>JABSTQ010010847.1:600000-1117994 GCA_013358835.2 Ixodes persulcatus
TATTTCATCAACAAAAAACACTTGTGGGGGCACGACACGGCAAAAAGGCAACGTTTGTCACCACGGACAGAAGCCGTTTCATGGCTTACCTGCAGACAGGCAAAAGAAAACGGGTTTGAAGACATTTCACGATGCGTGCCGTGCCCACCACTGGCACCGAGAATATAATATTTCATGCGGGGATAGGTGGCCGAGTGTGTCTGTGTCATCTCCAGTGTTGTGCCAATTACTCAACACAAGTATTTAAGATTATGTACTAAATACCCATTTGAAAATGTATTTCAAGTGGTGTTCAAGTTTCTTTTAGTACGATTTATTTTGAGCAGAGTACAGATTATTTCAAAAAGTAATTGAATTACATTCGAAGATACATGGTAAGTGTGTTGCAAGCTGGTAACTTAAGAATAAAAAAAGTCAAGAAGGGGTGCCCTATTTGTGGTAACTTCACTGAAAATCACCTTTTTACTCTTATCTTTGTGACTTTCAAGAGGCGTCTTAGCTGCTGCAATTGAAGTTAACTTCGAAATAAGTCGGTATATGCAACATTATGGTTGCAGAAATATTTTAGGAACAAACAGGGCTTACTTACTGTAGACAGTGTTCCTACCGAACTTTTGTTTGGAGGCAGGCTGGTCTCATGACATTTTCCGCAATAAGTTCCTGATATACTTTGTCGCGATTCTGGGGACTTTACATGAGGTCCGACACAGCAAATATCTAACAGCCGAACTCGAAGTTGATCAGGCAGCCAGGCATGTCGAGTACGCGTTTGAACGGCAAACGTGAACGCCCCAGGAGAAAGATCGACTTGAATACAGCAGCCCCTGTCACTGATCAACAACAACCTAGAGCGAGTACTTTGTCCACCCCATCAAAAGCGAGAAACAGCATCTGCACGTTCAAATAAAAAAAATAGGACGGTCTAGAGGGAAACACAGGTAAGACAGAAAAGTGTCCACGACACCTCTTCTGAACCCCTTCCCCTGCCCTCTTCTGCACCAGTTCCAACCATTCAAGAAAAAAAAAAAAATCCGGAATCAGAATCCACCAATTTAGAAATAACTGACTACACCTGGCGGAAAACTAACTTCGAGGATTTTAAGGATGAAACGATGCGTGCCTTCGGAAGGAGATGAAAGAAACGCTTTTAAACAAGCTTGGGAGCAAAAGTTTAGCCGCAATAGGCACACAAGGAGCTTTGGGGAAGCCCAAACTAGGTCACTACAGCTCAATAAAGCCATGGGAATCTTCTTTGGTCTAATGGGAGCCTGTGCTCGCATGTTCGCGCTTTTCCATACTAGCACCTCCTGAGCCGGAGATTTCCGAAAAAGGCTCATTGTGATCGAAAAGAGCGTTGTCGTCGCAATCCTCCGCTGACTGAACCACTCTAGCATCAGACAAAAGGAATGTGTGTAGCATATGGATGACGTCACCAGCACTTTGCTAGCTCCAGGCGTGACGCGCCATTCAAAGACAATCAGAAAAGAAAAAAAAAAAAAAAAAGTGGAAAAGAGGACACATGGAGGCGGGCGTACTTAGGGCTTCAATTTGTTTTGTTTTTGTTTTCATTCGAAGACTGCGTTTTGCTCGTGCCTTGTTTCATGTTCTGTGTTCGGTCGTTTCGCTCCAAGTTTTCTTTCGGTTCTGGTTTGCCCTAGAGTCAGACGATCCCTAGTTCTGTAGATTGTTCCAGCGACAATTGTTTTCCAAGGTTTCAAAATGTATCTGAGATACTGACTAAGATAAGTGTATTTGATTACAGAAAAAAACTGTATGCGGGACATGGCAGTGCAGACATTTTCATCATGTAGACACAAATGATGGTTAAATGTAAGATAGTTAGATAGTGAGAAATGTTAACGGTGTAGAAAATACTTTAGGCGAAATGTATTTGCAAGATGCCAAAATACTACCAAAAGCATTTGAAATACAGTATGTTGAGTAGAGTATTAAAGATAGGCACAAGTCTGGTTAGCGCACCGTAGCTCAGATCACTTGGAGTGGCAGCTCGCGCTACAGAACTGAAGAATGCTAAATCCCCCCCAACCCCCCCGCCCCCGGCCCGTTTTGATCAGGAGTGGATGATCATCGTACCGAAGTACGGTCGTGTATCACTACTTTGTGGTGCATGCCAGACACCCAGGCTAGCAGTCGTACTGCACTGGTTAAATTTCTCATCTACAAAGTAAACTGACGTCGCCTCACCACAAGGGCAGAGCGAGCTTACACTGTCTAAATGTTTAAACAAGTACGTCTAACTTGCCTTGGTAGTATTTTTTCTAGTCTTTCTCGATTACTCAAGAAACTCTTGGGAAATAAAGTGACCACTTGTCATAATGAAAACACACTTAGGGCCCGAATCCACAACCTGCCTATTCGCGAACATAAATCGTGTCCTCCCTGGTTCATCCTACACTAGTTTTACTTGTTTTTACAGGGGCTATTTCTAGAAACTCACACTGTGTGCGGTTTCCGCCTGCCTTTTATCCGATTCAGTTTTGTTTTGAAGAAAACCTCAACAAAAAAAAAAGGGGGGGGGGGGATGCGTCAAAGAGAGTCTCCGCAGTTTCGTTTCGGGGGGGAAAAGGGGGCGGGGGGGGGGGGGGGGTCGTTTGCATTAGATTGGTTTGTGTCTTTTCATATCTACAGACTTTTCCCAGCCAAAAGGAGAAGAGAGCATGCACCGCATGCGCCCCTGTTTCCAGCCGCTGTTTGTTTGACATTTTAAACTCTTCTTATCCCCTCCGTCCGCAGTGTTGTTGACGTTCGATTGTTGTTGTGAATTCACCAACATGTTCGGCTTTCAAGGGTCTAAAGGGGGTAATTTGGCGGATCAGAAACCGAAAGAACGTTGGCGCGCATGCTTGAGTACTCTTCGGGTCATTCGGCCGTGAAGGACATGCGGTCTCCCTGTGGGGATGGGGAGGATAAAAGGGCTTAGGAGACATGAGAAACGCCCTCTGCCTTTCTTTCCAGGAGAAAGAAGAGGGGACGAAGTCGTTCGGAGGGAAAAAAAGATGTACGCCAAGAAAACCAAACAGCGCGTCGTCTTCGGCTCCTCCGGGACGGGTAGGAAGATAAGGACAAGTGTCTGCCTCCCGGGGGTTTTGTCGAGGGGATGATGGGCTGGCGCCGCTGTGTTTGCTTTTTGGTCCCACTTGGTCCTTCCGCGAGGGACGACGGTCGGTCGGACGGACGCCGTTCTGTTGACTCCACGCAGACCCGCTTGATCGAGAATTTCAGATTGTAGTGGTACTGTGCATGGAGAAGGAATAAAAGGACCGAATTGGCAGATTGGCGGGACATCCCGTCCTTGTTATGAGTGCTTGTCTTTATTTCAACGTGAAATATTCATAGACCGACACGCGCGCTTGACGTCACGGAGCTGCGGTGGCGCTGCGATCGCACCGGAGCCGGGTGGTGGTGGATGAAGGGTGCACGTTTTGCATGGACGTCATAGCATTTCAGCATGCCGCAAAGCTGTGTAACCGTTAAATGCACCGAAAAGTAGAGCAAAAGTAGCGGAGTGAGTTTTCACAAGTTTCCGGCGGGCTCTGAAAGACGCAAAAGTTGGATAATATCCGTGGATCGAAAAGAATGGTCGCCTCGCGATGACGACCGTTTGTGCGGCGGGCACTTTCTTGAAGGCAAGTGTGGCTTCCATTTCAATCTCCGTCCCGAGGCTTGCTCATGTGCAGGGAAACCGTCGTCTCATCGAGACCACCCAGATTTTGTTCCTGCGGTGTTTGCGCACAAAGCACCGGCCAAGCGCTCGTCGGTGGCTCGCTACGCCCGTGCTACCAAGCGGAAAAAGATCGGCGGCAAAATAAACAAAGCGTTACCGCTTGTCATGCCTTGGGGCCATGAGGGTAAGAAAAATATCGTACATTGACTTGAAGGACGCTGTGAGTATTTAATCAATTAATGAAAAGCTCGAGGTACACATAAGCATTTCTTATGAGTTGTGAATGCGAAAGAATGCAAGCCGCTCGTCCGCTCCCTTTGTCGTCTGCTGCGTACTAGCGCGCGCGTGCTGCGGGATCTCGGAGGCCATGGCGCAGCGGCCAATGGGAGCCCCGTCGACGCGCGACAGCCAGAGCCTTTTATACTGGGAGAGTTCGGCGGTTCTTTGATCCAGCCGCCAGTCTGGCAGCACTGATCAAACAGTCTGGCAACTGTGCGCATCGCACTCCGAGTTTCGTTGTCCGCCATGATGTGCCTTGCCGTCTAGCGTGGAGCGAGAGACGACGATGAAAATGATCGTTCTGCGCTCTGCCTGACGTTAGAAGAAAACGAAATGGGGGGCTGCAGTGCCGTTGGGTGCTCGAACATCACGAAAAAGGGGTTCAGGATGTACCGGTTCCCGCAAGGAAAAGAAAACCGCGCATGGCACAAGATAAGGGAGACCAAACCAAAAAGGGCTGACTGGAAGCCGACTTCGAGTTCTTGATTGTGCGAGGTAAGTTATAATTAACGTATGATTAACGTCACAAAATGCCTGTTTTTAGACTTTCTCCTTACGCCAACAAAAGCACGAACGGCAAAACCTACACGCGTATACATCGCATGTCAATGGGGACCCACTCGCCGGGAGGCACATCATGGCGGAAACGGCGCCCGCTGAGTCCGCTAGACCTAGCGGGCCGTAAGCCACTCCCACCCGCCGAACTCTCCCAGTATAAAAGGCTCTGGCGCCAGCCAATGAAACTGAAGGCGAATCGCTCCTATTGGGATCGCGGCGGAAACTAGGAGCCGTTTTCGCGCTTCGAACTGATGACGTCAGCTCGCTCCATGAGACAGTGAATGCTTTCGCATTAATACACTTCCGCAGACCTATTGTCTGCTGATCCCGCCGGCAGCGCGAAAATCGGATAAAAGAAATCGTAGGCCTGGAGAGACTTGTACGCCTGCACAGTGTCGGCCATAAACTGGCTTGGCGAAAAAACTGAATAAACGAAAACGTGAGCCATTGAAGTCGGTGACAGAAACTTCACGTCGGAACTCCAGCAAGCCTTGTTTACGGCGTACGGATCGTCGAAGGCAACGCCGTCCACGCACAGTTTGTCTCGATACCGCTGCCGCGTTCAGACTCGGGTAGCGAGCTCAAATCATCGGGCATAACATACGACATGCGTTAGCAGGGAATGCAACGCACATATAACTAGCGTCCCTACAACGTTGGAACGAGCGCACGGCACACAACGCAATGGCGAAAACATGAAGAGCCTGGCCGCTTCTGCCCACATAGCTTCTGCGCATGCGCGGCTCGTCACGTGACCTTCACATAAATTCAGTTTACCCGTTACATTTAGCGAGAAAGCTGCCACGTGAAAAGTGGAGTTAACACCACAAACTCCACTAACTATGTCTAACACTAAATCTAACTAACTCTAACTCTTACTCTAACCCTAACTAAAATTAACTCTAACTCAGCACTAAACACTTGGTTTAGCTCTGGTGGTTTAGCGCCACTAGCACTAAACCAAGAACGTTTCACGTAGCAAAACAGTTTTACTGCAATTTGTGGCACATTTTTGCCTCCTCTTGGATTGTTTGACATGCAGGTGGGGTTCCGTGTTTGTGGTATATGTACTTACTTGGCAGGTAATCCGCTACAAGGAACGGATTACTTGTAATCCGTTACTTTTTAAAGTAATTTTGTAATTGCCACGTTACATTTTTGCGGTAGTAATTTGTAGTGTCATTTCGTTACAAATATTGATAACGGATTACTTTAATCACTCGTTACTTTTAAGAAAATTGACCGCATCTCCACGTGGTGAATGATGTTGCTTGGGGCGAAGCTCTGGTGGTGCTTGTCTGCGTAGACGCCGAGCCGCAGCATGCCGAGCCTTTTCATTCATGTCAGTAGGAGAATGTGTGGTTTTCATCTTTTTCTTTTTTTAAGCACACAGATGGGATGGCATCTCAGAACCCCCTACTCTTTTTTTTTCTTCTTTTTCTTTTTTCATAATTTTTTTCATCTTTTTTTTTCCAATTTTTTTTTTTCCCTACACGAGCACGTGAGCATGTGCTCACGTGCTCGTGAGCACGTGATCTCACGAGCAGAAGCACGAGCACCCGACGCCGGGCCTACGGCGGACGGACATACGGACATGGCTAGCCCCTAAGGAGCTTCGCCCCTAAAAATATGAACACCATACAACAGCCGGAGCAATATCGGCGTGCGACTACCCGCTCAACCAAAACGAAAAAACTAGCGCTCGCGCCACTGCATTTTTTAGTACTGCATGCTGCACACGCTGACAGTGCGTGAAAGCTACAGGCACGAGGTCGCAACTTTGAAACGTTGCGCTCACGCTTGAAAGGCCCGTTTGAAAGGGGAGCTTTCGTAGATCGGTTTCTTACCTCCGAATCTCCTAGCGGAGGTAGACGCTGCTCTTAGCATGCGCACCGCCAGCTTTGTCTGCAGAATTCCAGAGATCCTTTCCGGTCGCCGTAAGCTAGCGGGATGGCGGGTGTGGTTGCAGATTTCGCTGCCTTGTCAGCTTACAGGCAAATGGAGTGCACATACATTCTTACTCTTAAATAGTGTTTTTTTTTTTTTATTTTTACAAGGACTGCCATAATGCGGGCGTATGAGAAATGAAAATTAGTGTTGCAGAACATTTTTGAAAACATTAATTTTTTATATTTTTTCTTGTACGGGAAGAGTAACGTGGAAGTAATTGGTAACGTAACAAGTAAAGTAATCTATTACTTTTCAGCGAAAGTAACTTGAAGCGGGTGTCCATTAAAATTGAGGCTCGGTAATTTGTAATTGTAACCCATCACATTTTTCAAGTAACGGGCACAAGTCTGGTCCTAAGGGGATTACCTCGAACTCGCACAGTCTGTCGGGCGTGACAAAGATAGTCTTTTGTCGGTCCGGTTCGTCGACTTTGACCTGTCAGTAGCTACTCTTCAGGTCAATCGGCGAAAATTATCGGAAGTGGCGTAGCCTGTCATGTATGTCGTCAATGCGGGGAAGCGGGTAGACGTCCTTCTTTGTCACTGCGTTGAGTAAGCTGGGGCTAATCCAGATATAACTTAGGCCAGTGGTTCTCAACCATTGATGTTTAGCGGACCTCTTGTGAATTGGCGGAGATGATGGAGTACTCAGTTCGTGGTGAGGGGAAGAAAAAGGTATAGGTTAATTATGATAATGATTTAATAAACGGATAAACCTAAGGGCTAGGAAGTAGACTTCTCCGATCGACATACACACGAGAAAGCTCACCCGAAAATTGGAACGATTCTTTTAAATCTGCAAATAACACAAATTTTATTGCCAGGCCTCACTGGTGAGACAGGGCTTTGCGGACCCCTAAAATGCCTTCGCGGACCCCAAAGGGTCCGCGGACCCCCATTTGAGAACGACTGACCTAGGCGTTACGTCCTTCTTCTTAACCAGTATAGACTGGAGACCCACGGACTGCTTGAACTCTGGATAATGTCGCCATTGAGCATTTCCTCGAATTCCTCTCGTTCGGCCTCTCTTTCCTTTAAGGAGTAACGCACTCGTTACTTTTTTTCAAAAAAATAGCGGGTAACGTACTTACGTTACTTATTTCGAGTAACAGGTAACGTAGTTACATTACACAATCGTTCCCGCTTCTTCGCAAGATCTGAAACGATGTACGCCAGACAGCGTCAAAAGGGCACCATCATGGCGTTCGCCGTGTTTCTTTACGCGTTCTATCATCGCTTAAACCAGTCATGAACAATAAAAGGCCCATTGACTCGCGCTTTTGACACTGCTTGATTGACTTCATTAGCTCGTAGCGTCGGCCGCGTCTAAACTTAAAGGGGCACCGAAGTCGATTCTGAGATCGTTCTTTTGTGGTGATAACTCAATCTAGATGCTCTAAGCATCCCAACAAATCCAAAACCACAATCGTGCGTAGTTTATTTCCTAGTTAAAAGCGTATTCAAATATCACGACACGTCCTTTTTGGGAAGGATTTTCTTCCGAGTGAAGTGGTCGACGAAGGACGCCTGTCGGCGAGTTGCAAGCGATGGCTTCGCCCGCAGAGAAATAGAGGAGCTTATCCGAATGTGTACCTATCCATCTCTCTTTGAAACAAGTTATAATAAAATCATTCGAAATCTGCGCGCCCGGTATTGTAGGGCTTTCATTGGTCCACACAATGTAGTCTGCGAGAAAAAAAGAGTCCCCATCTTTTTCTATTGCCCTGAGATGTATAGGCGCTTTTGTAATATAGGACTTGGTATATGTGGGAATTAACGCATTTTAAACAATATAAGATAGAACACGACTTTTTTTAAAAATAACTTCAGTGCCCCTTTAAGTGGAAACCGAAGTATATATGCGCCAAGCCATTAATTATTGCACTCATTCCACATACCTTTAAAATATTTACTGTGTTTTCCCCACGCGAAAAGTACCACTTTAGAAAAACTCCAGCGCCCATGCCCTTTATTCCAGTGTCAAAAAACGCTGTCGCTAAAAGAAATGCCGCTGTTACTTTCAATTCATAATTAAAAAGTGGCGAAAAAGGTAACGTGCGTTACCTTTTATCGGAAATGGGAACGCGTTCCTTTTACTGTGATGTATCGTAGGTCGGTACGCGTTCCTTTATTTTGCAAGCAACGAGTAACGTATTTTGTTACTTTTTTTTTGCGGTAACACCTACAACACTGTCGATAACGATGCGGCGCTTCGCAACAGCTCTTTGGCGCACCTTCGACGACGTCGCAAAACAGTCGCTGATTTTGGCGAGGAGGTCCATCAGCCGTCGTGGTTATACGGCATCCAAAATTCTTTGATGTATTCAAGCGCAAGTGAAACTAAAGATGTGCCCAAACCCGCGTTCTCAGCTTTCTACCTTCGATGATATATTTCGTAGCCTCGAAATCGAACTAGATTGGTCTCACGGTTATCCCGCGAAACTGACGGCACAGGTCTAATACGCCTCCTAGCCACAGCTGTATTCTTATCCACATCAGCGTGCTTACTGCACTGGAAGTACCGACTCGTTTTGTAAGCTTCGGTGGATTAGTATTTTCCTCATTCTGGTGAGCCCCTCCGTCTCATCCCTCAAAACTGCCCTCACAATTTTTTTTATGTTTTTTTGTTTTGGTGGGGGGGGGGGGGGGGGGGCATAGAAAAGGAGAGAGTATGCTGCAGGAAAACGTTTTAGAGAATTATGTGCAGTGAACGGTAGAGGCGAGGCGGAATTTTCGCGAATGTGCTGAGTTTCCACTGAAAGTTTCATATTGCTTTTCTATGGCTTACCTCATACTTCCGCAAAACTTAAAAAGTCATCTTAATTGGTTCAGAGTAAACGCGCGCTACAAACTGTTTTCACTTAAATGCCCTGTCGGCCAAAAGTAAAGCTACCAAACTAGATATGTGTTTGATCAGTTTGATATGTTATTTGATACAATTATGCTTACCGAAACCTGGTATACGGATAAGTCGGACGTACTTCGTTTACCCCTGTACCGTTCTTACTACTTAAATCGCGTTGCCAAACGGGGAGGAGGAGTGGCCATTCTAATGAAAGAAGATATAATCTGTGAACTGCTGGATGACTACTGTTGCATTACTAATGATTATGAAATTTTGTGCATACGTAACAACCAAAATATTTTTGCTGTAGTTTACCGCCCTCCTGACGGTAATGTTGAGTCGTTCTTCAAGTTCTTTGATGCTTTTTTTGGTATTTATCAATGAAGGTAAATATAATGTAATCTGTGGTGGTGACTTTAACATAGATATGAGTGCAGACACGAAAGTAAAAAAGAGATATGATGTCGCTTATAAATATGAACGGTTGGAAAAATACAAGTTAGTAGACCAACCAGGATTACTTTGCATACAATCATCTAGTTAGCGACATAAAAAAGTGGAGTCATTGCATGTGATCTGAGCGATCATCTCCCAATATTTCTAAGTATCAAGAATATATCTCAAAACAGAAGCAAAATACCCTATATTATTTCAAAGTATTACTCCTGATCGGTTGGATGCATTTCGTCAGGATGTTACCAACACCGGCTGGACCGAGGTAGTTGGCGAGGACGATGCTGATGAAGCCTATAACACTTTTATGGATCACTTTTCTACCATATACAAGGCCCATTTTTCGTTCCAATCACTCAGAAAATCCAGACGTATTCGAAAACCATGGATTACGCCGCATTTGCTGTGTAAAATTCGCAAGAAAAATACATTATATAATAAGTTTGTGAAGACCAGAAACCTAGATGATTTGAGGGTATTAGGGCGAAGCTCTCTAGGGGCTAGCCATGTGCGTCCGTCCATCTGTCCGACCGGCGTCCGGTGCTCGTGCTCCTGCTCGTGAGCTCACGTGCTCACGTGCTCGTGTAGGGAACAAAAATGCAAAAAAAAAAATGATGTAATAGAAATTGATGATATAAACAATCATGCAATATGTTTGCGCAGTCGACAGGATTCGAACCTGTGCGGGGAGACCCCAATGAATTTCTAGTCTATCGCCTTAAAGGGATACTGAACCGAAATTCGGATTTCTCAAAACAAGGCCGCAGAAGCGTTGAACGGGGCGCTACGAAATTCAAAACATCACTCATACATCGATATCTCAAACGGATGGCCGTACTTTTCGAAAAGAATGGCGCGATCAAGCGAGGTCTTTGACGTGACTGTCTTCCGGGAGAATTTGAGAATGAGGGGAAGCGGCCTCGCTTCTCTCCTCATCGCTTCGGTTCACAAGCTGGACGGGGCATAGCGATGAGAAGATGGAATGAGAATCGTGACGTATCTTGTCTCGTCGGCCTCGTCGGCCATGTTCAATCGCGCACTTTTCCCCAAATACGGCGATCCGTTAAGAGATATCGCTGTATGAGTGATGTTTTTGGGTTTCGCAGCGTCCCGCCTGTCCGGCCAGCCTTGTTTTGTGAGCTCGAAATTTCGGTTCAGTATCCCCTTAACCACTCGGCCACAACTTAATCACTCGGCCACAGCTGGGGATGTCATGGATGAAACGTTGCATGTAGCCGCTCAACGCCTAAACAGGAGAGGGCGCTGCGGTCAAATGCGTATATAATCGCGTTAAACTTTGCATGTATTGGCTCAACGTTTATAGACGAGAGGGCGCTCCGGTCAAACGCTCAAATGCGTATATAAGCACGTTCCATACCACACATTCTCTTTCTGACATGGATGAAAACGAACGAAAGGCTCGGCATGCTGCGGCTCAGCGTCTACTCAGACAAGCACCACCAGAGCTTCGCCCCAATCAACATCATTCACCACTTGGAAATCGGTCAATTTTTAAGTCGTATCGCAATGCTTTGACAAAAGAGATTCGACGCGCCAGAACTCGTTATCATTCTGACGTTTTTGAGTCTACAAACGGACGTGTGGATGATATTGTGTGGGAACAGATAAACTCAATTTTAGGTCGCAATCAACCCGCAAGCTCTATCGAACAAATAGAGTGTGAGTGCGTAATATTGACAGGTTGTTCAATATCTAACGCTTTCAATGACCATTTCGTGAGTATAACGAGTACCGAACATAACTTTAATTATATTGAAAAACCCGAGAAGGTATTGACAGACGACGACAAGGAAGAGAAGGAGAACGTCTCAATGAGACGCTCCCCTTCTCTTCCTTGTCGTCGTCTGTCAATACCTCAGTCTTGGGTTTTTCACTAAAATGTTCAATATACAACAGCTCACTTGCGCCCTCACGTTATGCTTATTAACTTTAATTCTAGTTTTTGCGATGCGAGGAATTACGCCTCACTATTTCTTGAACCAGTTAGTGAATCTAAAGTAATTTCTGTTATCCTGCAATCAATAAATAGCGGAAGCTGTGATGCCGATGGCATCCAGATAAAACACGGTGAAGTATGTTGTTGATTTGATAGCTCGAATACTAAGTCATATTTTTAACCTGGCTTTAGTAACTTCAGCATTCCCAAAGCGCATGCAAATAGCTAAAGTTTCGGTTTTATATAAAAAAGAAGACTGGAATAAAGTGGGAAACGACAGACCCATATCAATACCACCAGTCTTTTCAAAAGCGTGATGAAAATAATCCCTGGAGAAGGGAAACAAGGGGGACAAAGGACAAACACAAATCTCCAAACACAGCCAGGTGACTGGTGCGCGACCAAAAAAATCCGCCTGGTCCGGGTATCGAACCCGGGACCTCTCCATTACAGGTGGAGCGCTCTATACCAACTGAGCTAACCAGGGGTTAGACGTCAGTAGAGCAAACGGGTTTCATCAGCTGCCGCCAGTCTAACACCGACAAGGGTGAAGCTTGCAATTTAAGGTTATGATTTTAATGCAAATAAATGCAAAGGTGCAAGCGAGCTGGACAAGAATGATGAAAATCCTTTGTCCTTTGTCCCCCTTGTTCCCCTTCTCCAGGGATTATTTTCATCATTCTTGTCCAGCTCGCTTGCACCTTTGCATTTAATTGCATTAAAATCATTTTCAAAACCGCAGGAAAAAAGTGCTTTATATCCGCTTGACAAATTTCATAAATAAATACAAACTGATTACAGATTTGCAATTTTGTATTAGGAAACATCGTTCAACGAAGGCCGCTTTACTTGTGCAGAAAGAGTTTATCTTGCAGAGTTTTGAAGAAAGAAAAATGGTTTTGGGAGTTTTTTTGTGGATTTTACGAAAGCGTTTTATTGCCGTGATTACGAAATTTTACTAAAAAAATCTTCACATTTATGGCATTCGGGGACACGCGCTAGAGATTTTTAAGTCTTACCTGAAACATCGAGCCCAGCATGTTTGTCTAAATGGGAATTCTTCCTCAGTAAAACAATACTTCGTGATGTTCCTCAGGGCAGTATATTAGGCCCCCTCCTTTTTAACCTATATGTAAATGACGTGGTAAACATTAACCCAAATGTAAAATTTGTAAACTATGCCGACGATACAACAATGCTTATTTCGGGAGAGGAGTGCGATGTGCTAGTAGACACGGCAAATCTGACGCTGTTCAAACTGGAACTTTGGAGTCAAAAGAACTCATTACAAATAAACATAAACAACACGAAAGCTGTACTTTTTCACACCAAAAATAAATCGGTCAGACTAACGCGAGATATCACTCTAAATTCAACTCCAATTGAGATTCTGAGTCATTTCAGGGCACTGGGAGTAATTCTTTCTGATAATATGTCCTGGGACAATCACATTAATTTTATTGATATAGCGTCATCGATCAATTTTTCCAAAGAATGTGATGTTACTAATCTATAATTCACTGTTTTATTCCCACTTAAATTACTGCCATCTCGTTTGGGGCTCAGCTACAGTATTCAATCTTGAGGAAATACTTTTACTACAAAAAAGGGTGTTGTCTCGGTAGTGTCTCGTTTGACACTCATACAGCTGGTCTGTTTACGGCTCTCCGCGTTATTAATATATACAATTTCTACAACTATAGACTTGGTAATACATTCAAATCGGAAAGCTACAGAAACACGCGTTTTCTTACGAATTTGGCACATCTATCTGTGAAGGAACCGGTTTCCCCCACTCGTCACGCAGAACATTGGAAGATGGTAGCGCGGAGGACAAATTACGGCTCTCAGATGATTAGATATATGCTGCCTAAATTGCTCAACCAGTTTGATGCTAGCGAGCTGGATCTGATTAGGATGTCATTTAAGTATAGGATGTCATTTAAGCAAATTAGAGAATATTTTGTAGACCTAGATAGGTAAAATACCAGTGATCTGGTGGTAATTTGTTTAATATTTCCATGATTATTCAATCTACTTTGATTCGTGTGTTGTGTGCGCGTATTATCCATTTGTTTTGTACATTCGCATGAAGTAGCATTTTTTTTCTTGTACCTCTGCTGTTGTGCCTATGTAGGGGGTCGAAGACCTTGTGAAGCTGTACTTCACAGCTTTTCCTCTCGACCTCCACCATCAATGTAGATGGAAATAAACGAATTATTATTATTATATGCTGTATTGTATTCCTTGCAAGAGAAAAATTGTTTTATGCTGTCTCGAAATAAATTTACATGTATACACTATATTGGTTGATCGTCGGTTTTCCATAGTCCTTTAGTAGATCATTTCGATACCCTCGATAACGATACGATGCATGCATAAAGGTGGCTGCGGAGTATCAAGTATCGTTATCGGAGTCCTCGGAACGATCTAATAAAATTCTGCTCGCACCCGAGCTGTTTGAATAAGCGTGCATGTTTGCAGAGACTGCTCGAAAACCGCATCGATGCATGTGCTGTTTGTATCTTCTGTCCCGTCATTTATTCCATGTAGAGTTGAAATAAACAGTTGTCTGTGTTAAAGAAGTTTTGTTCTTTTGGTCACCTGTCGTTGGTGTCTAGTGATACACACATCACAAGAAAGTGAAGCGCAATGCCGGCAGGCGCGAGGACCAAAATCAAACCACAATACCATGGTTCCAGACACCATTAAAAAGGAAACAAAAAAAACGAAACATAAAGAGTAGTTAGTTTTCCCATACCTAAAGAGAGGGCGCTTTTACGGGTTAAAAAAAAAAAATATTTGAAGAACTTTCTCTTTATTTTAAAAATTACTTTGTAGAGAACATAATTTAAATTGATCAGATAAAATAGTATACTTTTGGTTGTTCTTTGTTTTATCATTGACACGACATCCTAGATGACGTGTTCAGCGATTACCATACGTTTATTCTACAGTGGGCAAATTGTATATGCTGAACTGTGGTTCAAGCTTCCCGCAAAATTCGTTGAGATCAAAGCCCTCATGCGATTGAGGGAAATATTTAAGGAGATAATTATCGCTATGATTATAATGTTATAGTGATCCAGAGGCGTATCTACATGGTGGGGCTGGTTTGCACTATATCAATTGTGATCAGCACAAAAATAATCACGAGACGAAGCGAACAAACAGACGCAGATTTCATACGATCGCGTGGAGCATCTGGCTCCATCTAGTGGGTGGCTTTAGAAGGATATGATTTTTGGAGCGAGTGGTGAGGATCAGTGTTTTCACATGCTCGATCGGGGGTCACGTGGCTTATGGGCCGCGTTTGCAATAGCAGCTGCGAGGGGGTTAGGAAAGCGTTGATCGTCTGCAAGCGTCGTCGCCACCTCGCTAGCCGTCCTCCTCACCACGGGACAGGGCAACGCATGCGCACTCGTGAACCATTTGCAAAGGAAGCGTCTCTCATTAACTTGCAAACGCTTTCTCTGGTTTCAGTTGCTCCCTCTCTTAAGTGTAGGGTCTCTACTTTACGCTCTACCTTCTATCGCCGCCTTTCGGTCTGTGCGAACACTTTAAAAGTATATATAGCCTCAATTTAAAAAAAAGAAAGAAAAAATTGTTTTGGTGGACATTAAAAAAAAAAAAAAGTCTATCATGTCGGGACATCGTCGTCCCGCTACCGACATACATTGCTATTAAACACATCCTACTACCTACGATATGACTCTCAGTATGTAGGACATTCCGGAGTAAAACATAATCTATACCAGGGGTGGCCAGTGTGACACGGGATTAGAGCCGCAGACAAAATGACAAAAGTTCAAAAGCCGCAGAGAGAAAAAAAAAAGGGGGGGGGGGGGGGGGCTACTTTGAACAAGAAACAATACGGAGGGAACCGTCCTTTCCAAAGGGGAAAAGTGTAATTGTCGACTACGACAAGCAACAGCAGGCAGCAGAACTTTTCTTCACCTACTAAGCAAAAAATGGTGGATGGTTCTCCAGTCAGCCACTGCCCCTGATGCGCGTTATGCGTTCGAAATTCTTTCTAGAACAATAAAAGAACAGGGTCACTTGACACATCTATGTGTCAAAAAGCAGTCCAGCTGTATGTACGCAGTGTTGTACAGAGCTGCCAAGGAACTTTAGAATTTTTTTGTTTGGGGGACACAGGAGGGTAAGGAGATTCAGCTTATCAGGGAGCCGCGAGCCGCACTTGAACCCGCAAAGAGCCGCATGCGGCTCGCGAGCCGCAGTTTGGCCACCCCTGATCTATACGAATAACTCTGCGTTTTCGCTGTTTACTTGCTACCCTAAATCGAAGGGCGGTTTTTGTCATTTATTTTCTTTGAAACATTCGGCACTTTGAGGCCTCCATATTTCTTTCGAGGCCATAATATGACCATTCTTCAACCTCTAAAAGACAGTATTTGTTGAATGAAGAAAAAAAAAAAACATGTGTACAATGGACAGTTATGAGATGTACATTGCACACCTCTGCGTCAGATCATAAAGCCCAGCATATCTAACTGCGCGTTTTACTCCATGTTTCAGTGGAACGGATTTTTATTTATTTATTTATTTATAAATACTACATACTCCAATTTGGAGACTTGGTAGGAGTGAAAAAACACTTCAAATACGCAGAAAACAACAGTCCAACAGCCGACAGTGCCTAAAATGAACAATGGGCTCTCATGTAAATACACCACGAAGCATAAATACAAAGTTCAACCACGCCAATAGAACAAAAAGGTACTCAAGAAAGAAACAAAAGAATACGCCCTACATCATCACAGTCACAGCTCACAAAAATAATACACACTGAGCAAAGGAAAAAAATGCGAGTAACGTGCATGTAGACACTTTTTATGGGGTTTAATGACATTTGCCAGGTCGTGCACCAAGCCTGAATTTTGCGAAGGCAAGTATTAAGTTGAACTTGGTCACTTACATCACGGACTTCATTTTACAATATGGCGTCATCGGCAAACAAGCGTAATTTCACAGGAATGTTACGAGTAATGTCATTAATGAAAATCAAAAATAAAAGAGGACCAAGGACGGAACCTTGCGGAACGCCTGATATTACCGAAGCATCTGAAGATCGGGAACCGCCAATTTCAACACTGACTGGGATCGTGATTCAAGGTAGCCTCTTAGCCAGTTAATTATATGATCATTTCTCAATATGGACTGTAATTTTACAAACAGCTTAATGTGAGACACCTTGTCAAAAGCTTTAGATAAATCAAGAAATATTACATCAATTTGCCCGGTACGGTTAAGAGAGGTACTAAGTTCAGGAATCGTTTCGATAAGCTGGGTCGTGGTGGAGAGACCTTTACGAAAGCCATGTTGATTGGGATAAAAAAAAAAAAAAACGTTGATCTCCAAGTGGCTTATGATGTGTTTAAAAATAATGTGCTCCATTAGCTTCGAACACGAACATAAAATAGAAATTGGCCTGTAATTGCTAACTAGTTGGCGGGGTCCATCTTTATGAATGGGAATGACCTTGGCTGACTTCCAGTCATGTGGGAACTTTCCTGAGGACAATGATTCTTCAAAAAGTTTATGTAAAAACTTTGCACACCACTCAGCATAGCGGAAAAAAAAAGCATTGGGAATGCTGTCGACCCCAGGACCCTTCTTAGTATCAAGGTTTAGAAGATAGGATAAGACGCCTTCGTAAGAACTGTTAATATCTGGCAGGGGATCAAAGCTGACGGCATCTGTTATACAGGGCGAGTCACCATTGTCAATGGTAAAAACCGTCGAGAAGTAATCATTAAAGCATTCCGCGATTACGTCGGGATCATTGACGGTAATATCAGATATGGAAAGACAGCTGACAGAGTGTTTCTTCGGTGATAGGTATCTCCAAAATTTGGCTGGTGATGACTTGAGGAAGTTGTGCAAAGTAACGCTGAAAAATTTATCTTTTTCGTTTGATATCATGCATTTCAGTTTGTCATTCAAGTCTGCAACATGCGCCGACTTCTTTTTTAATCGCTTAATTTGTCTAGTCAAGTGCAAAATTTCGCGGTTAATCCACGGGTTACGTTTACCGGACACAACCTTACGAGTCGGCACAAATGTATGCAGACAGTGATGAATAGTGTCCTTGACGAAGAGCCACAATTCATCAATACTATAGTTATTCGTGAAGCACATATTTTCAAGAGTCCAAGGCCAGTTCAAGAACGTCAAGGACAGATTCATCACTCGCTTTCGAAAAGTCGTTAACATAATGCTGCACCCGAGCAGGCACAGGTGCGGCTCTCTTGTTAGGCCAGATGCACTCAAAGATAACGATTAGGTGGTCCGAAATACCCTTGAGTACACGGACGTCATATTCACAGGATGCAATCGGCTCGGAAACAAAAATAAGGTCAAGCAGGGATGATGCAGTTTCCTGTACACGTGTAAACTCTGTAACAACTTGTAGTAGGTTGCAACTAAACGCCATATCAACAAGTATATCTGAACTAGAACATTTGGTGTTTTGAGATAAGAGGCAAGACCAGGCAATCAGAGGCAAATTAAAGTCTCCAGCAATCATTAGGTGACTGTATTTTTTCTTGAGAGAGGACACGTAGTCACTTAAAGCTGTAAGGACAGCGTCACTACTGTTATGGGGGCGGTATGCGACACCGATAATAAGTGCTGGAGAGTACGATGTGACCCTAATCCAGAGTGACTCCGCGCTTGGAACGTCATCCAGGAGCTCAAATTTCAAATATTCTTTAACGATTAGGGCGACACCACCATCCCGAGTCGGCCTGTCGTTCCTAATGATCCTAAAGCCAGGAGGTAGTACAATTTCAGAGTCATTTATTCTATCATTCAGCCATGTTTCGGCTATTGCTACAAAGTCCGGGTAGTGTGCATATAAAGTAGCTTCAAGAGCGTCGACTTTGTTAACAAGACTGCGAGCGTTTATGTTCAGAAGCCTTATAGTAGAATTTTTCGATGGTTGAAGTCAATCCGATGCAGGTTGTACCGCTGGGGGGGGGGGGGGGGGGGGGGGGGGTGGTCGAAGGGCGATTGAGACGCACGCGGCTTTGCAAGTTCCTGTACCGCTGATATGTTACATTATCTATCTTTAACTTGTTGTATGAAAGGGTTACTTTATCACCCCTATCTCTCTCAGTCTACGAGCTGTCCCATAGCTTTTTGCGTATTTGACGTAACTCGTAGGAGTAGTCTTCATTAATGAAAATGCCCGTCCTAATCTCTGAAGCTCATGACTAGAGGCCGGATCTTTAGGCAATTGCCTATTTTGTTCCTTTGGTCCCTATCGTGCCTTTTCTATATATGAGCACGAATCAGGAGTTAAGAAGCGGTTTAAGAGAGGTTTTATAGTGCCTATAAATGCCTATTTCGGCGTTTGAGCCTAAATTATCGTTTCCTGCCTATAAATGCCTATTTTTGACTTTTTTTGCTTCGCTACCCCAAAATGACTTGTTCTGTTTAGTTTCAATTTCAAGCGAACTATTTTCCTCTTCCTGCAATGCATGGCAACAGGCTGCTCCAATCTATATCCCGAGATCCACCACAAACATTGTTGTTTTTTTCTTCACGCCTGTAAGCCAAGGCGCAAACGGCGCCTTCCATTTATCCTACGATGAACTAAAGGCCAAAGCCATGGGCCGCCAGCTCCAATCACGTTCCACGCTAAACTATGACACGCTTAGCATTGATTAGGTTTGGACGAATAATGCTCCGAATCCAAAAGCGCTGCGTCATTTTTATAGCTTCGACACTGGAAAGAGCCAGTAGGTCACGACTTTCTTTGCAATGCAATTTTGTTGAGTCACTCATTGCTCGATTGGAACCACTGTCCGCCCATTTCCCATCAGTGATCCGAGACGCGGGCACCGATATGTGTATCTAAGCGAAATACCGCGCATTGTCTAAGTGGCTTGTGATTGGATCTGGCGGTTCGTAGCTTCTGCCTTTAGTCCATCGTAGGGTGAGACGAAGCATAGTAGAAGGCCCTTCCCGCCCTTCCCCACGCATTATCCTTCTTTCTATTTCTTGCCTTCGCTTTCTCCTCCTCTCGCCTCGCCCGAGAAAAGCGGTTTTGTTGTCTTAACATGTCTGAACAGTTTGGAGCCCGGGAGCTGCCAGGAGGTTGGAAGTCTGGATATAGATGCTGCTGTACTCCGTTTCACCCTGAATGGACCTTAGTGGATGCTGGGAACGTCCCAGCCAGTCCAGCACTGGGAGAGTGGCATGTGACCTGGAGTTTCCGCGTGTCGCTCCGCCTAACTGGAGTAGTACTGGATTGACTGGGATGGCTCGTCCTATTCGCTGCGGTTCATTGTAAGATCGGGAAAGGGAGCGTAATGTCCACCGAAAAGCTTTTCTTTTTCTAGTGAGCGACCGCGTGTTTCTGTGTGCGTGTGTACGTGCGTGTGTGTATGTGTGTGTGTGTGTGTGTGTGTGCGTGCGTGCCAGCCTACATGTGAGGTGAAGGAAATAGGAAGCCGTTGTTTGCTCCTTTCGCGTGCGCGTCGGTCTCTAACGTTATTGTGTACGGTGGTCTGTGGTTTGCTGCTCATCGCTTTCGCTGCATGAAGCTTCTCAACAATGCCAAAAAAGAAGGCCCCAAAGCGCGTGCTTATTCGGCAATGGACCCAACATTCTCTTTGCTACTCCATCGACAGAGATATGGTCTTCTGTCAACCGCGTGGAAAGAAGGTAAGAAGACACCCTTTGGTACCTTATTTCGGAGAAAAACCAAAACTTGATCGAACGACGATTCAGCGAGTGGAAAACGAAATCTCGACGTTTCATCGAATGACGCTGTAGCGAATGACAGCTTCGTTTCCCCAGATTGACAGTGAGGGGTAACCGCGCCAGCTTAAAAGCCTAGCTCGTCACCGCCGAAAAACCACCTATTCGCTAAAATGGCATTCGCAAAAACGTTCGCCAACTCAAATATTTTCTAATCGCTAAAACGTCATTCGCTCATATAATATGGACCAAGAAAAACACCCACATCTTTATTGAAGACATGATGTATTTGTATTCATTTAATGAAAGGTTTACTCGTCTGTGGGTTGGTGCAGTGGCGTACCAACTTGTTTTTGAGGGGAGGGGGGGGGGGGCAAACCAGATCCCCCCCCCCCCCTTTCAGGTCCGGGGGGCGGTGCCCTTGGTGTCCCATGGGCGCCGCCGGACAGTGTTTGCCCTGCCCACTGGCGGCTGTTTCAGGGGAGGGGGGGTAAAACACATGCCTTGCCCCCCACTCTGGGAACTAAGAGGGGGGCAAACTTGCCTCCCCCCCCCCCCCCGGTTGGTATGCCCATGGGTTGGTAAAGAATTTCCTGCGCAAAGCCCACAAGCCTCTACAAAACTGCGTATCCCCTCCCCCCGCGACCGAGGCAGGCACATACATCTGTAATACAGGAGTTTCCTGGATCCTGGCATGACCCTCCAAAAACTACTGGGATGAGTTGAGCTAGTTGATTTTGATACATTATGGGTGGAACCAGCTGAACAATGAAGGAAGGAGAGACAGAAAAGACACACTATCGCTGGACTACCAACTATTTTAATAAATCATTCTCCTCTTCTACTAAACCTTTTGCATATCAATTTTTTTTCCCTTTTTCCTTTCCATAATTGTTCTTTTTTTTATTTTTTTTTCGTATTTTTGCTTAGCAGAGAGGGCGCCCTTCAGAAAGAGCTTTTCTTGCGGTTGCAGGATTATTGAGGCGGAGCTCACACAGTTTTCTTCTTCGTTGTCTATAGCCAAGGCCTCCAACATCTCCCTTGCAAGCTGGTTTTTATGGTGTCCTATGATGCTGGCTTGCTCAAGCTTGGGTTTGCACTTGCAAGTTCGACAATGGGCAGCGAGGTGTCCTGGTCCCGCGAGATTCTTGACGTTGGCCACATGTTCACGTGCACGGTCGTTTACGCATCTCCCGGTCTCCCTTATATGGCTTCCTGGCCATCCAGGAAGCCATACAAGATGCACGCATAGGGGTTATTTTTAGGTATGTAGATGACTTTCTTATATTGTGCACCACAGAAGTTGACGACCAAGCCGATGGATGCCTCAAAAGCACCATGACACAATTCGAAAAAAGCTGCATGGGCCTCACTTTCACCCACGAAACTCCAGTGAATAAATCAATTCGGTTTCTTGATTTGGCGTTGAAATTCCAACAGGGCATGTCTGTTGGCAATACCAAGCACGATCGGGAAAAGGGTTTCTTCTTATGATTCGAACACTCAAAACATGTTAAGCAAGGAGTGGCCATCGCAGCCCTCTAAGCAAGCCTAAAGAAGACCTGCCCCCATCAAGTCCAAGAAAGTTTTGATGCCCAAATTTCACGACTTCACAATGCCGGATATCCAAAAACCTTATTGGCTTCCATATGTGAAAAAATATGCCGCAGTGTCAAGAGGAACAATGCCCGAAGTGAAGAACAAGCAAAGAAAACAGAGAAGCCGTTTGCAGTAATCCCGTAAATTCATGGGGTCACCCACAAATTGAAAAAAAAAATAGCAAACCGGCAAAACGTTCAAGTTGTGTGCTCGGCCCCCAATACGGCTTATTCCCTATGCCGCAGGATCAACCAGACACAAACGGACAAGAAAGACACGTGTGACACTCGACACAGGACAAAATACCTTCCGTGCCAAAAAGGAGTCGTTTACAGCATACCGTTAACATGTGGACGATGCTATATTGGTCAAACCGGGAGATGCGTAAACGACCGTGCACGTGAACATGTGGCCAACGTCAAGAATCTCGCGGGACCAGGACACCTCGCTGCCCATTGTCGAACTTGCAAGTGCAAATTTCCCAAGCTTGAGTAAGCCAGCATCATAGGACACCATAAAAACCAGCTTGCAAGGGAGTTGTTGGAGGCCTTGGCTATAGACAACGAAGAAGAAAACTGTGTGAGCTCCGCCTCAATAATCCTGCAACCGCAAGAAAAGCTCTTTCTGAAGGGCTGCTAAGCAAAAATAGGAAAAAAAAAAACAATTAGGGAAAGGAAAAAAGGAAAAAAAAATTATATGCAAAAGGTTTAGTAGAAGAGGAGGACGATTTATTAAAATAGTTGGTAGTCCAGCGATAGGGTGTCTTTTCTGTCTCTCCTTCCTTCATTGTTCAGCTGGTTTCACCCATAACCTCCAAAACACTAAGTAATTTTTCATTCGACGGATACCACTCGAGCACAATGTTTTTCGAAATCTATTAGCCCTGAGAACGACCACAACTGTTGCTGTAGTTGCAGTGTGCTGATTGGTTGCTGTGTCGTCTCCGCGACGTCACAGTGAGAAAAGCGACCTTGTTGCCGTGAGATTACGATCGCACAAGTTAAACTGTACGCACGTTATTCAAAGACCAAGCAGAAAGAATATTCTAAGTTACCATCAGCCTTTACCGGACCGTTCACAAGGTGACTTGGGAAACAATAGTCTCCGTGCCGTCCCGGAGAGGGGCCACCAAAAGGAGCAACACAAATTTCTTGACGCTAAATACAATATTAATTAATAAATTAACTATTCTCGGAAACAAGACAAAACACACAGTGTCTTTCTATTGGATTACTGATCTCCAGTACGTGCTTGTTGCCTCCCGTCATGCTTTGGTTGGGCGTGTACAGTTGAAACTCACGCTGGGGGCGAGGCAACTGAAAAAATCCGACATAATCGGAAAAAAAAAAGCGTGCAGTATCTCACAAACACCCCCCCCCCCCCCATAAACAGCACGCACCCAATTTGGGCACGAGTCGTAGTTCACTCAACAGCCCTGCACCCTGTTACCTAAGTGGCAGATAGTCTCGCAAGAGTGGGCTTTTGCAGCGGAGCGTAAATATGGCAGTTGTGTCCTCGGATGCTAAACTAAAACCTCAACAAGCTTGCACAATGATTAGGCTTTTACACCATTGTAAAACATATATATTTTAGTGTCGGTATATTTAGAAGTATTAGAAAGACATTGCTTAAAGCCATCCCCGCTCAGGACGGCGCACTAAGCTTTTCAGCATATCGTACTGTTGCTTCTTCACAGATTCCATGCGGGAATAAGTGCCACTTGGCACAACACAAAAAAAAAAAAACAGCAGGACATCAAGCCAACGCAGAACGCAACGTGCCCTCAACGTCTAGGCAGTAATTTTTGAGAGAAAACCTCACAAATGGAAAGAACGCATTCTACGCAGACTTGTGCGAAGCCTTAGTTGCCGCTAATATTCCTTGGGCGGAAGTAGAAAACCCAGTTTTCAAAAATTTGTCACAAAAATATTCCAGTCATACCGTAACGTCGGAGTCGACTCTGCGTAAGGACTACCTGCGGCCCATGTACGAGGAAACACTGAAGAAAATCAGAGATGAACTTGGGTACTTGTGCATTTGGGTCTCCGTAGACGAAACCGCAGTTGCCACTGGATGCTCTGTCGCGCACCTCGTAGTTGGGAAGCTTTTAGCAGACGAGAGAACAACGTATTTTCTTGTGTGCTCCGAAACAGAAGAATGAACAAATGGGGAGACCGTGGCGCACTTTTTCAAGCCGTCCTTGAATGCGATATACCCTACTGGATCGGAAGACAGCAGGGTGTTGCTACTTTACACGGGTGCGGCGGCTTATATGCATAAAGCTGCCCTCCTCCTGAAGGCTTTCTACCCGCGGATGTTGCACGTCACCTGTCTCGCCCACGGCATTACCGCATTTGCAAAGAGCTTAGAAAACACTTCAAGCATGTAAAAAATCTCGTTGCTGCTGTGAAGGTTGTGTTCATTAAGTCACCGTCTCGTGTTTTTGCATTTAAGGAACAGCTACCAGGGGTTCCTCTTCCACCAGAACCCTTCGTGACGCGATGGGGAACGTGGCTTAAAGCTGTAGAAAATTTACAGTACTAACTTTTCTGGTGTGAAGATGGTCATTGACGGGTTTCCAGCAGACGATAGTGTCTCAGTCAGAAAGGCTCAAGATGCCCTGCGCGAGGACACTCTCGAAGGTGACCTGGCGTATTTGTGCTCCAATTTCACGTTTCTGGCGGACACAATCAAGAGCCTCAAAAGCGCTGGCGAAGCTCTGGCTCGAAACATCGGGGTC
This sequence comes from Ixodes persulcatus, assembly GCA_013358835.2. Taxonomy (NCBI): domain Eukaryota; kingdom Metazoa; phylum Arthropoda; class Arachnida; order Ixodida; family Ixodidae; genus Ixodes; species Ixodes persulcatus. Next base: position 624,796 of record JABSTQ010010847.1, read on the forward strand.
ATTTCGAACGTTTAAGAACGAGTCGACGCCGTCCCCGAAGGCCCCGCTGCTGTACAAGTTCGTTCAAAGCTTCAGTCCGTCTTGATAAAAAATAGTGGGTTTTTTGTACTCAAAGAAGTCTCGAAGGTTCTCATAGGGAACACTCAAGAGTACCAGGGGGTGTGGAAGCATTAAATATTCCTAAGCACAAGTACGTCCCACTCACGTCAGTTGGCGTGGAACGCTCTTTTTCAGCGTACAAACTGGTTCTAAGCGACAAGACGTAGAAGTTTGAACCCAAGAATCTTGAGATGGTGCTTCTTCGCTATTGCTTTCATAATTGTTCCCGTTGTTTCTAGTCGGACTATGTACAGCATGGAGCAGCTTAGGACCGGTGTGGGCTTGAGTCGACATTTTTTTTTTTCGAATGGTGGAAAAATTAAACTGTAATTCCTATTGTACCACTTTATTCTGTATTTCTTTGAATGGCAGAGGCCCTAAATGCTTTCAAAAGCACCCTGTGAATAAAAACCGATTGTGCCTATAAATGCCTATTACGATGTTTTTAGTGCCTTTTATAGGCGCCTAAAAGTGGCTTTTTTAGTGCCTAAACATCCGGCCTCTACTCATTATCACGGGTTTTGGTTTAGTTCCTTGACTGCGTCCTAATCTATGGATCCTCTCGACAGTAGAAACGTCAACCTGAAGCGTGGTAGAAAATATATTCGCGCAAACCTTTTCATTAAGTTGATCTGCCGTTTCATTGACATCACCTTTTATTCCGTGAATGATTAAGTTGTTTCGTCTGCTCCTGTTTTCAAGGTCGTCGATCTTTCGTTTAAGATCCCCGATCGTGCTAGCAACATCCACTGGCCCATTCTCGCAGCCTTCAACCCTTTTGGTGGTTGACCTAAGTTCATCGATAGATGTCTCTATAAGACCAAGGCGATTATTCACACTAGCACACCAAGACTTAGTCGACTGCTGCTCACTCTTTATGTCGGCAATGTTTTGGGATATTTCTTTTTGAGTTGCGAGCAGTTGCTCCAGCAATACCCTAGTAGGAACTTCGTCGGGCCCTGGATTGGATTCCACATCTCCTGCCAACATAAGTAGCGTGCTAACATTTCTGCAGCACTCGACAAAAATAGAATACAGGGTGCCTGGGTTTGGCAGTACGATAATACACACGTCATTGCTTCTGAAACACTTTACGTGAGCTCTACTAACCTGCAGAATGAGCAGAAACGGATGAGTCGACATGCCCCGAATCGTACCGCCAAGCCCACTGAAGGAATTCGGCTGGGTCGCTGCTCTTATAGGCGACGGCGCTGTGGGCGGCGCATGAGCAGTGGTTGATGACGTCGGAGCCTCGAAGGAAGCTGCTGCCATGTCAGCACAGGCATGAAGTACCGGAGGACTGAAGAGATAAGCCGGGGCAGGCACGTTGATCTGGTAGCCGGTGACCGACAGCAAAAGCTGCGGAATGAGCAGAAACGGATGAGTCGACATGCCCCGAATCGTACCGCCAAGCCCACTCAATGTACATATAGTTGCCCCGTAATGAAGGGTTGCTATCATAACAACGGTGTTTAATAAACACGTACGAGACCCAATTGAAATTGAGCAAATGAAGACGACTAATATTTACTTAAAGATTGATCAGCTTGTTGATTGTCGTGGCCTTGTACTGCAGTTCACAAATGAAAATCTTGACAAGTTTGTTGAGGTTTTGGAGCTCTGGAGCGCCCGTCCTTGCAAGGGCAGGGACGAGGTGGATTCTTGTGTCCCCCAAGGATGTTGGAAGATCTTGCAAAAGAAGCGGTACGTTTTGAAGAACTGATGAAGTTGGCGCTTTGTCCCAAACGGAGGTCCCCGTTGGCCCGCGAATGGCACGCCAGCCCTTTCGTCCTACCGCCCAGTCCTGGCTGCCGGCCGCAGGCTGTTCGGTACAGACCGTCTCGTTTTTTTCCCGAGCGTTCATTCTTTTTTGTGCGCCTTGCGTGAGCTTTTTTTCCTTTCCGTGTTTATAATCGTACCTGTCTACATTGTCACACACACCCTTTTTTCTCTCATCTATTCTGAGCTGTGAAAACGTTCTCTCGATATTGATACTGGATACTCAAGGATTCATAATGTTTTTAGCTGGTCAGGCACATCTGTTTGCAGCTCTTGAAAGTGATTACATCGACTGATTTAATTGAGAAAAGATGGCACGTCGACACCAAACGGATTCTCCAAGGTGTTTTTGATGTAATCTTCGCACGGAACACTCAATACAGGCTTGAACGGGTTAAAATTCTGCGCAATCGCTCACCACGAAATAGAAAGAATAGGGTCGACGACTTATTTTGTTAGAGCAACGCAGCTCGGAGCACGTGGGTTGTAATGCAGAATTGAGGGATATATCATGGATTCAATTCTCCCGCTTGCCCGTTTTTATTTGGACGAGCATCGTACCGGCTTGAGGTCGTGTACCGCTGCTGCATGGTGCACGTTGAGAATTACAGGCTAGCAGGGAAACTTCACTGGCTAAATTTCTAATACATATAGCAGAGAGGCCAGAACTATATGATGTATGCCCCTGACACGACTGGTTCTAAGCCGGGATCCATTTATTAAAGAACCACATTGTTTACACAAAAACAAAACAAAAAACACTTGAGGTTGTCGCGGCGCGGCCCGTCTGTTAAGGGAAGCATGATTTTTACATCGACGTTATAAACGCGTACTTCGAGATTGTTATATTTTGAAACAACTGCCCACAGCAGGAATAAATATAAGAACGCGTTCTCCATAAAGAGAGACTGAAGTGAAGAATATTTTTTAGATGGCTTTATTTTTTAAATTTTTCAACAAAATACTTTTTTTGAGCAATATTTAATTTGTTAGACGCAATTTAGTTCGAGGTCACGGCACGCTCTGAGCACCGCCCACATATCAGTGGCCCCGCCCATTACTACTGGATTGGATTGGCTGCTCGACTGAACACGCTGAAATGTTTAGTGTCCCCCTTTTGGGAAATCCGGTGCGTCTAGTCTGGAGTCACACACAACCTGCTAGTCGTGCGAGCAGACGCGCGGCAGCCACTGGCATCGTCCGCTATTTCACCACCGTTTTCCGTCGTCTGCAATGCCCTGAGACGCGGACACGAAAGCCGCGCGTCGGCGTCCGTCTTCGCCTCCGTCATCACTGCTATTCCGCCCGCGTCAGAAGACGCCATCATAAAAGCGGCGTTTTATTGTTCCATCATGCACGAGTCACGGTCCAATACAAGCGCTTGACAGCGTGTATCGATGTGCGGTAATCAGCGGCCGAGAGGACAAAAATTCAACAAACTAAATATGTGGTCCTTCCGGCTTTACTGTTTCTGTGATATAGGATGTCGTAAGTCACAAGGCTTGATCTAAAATTAGCCGTGAAAATCGACGCCTGCACGAAGTAATGTAAACTTTTTGTCAAAGGTGTATTTCACAGGTCCGTTTCTTGTAAAATTACAAAGCGTAACACCCTTCTAGTAAAAAAATAGGGCCAAAACACTTGCCAGGGTCAACGGCGGGCGGCGGCGCAGACGACCGAGTCGAGCGACGGGGAGCGTTTGGCGCACATACAGGGTGTTTTACGAAAAGTGGTCAAATTCGATATTGCGAAAACTACGCGTCGCAACAAAAAAGAGGCTTGTGTCGCTTTGGTCCTGGGCCAGGGGCCTATTTAGGAAAATGATTAAAGTCCGGGATAATTAGATTGTTAATTCTTTTTGCGTAATTAATTTTTTTTTTAAATATTCGATTTAAGGGCATAGCTTCAATTAGAAAATTGCTCAGCATCATCGAACAACACTAAATCAACAAATTGCAGAACGATAGAAGGCACGCGCAGAATTTTACGGCTTTCCGAAGAACCGCACAAATTCGACGGGTTTTTAAGTTTCACGTTTGCAGTCGGAGCACTTCTCGGCCCCGACGGAACCGCGCACCGTGGAGAAATAGTGCAACCAGCCTCTGCTAAACTTGAAAGCTACTATCTTTTCGAAGCGAAATGACGGAAAAATAAAATAACGCCCGATTCCCTAGCCAATAGGCTCGTAAATTCTTACCTGTGTAGATCGGTATCTTTATTATACCATGGTTGCAATCACAACAGTTTCACAATTCGCAAACCAGCGGGGCCGCGTTTACGGGAACCAACAGCTTTATTCAGCACCAACATGCCCAAAGGAACAAATCAAGACAGATCAAACAACATACAGGGCGATACAAGGAGACGCCATGCTCTTTAAATCGACCGGAAAATTCGGTTTCTTAACCTATCGCGCTACGACTTTGTGCAGCGTTGCACACAGATGGTGCATTTTTTTGTAAAATTTGCAAAGAGCGAACTTACCTGAGGAAAAAGCAAAGAAAGAAAAAGGCTTAGCTTCTATGGAAACGCAGCGACGCCACCGGTCTTCAAACAACACGGCGCCGTTTCGCACGGGAAACAAGAGATGGCGGAACGAAGGCCGCCAACGAACGAGCATATGGCGCCGAGAGCCAGCTTCTTTTCTTTAGCAGACGATCTTTTCGACTCAAAAGCGGCGCGCGTTCCGCAGGGGGCGACAGTCGCAGAAACAAAAACAACAAGTGATATGAATAAAGCTCGCGCCGCTTTTGATTCGAAAAGATCGTCTGCTAAAGAAAAGACGCCGGCTCTCGGCGTCGTATGCTCGTTCGTTGGCGGCAGTTGGCGTCGCGACCGCTTGAGCGATCTCTTGTCTCCCGTGCGAAATGGCGCCGTGTTGTTTGCAGACCGGTGGCGTCGCTGCGTTTTCATAGGAGCTAAGCCTTTCTCTTTCTTTACCTTTTCCTCAGGTAAGTTTGCTCTTTGCAAATTTTACAAAAAAAAAAAAAATGCACCATCTGTGGGCAACGCTGCACAAAGTCGTAGCGCGATAGGTTAAGAAACCGAATTTTCCGGTCGATTTAAAGAGCCTGGCGTCTCCTTGTATCACCCTGTAGTTGACGCGGGGCGCTAGGCTTAGGACAGTTCCGCTACAAACCCAGTCACCTACCCGCACAGCGCTTCCGAAGCTTCCGAAGGCGTGAGACGCTAGGCTTAGGCCAGTCCAGCTACGAACCCAACGTTACTAGAACCCTCAGGTGGGAAACTCACCGTTGAAACATGGGCCGCTGGCGTCCACCGAGACCGAGCTAAATACGACAACAGCGCCACCTTTTATCATTTGTCTTTACTGTGGTCACCTTGAACTTTCAGACGCATGTTTTTGCGTAAAAACCAACGGGAAAAAACTCTTTTTGTAGTAACTTTTATAGGAGTTTAGTACAAATTGAGGGCGCGTGATGTTTTCTCAAATCTTTAGTTTGCAAGGTTTTGCGGCACAATTAATATTGTTTTTATACAACCATGCTTCAGCGAGCGGTGATTTCAGGTAGCGTGTCCCGACCTAGGTGCGTCTTAGCTTCGGTAGTAATTCGCGGCGCGTCCGCTGGGGGGACGGGGTGGCGCCCCTGTAAGCTCTTTTACCGTATCTGTTTCGGCGCCATAATGGACGAGTAAAGCCCAAATAGAAGTCACGTGCAGTTCCTCGAGTGGCCGCTGCGGGAGAAATGGCGGCGTTGTGATCGCCATTAGCTCGCTTTTGGAGGACGGGCCGGTGCCACTTTTCCAGGGCAGTCTCTATGGCAGTGTCCCAACTAAGTGGTTCAGTAACGTTGTACGAACCCAAGAACCCGTATAGCGCTTCCGAAGGCGCGTACTTGTTGCACTTGTTTTCTGCAAACTGGGTCGGTTGAAAAGATCTTTCTGTAAAAATCTCGGTGAACGCAGAACGACTCGTACTCATAAAAATAATGAACATGGCTGCTTTGCGGCGTAAAACTCGTACTCATAAAAATAATCAACATGGCTGCGTTTGCGGCGTACTCAACGAGCGTAGACGCAGCCGGAATGAGAAAACTCAACTTGAGTACGCCGCAAACGCAGTCATGTTTGCTACCGTTTGAAGCCGAAGCAGAACGGCAGTCTCTGTACATTTCTGAAAACAGTAATGACTGTCTAGATTATTTGTTTCTAAAACATCAAAAAAGATATTGTTGGTATAAAAGTTATTACGGCACGGCGAAACAAATTTACAACGAACATTTCACACGTCAATCATCTCTCCCACCAACGAGAGGCTAAAAATGGTGATTAGTTTTGTAAACACCGGGCGCGGCCTAGAGCTGGTCTACCCTCCTAAATTATGTCTAACAGCGTAAATATCGCTAAACATTGTTTTAGTGGAAACATTTTCACACCAAATATTAAGACCTTAATTTTTTTTGTCTTCTTTCACTTCAGTGTTCTTTTAATGCCCGTTCAAACATTTGCGCTTGACTACGACCGATTGAGACAAGTCCGGTTTTTAAGCCCCTTGTTTCGGTTTACGACCGGCTGCATTCCTGCGCAGCCGGACGTAAGCCGTCGCAAGACGCTTCAAAACCGGACTTGTCTAAGTCGCTCGTAGTCAAACCAAGTGTGTAATCTGAGGTCTGACCTTTACTTGGGCTACTACAAGGTGAATAAATGTTGCTGCCGAAAACAACTGAGATTCTTGAAAATCGGTCAAAAGAATGAATTTATCTTATATACCTCACCATGTACTAAAAAGCCGTGCAGCACTAATACCTTTAGATGAGCCCCTTACCAGTTTAGTGGACGGATGGTCGCACATGCCACTTGTGATTTATAAAAAAACAAAAAACAAAAAAAAACAAAAGTGGTTTAACTTTATAACGATTCGGACTCGACCGACCTGCTAACTCAACTCAATGGGGAAATTAACGCGTCTTCTTGCTACAACCATAGTATATCAAGCTATTTTATACCGTGTTTCTGCACACGACCCGAGGAAACTCACGAAGGGTTAAGAAAGACACAAAAAGGGACGATCGAACGCCCAGCGTTTTATCTGCTTTCGATGGCGTTTAGTTGTTTTGTTAGCCACTGGGTGGCGCCACCTACCCGCACATCAGGAGCCACGAGGAGCAGCAGCTTTGGGCGGATCAGAGCGAGCAGGAGATGCGACAAGCGTTTAAGGGTCGCTAGTCAGACACTATACCCTCTCATTTTCAACTTGCAGGTTGAAAATGAAGGGCAGTCGACTCTCTAATTCATTTTCTTGGAAGAGTCTAACGAAATAGGAATTGAAAATATTCCCGGGTTCGTGGCAATGACGCTTTTCTATCAAACACTATTTATCTGACAAATAAAATATATTGCAATTACCGTCCATACTTATTCCGCCACACACACAAAAGGCAAAGCACAAGCGAAGACAAAGAAATCGAATTACCGAATTCACGTTTAGGCGCGTTCTGGGCTGTGGATCTCGCACGCTTCAATGTAAACATTGCAATGGTGCCTATGTGAAAAATTCCAATGGCCAGCAGCGTCCAATCTCCACAGTCCAGGACCGTGTTTGGTCACCTTGCAAAACAAACAGGCATGTACGCTGAAAATGTTACCGGCAAGAAACTTATTGGAACGGAACATGTAATGCGTCCATCGCGGACTAAGAACGCATATGACTCGTTTTAAGTAGAACTTAACGGAAGAAAACTACTACTACAACAACAACACTTTGCTTACTCCGTAAAAAAAAAAAAAAAGATTAATGCAAGAAAATTATTTTAATGTGTCGGTAAAAACGCAGATAAAAAGAAAACAGAAAGCGCCAGAAGTTTTGAATTCAACACTTAAGCAGTGAAAGTAAACTGAAGTTTGGTTTTCCACCACCGGAAAGAACAACGTCCAAGAACTGTGCTCCAAACACTTCACAAATATTGCGAAAAAACAAACCAACAACCAAGTGAAGGCAATAATAATCCCTGGAGAAGGGGAACAAAGGGGACAAAGGACAAACAGAAATCTCCAAACACATCTATATGTGACTGGTGTCCCCTTTGTTACCCTTCTCCAGGGATTATTATTGTCATTCTTGTCCAGCTCGCTTGCCCCTTTGCAATAATTGCATCTTAATCATAACCAAGTGAAGCCGTGTTTGTCAAACACTTTGAATAGACACAATGGGTTCCTTGTTTCCATATGGTGATATACCTCCACTGCCCCCCCCCCCCCCCCCCCCCCCACACCTAAAAAAAAGAGAAAAGAACGTCTTAAGACTTGGAATATTAACTCGCAGTAAACTGTAGAAATATCGCACCATAACACAAGTTTTTTTAATTTTTTTATTAGTAACAATTTAATTGTTTGGGTAGCCAAAAAGACCATACCAGAAGTTTGTGGCGCTGTTCCCCTCTTCTCGCGCACTAATCAAGCACTATGACAATCTTATTGCGACACGTGAACGCAGTTAAAGACACGCAGTGTGTGGAGAGTCTGGAGTTCTTTATTGTCTCTCCGCAGTCAATGAGATTGCAGCATTAGCCCATAAGCGAGCACAGAAGAACCAATCAGGAAGCAAGAAGCGTGAACATCGTAAGCAACACCCTGCGTTCCCTACGATGTTAGTTACTCTATGCGCCGAGAAAAGTGAGGGAGAGGAGAAGACTAGAGCGCGCTGGGACGTCAAAACGCCGAGCTCTGGTTGGAACGGTTAGTGGGTAGACTCTTAAAGCTATAGCAGCCTTCGTTTCCACTGCACTCATCGAACGTGTTAATAAAACGCGGAACGCAGGCGTGTGTCGTTTGGCTCTGGCATTCGTACGCGTTCAACGAGTGCAGTGGTGAAAAAGGAAGCTAATTTTAGGTCCCCCCCCCCCCCCCCCCCCCAATCATTCGAATCTGAGCTCGGCGTTCGTACTTCGCCGCGAGCTTTCCTCTCATCCTCTCTCTCTCTCTCTCTCTCTCTCTCACTTTCTCGGCGCATACATTTCGGTTCAATGTTTTGCGAGACCAGAACACAAAGAAGGCACGACAATAGCAAAAGAGGATAGTCCGTAGTGACTTTGTTTTGTGTGTTTTGCATATTTTTGTTTAGTTCTTTTTTTTTTTGTTTTGAACTTACCAAGATAGGAGAGCATTGGTCGTGCCGGTTCTAGGATTAGGATGATGAAACGACTTGATCATACATGAGAGCAGCCCCAGAATGTTCTTGCGCCGCGGGGTGCAATCTGGAATTGCAGCCAGGTTTTCTGGCACTTTCTGGGAACATCTATTGGGTAGATGCATACTAAATTATATTTTATAATTCATAAAGTTGAGCAGAAAAATACCAACTTTCGCAAGAATTTAAAAATTTCAAATATTTTTTTTTTTCTTAAAGACTCATACAGTTAGCTTGCGATCCCGACGCTGGTTCCCCCATTCGAAAAATAACTAAGAGCCTTTTGTGCTATCATCGGCGCATCAGTCCGTGGCGAGGGACACTTGTAGCATTCTGGGACAACACAAAAAAAAAGAAAAAAGACAAAGAAGCAAAAAAAAAAAAGAAAACTACATATATTCGTTTGATGTATCTTTCTAATCAGAGAGAGTGTGTGCTTGATATTTGTCTATTGATCTGACACCCATGAGAGCCAGTACAAAAGCGATACACCGAAAAGGTCAGTAAAAAAATTCATTCAGCGTTTTTAAAATGTTTAGATTGAGAAGTGCCAACGCTAAAGATGCTAAAGCGATTAGGACTGTCGGCTGCATGGTAGGCCGATGGGCGAAGAGCGAAATTGTATCGACGCAAGGCCGTGCATATGCATATGGGAGAAGGAATGCGTCAATACGCTTCCGGGTGCCGTGAACCTCGTGTACAAAAACGAATACTCTTCCATTCCCGGTCCGTCACATTTCCTCTCTACATCTTTAATTATTTCTCACCTTTCTTTTCACGTAAATCTTCAAGCGCAATTTCCTAACACAACCCATTTCTACTTCTGCTTCAAGTTTTTCTTCTAGCATCGTACGAATGCAGATAATTTTTTTTTTTGTGCGGAGTCACGTGATAATTGGCGGGACTGCGCGTGCTCTCAGAAAAAATAACAAAAAGGTGCATGCTGAATTCCCGCTATTCTCGGAGAGGAAACCGGAAAGCACCACAGCCGCGGTGTCTCCTCGGAGATGTCTTGAATAACAAACATGGTTCTGCATGGTATCGCTATAGAGCATCGAATTACTTTTTTTTTTTCGTTTTCGATGACATACAAACTGTAGCTTGTTATGTGTTAAAAACACAGTTAAAATAAAATAATTAATTTTGTAAGGGTAGCTGAAAAAGTAACGGCAAGGTTTCAGTTATTCTTGGAAAGGATGACATGGAACTTTTACTGAATAACTGCTACCGAAAATTCCTCTGGAAACAGAAATCATAAAACAAACTCGGGACGAGGAACGAAAAACGTCGTTTCTCGTCCCGAGTTTTGGTATTGGTATTAGTATTTATTGCGTGCCCAAAACACCGTGAAAGCTTTGATATTGGTGCACATAAAAGTCACAATGAGTTGAACATGCAAAGACGTGAAATACAGGAGTGACACATCAGTCATAATAAAACAAATTACAGACACAACTCGTGTTTTTTGTGTTTTTTTGTGATTTTTTTTGTGACCAGTCAATGTTATTATCACGCTGTTCAGTTACTGTAAGAATTCCAGTTGATGCTTAATCAGCAACCACGGCGGCATTAAGATCGAAGAAAAATAGACAATAAATGCGTAACTGTATTTATTTATTTATTTATTCTTACTTTCAGTGACCCACCAACATCTTAACGCCTCCTTAGTGGTGCACTTATCAATGAGTCAATGAATAGTCAAATGTTAAACATGATAAAAGCGAAACGTTAGGAAAAAACAATAGCCTCAACACACTTTCGAAATGTACGCTTTTCATCAAAAATATCAAGGCTAGCATTCGCACGGATCTGTTCTAAATGGTTATAAGTCAGTTGTAGGCGTGTCATGGGTGCAGCATGGTAAAAGTCAGTAGGGTAAAACAGAGTAGAAAGTCTACAAGACTTACGAGGAACGTGCAAGTAGATGTGACTGAGTAGCTCTGGGGAATCAATTATACCATTTACAATCTTATACAAATATGTTAGTTCACGAATTGTTCTCCTGCTGTGCAACGAGTCTAACTTCACGAGTTCAGAAATCCTCTCATAACTATAGAAATAATTCGGTTGAAAATAACGATCAAACAAAACACGAACGAATCTACGTTGAACACTCTCAATTACACCTGAATTTGTCACTCCAATACAGTTCCAGACAACTGAGGCATATTCAACACGACTACGCACCAGTGAAGAAAACAAACGTAAAATACAAAGGGGTTTAGAAAAAGCGCGTGTCACTCGTATAATGGCTCCCAGCACTCTAAAGGAAGCATTCGTAATTGTTGTCACGTGATGATTGAAATTAATTGCAGGATCCATAAAAACGCCTCGATCACGGATGACCTCAACGCGAGTAATATTGGTGGAATCTAATACAGGAAAACTCAGAATTTCACGCTGCCTAGAAAAGGACATAACTTTCGTCTTTGACTCATTTAAGAGTAGGTCATGTGAAAAACACCACGCCTAAATAGAATCTATATCACGCTGAAGACATTCACAATCGTCAATCGTTTTAACCGTTGTAAACAACTTAATATCATCAGCAAATAACAAAAACCGCGTGTGTTTAATACAGGAAGCTAGATCGTTTACAAAAATTAAAAACAGCAAAGGACCGAGGTTACTGCCTTGAGGTACCCCAGAAGTAGATAAAAAAAGGAGCAGATAATCGGCCGGATACTCGCACAAAGTTCAGCCGATGAGATAGGGAACTATCGAGGAGACGACAATACTTAAGGGACAGACCGTAACTACAGAGTTTACTCAACAGTAGTCGGTAATTAACTTTGTCAAAAGCTTTGCTCATATCAAAGTAGACTACATCCGCTTGTCCTCCGCTATGAACAGATGGTACAATCTGATGTAGGAAGGAACACAGGTTTATTCCTGTGGAGCGGCCTTTCATGAAACCATGTTGCTTAGGAATAATCTTCCGACAAAAATATGCATAAAGGCGGGTGTGCAAAACAACTTCATAAATTTTAGACAAACTACAAAGGAGGGAGACTGGCCTATAGCTGTTGACCATGGATTGATAACCAGATTTATGTAATGGAACAACAACAGAGCGCTTCCAAGCGGTAGGAAATGTTTCAGATGCAAGTGATAAGTTAAATATAGGAACCAAAACTGGACAAAGGAGGGGAGCACAACCTTTTACTATGAAGCTGGGAATTCCATCTACTCCCGTAGATAACTTTGGTTTCAATTTTTTAATTGCCTCCAAGACTTCAGATTCATTAATTGGAGCAACAGTCAAAAAATTCAGGCAATGTATATTCGAGCTAGGGCTCGGCATTAGGCCATTATTTGTACTGGAAGAAGCACTAAAATGGCGCGCAAAAATATTAGTTACATCAACAGGGTCAGAGACGCAATCCTCATTATCTCGCAATGTGATCGTGGTAACATTCTCTTTGATGCTCTCTTTGACAAACTTCCAGATACACTGTGGCTGTGTGCTCAATGATTTCTCGGCGATGTCAGCATGTTGTTGTTTATCTCGCTTAAACAAGTGTTTCGGCTCTGCACGACATTGACTAAATCTCGTGTACCAAACGACATTGCCAGTTTTTTTTGTACAGGCGATGATAGTGTAGCTTGCGCCTTAAGTAATGCGTTAGTTCGTTCGAGAACCATATGGGATAGTCACTTTTATGAGAAACCCTCTTTGGTATGAAGAGTTGCATGCTTTCCTGGACAATAGTCGAAAGTGTGGAAGTTGATGGTTCAACACACTGATCAGCTAGAACACTACTCCAGTCACAGTCCCGAAGATACTGATACAAGGAATAGTAATCACCGTTGGAGTAGGAAAACCATGATTGTGAATGGAAAATGCTCTTGGCAAGTGGGAAGAAAATGATACAATAAAAGGTTGATGATAGTTATCCACCCGAGATAGCGGAGCTTTGGCAAGACTGATATCAACAACCGAGGTTACCAGGGCAAGGTCAAGTATGTTTCAACAGCAGTTGCGTACAGTATTACGTTGTTCAAAACCATTGTAATGAACGAAGTCTAACAGACAAAGTAGCTGCAACCTTGTGTTCATATGGCTAACTAAGAAGCTGCCCGACTCCCAATCGTAACCAGGAATGTTGAAATAGCCATACATGTGCACTCGAAATTTAGAGAAGTCAATTCTTTCTTCCAGGAAGTTGATATGCTCACAGAAAATAATGTGATCAAACATCGCCGGAAAATAGTAATTGCCAATGAGAAAATTTCTACCATCGGTAGACATTACTTCAATCCACACGCTCTCAGGATAACACTCGAGATCGCTCCTCCAATGAACTTTCAAGCTCCTATCTGCAGCAATCAATACACCTCCCCCCCAAGCTCTTTCCCGTTTTCACATAGTCACGATCACGTCTATATACTTCATACTTGGGTGGAAAATAATTAGAACTAGAAATTCCATCTACAAGCCAAGTTTCTGTTAGGCATATGATTGAATACGTGCTTGACATAGCCTCCAAAAAGAAACTCGGCGTCCTTAGTCCTCAAACCACGTACATTTTGATAATAAATGGTACACTCATCATGCATCTTCTTCGTTTCTCCTCAACAACCCAAAAAACTGCCTAAAGAGACAGCCAATGGTCCACACACTCGCGTCATTCACCTTGTCAAAATCGTTCCACTCTACAGCGATGTGGAACGATGCATAGCTCATATGTCTAGACGGAAGTTGGGTACAGACATATGTTTTGACGACGTTGCTGAGTATTGCTGCGATGTCATCAATAGTGGTTGTAGGGTCAAGCCGAGACACAGGTTCGTGCCCGTGGCGGGCTTCACCCTCCTCTTCTTTTGTACAAGGGTGTATCCGTCTTCGTCAGTAGTCGATCGACTGCCGCGGATACCGGTGGTCGAAGCTACCAAGGGGTCCCCATGCTCCAGGTTAGGTTCACGGTTCCAAACTGGTAGGGAGCGTACTTGTCTCCCTGCTTGCATGTCGCCACCAGTCGTAGTGGTCCGAAGCGTGGACGCGTAACTGGTAGGTCTAGCTTCGAAATTTAAGGAAGTCGAACAAGATGGCTCCGTCACATTGGTTGTAGTACTCGGAGTCGCTGACATATGACTTGCATGTGCAGCTTCTTAATTTGACAAAAGGAAGCAAGGAGGACCAGTGCCTAAGGACTTACGAAGGAGTTCCGCATTACGGGACAGTTGAGGGTGCAGCTGTTCATTGTCTGCTCGCAGGGCCTGTACTTCAGATGAGAGAACATCAACCTTCCGGCAAAGCTGAAGGATGATCGTCCGGAGGTCTGCGTTGTCTCCAAGTCCTTCCTCCTTGTCAGGTTGTTCTTCGCCGGCATCACCACTGGGATCCACACAACAGGGCACATCGTCGGAGCCAAGCTTAGCCGAATCGAGGCCGGGCAGTTTGACGCACTCTTGGCACTCGTAGGTGCTGACTCCGTTTTGAACGAGAAGTTCATACTCCGCAGCGGCAATATTCACACACCTGCAGTGGAACCGGCGGTTGCAGGTCCCAGAACACGCAATATATTGCTGCCGCCCATTGATGGTCTTGGAGCAGCGTCCACACACGTCCTGTGTCTTCGTCATCGTCGTCGTCGTCCTGCGAGCAGACAATGACAATAACTTGACAGAGCTCCAAACCCTCCGAGGAAAAAAGAAAAAAAAAATATTGCTACGCTTGCTTCGAATGGCGGGTATCTATATACGGCTATATTAATGTTTTTTCTAGAGCAAAGCGACTTTTATCTTTTTTTTTTTCTACGTGTTGTATTCTAGCTTTTGTTTCATGCCTATCGTCAGTTCCGACTTGCCAACTGAAGGGTGTTTACTGGGCTGGGGCTCGCCACGCAACAGCTCCATCTCCGCATGTTTTTTTAGGGCCAACATCCAAAGACCTCTAGGACTTCATACCGACGTTCGGGGACACAGAAGGACCAAACCTTCTGTTTCCGCGTCAGACGAGACAGAATCCCCTAGGCATTACTGGGAACATTCCATGTACACTGCGCACGAGGCTCCCTAATCAGGGAACCTTTCTTCGCGTCCGAATCGATTCTGCTTTGAAGCGCACTGCTAAAAATAACAAAAGAACGGTCCCCTTAGAGGTCAGGCTGAAAGAATCTTCGCGAAAGCAAACACCTGTACCGCGCCGACAACGTACCCCTCCCGCAAGTCTGTGGTTGAACGCGTTGGAACGCAGGTAGGAAAAACAAATCGTTCGGTTTTTGTTTTGTTTTGTTTTGTTGCTCGGTCTCTGCTTGTTACTTGGTCAGCATGATCATCATAATTTATTTTCCTTGGAGACCTAAAAGGGTATTATAGAAGGCGTAAGCATACTTAGATACATAATAAATATCAACACAACTTGAACAAACGGTAAAACACTAAAATCTATATAGGAGTGTTAGAAAGGAAGAGGGTAGTGGCAGCTGCAAATATCTTAGTGTTATTTATGAAAACAATGTGGTCAGGTAATGCATTAATGTCGTTTTTGGCCAACAGTATATAGTAAACATTCGACAAGAGACTGTGGACGATGAAATTTCACGTAATTTGCAAAAATGATCGAGACGAGAGAAAGTTCGGTGAGCAGGTGATAGCAAAACGTTTTTGAGATACTTGTTGTTATAAAAGATTCGATGGAAAAGGGAGAGGCGGTACACACTCCGGTGGAGAGAAAGTGTGTCACGGTTAGCTGACCGGCGTAATCTAGATAGGCTAGTATATGGAGAGTAGTCAGAATAAATTGAACGAAGTGATCTATATTGAACGGCTTCTAGAGTGTTACTTCAGTGTGATTGCCATGGAGACCATATTGCGGAAGCGTATTTTAGTTTGGACCTTACCAACGTACGTAGATTAGGCTAGTTGTTTTACTGAGGGTGTCGCTAGTCTGGGGTTACTGCGTAAACATCCGAGATTACTGTTAGAATTTGCAACGACAGGGTTTATGTGAGTAGTCCATGATAGCCCAGAGGAAATATTTCTTCGCAGGTACTTGTACGATGAACGTCACTCGCGTGATAGCAAGGTGACACGAAAATGATGCAACAAGTGAACGGCGCAAATGAGAGCGGTTTACTTTTATTATTTATTTGTTATAAATTATTTATTATAAATGAGAGCGGTTTACTTTTATTATTTATTTATTACTTTTATGTTATTTGGCATTTTCGGCACCAAGAAGTTAATAATGTGAGACCGATCTGTAAAGTTAGTTTATCATCATGTGAATGATGAGGCTTGTAATTTACACAATCCGCGTCGAATAAGCGCACCGAAGAAGATATCTTATTATGCAGGCTAATAATGTAGATTGAAAATAAAAGAGGGTCACGCACGGTCCACTGGGGGACGTCAGACGTTACCTTACATGTCGGAGATTTCATGTTGTTAATAGAAGAGTACTGAGTGTGATTAATTTAGAGCTCAGAGATACAGTTGGCAACAGCGGGGTGAATATTAAGATTCAAAGTTTCAGTAAAAAACCTGCTGATGTGGAACCTTGTCGAATGCCTTAAAATGCGAATGAAAATAGCGTCAGTTTTAATACTGGAATTGAATCCTGAGTAAATGTGGCTGAATAATCCTTTAATTGGGTTTAGCACGAGTACGACTTACAAAATCCATTCTGATGTTAAAAAAAAAATAAGAAAGGTTGTGGCAGTTTTAATCGGGGGTGGCCAGGCCAACCCGGCCTAATTGCCGCAAACAAAACCACTTATCTTCCAAGAGCCGCCTGGACGAGAAAAGGCAGAGTAGGGGAAGCGGGGGGGGGGGGGGGGGGGGAGGGTTCCAGACTTTTTTTAGAGCAATATATGAATTTTGAACTACTCTAGATTCATCCGAGTCAAAAGCAGTTGAACTGTACGTAAGGCAGTAGTAGCACAAGACTACCAAACCGCAACCTGTCCTTCAATTTAAAACCCCTTCCTTTTCTCTTCTTGAGGAAGTGCTCGTGTGACCAAAAGGGAGGCGGAGAAGGCGAGGGGGGAAGGGGAGGGGTGGATGTAAGGCTAACTAGGGAGCCGCGAGCCGCACTTTAACACGCAAGCAGCCGCAGGTTGGCCACCCCTGGACTCTAGATAGTCTGTTATGTATGAGTAAAATGTATGCTTGAAAAGTTTACACGGGACACTAGTAAGAGAAATACGGCGGTAATTATCGATTACCTGGTGGTCACCTGTCTTGTGAACGGGGATTACATTAGCAATTTTCGAATGATATTGGATTTTAGAAAGCCTGAGTGACTGTAAGAAAATGTCGGAGAGGAAAAGCGGCAGAGTTGTCTTTCGTGTATATTATTATTTTCGAGTTAATTTGGTCACTTCAGGAACTAGAGGACACCTTCGGTTGGACGGTGGCCTTCAATACACCGTCGTCGCTCATTATATTACGATTCAGATAATGGTGGGATAACTACCATGAATCAGGAGTGATAGATATGTCTTCATTAGTAAAAAATATAACAAAAGACGCTGTTAAAACGGAGAGCGCTATATGCTCTTCTGAAAGTCGGAGGCCGTCGCCGTCTACAAATGGCAAGGAGATGAGAGCGCTGGGATGACAGTTTTCCGAAACTTTTTTTCTGGTTTGTCAGTTAGAATGTTGGGGAGATCAAGGGAGTAAATTTAGTTTTTGTATTATTAATAACAGATTTATTAAACCTTACACCGTCGTGATAAGCATTCCAAAAAGCCTTAGAAAGGGTAGGTTTTGCTCGTTTGTAAAGTTTTTGTTGTAGGAGTGGTGAACTGTTTTGTTGTAAAATGAGCAAAGGTTACCGGGTATGTATAATGCGGGTCAGTCGAAGGTAAAGTTCAACTTGATGGATTATTTATCAGTGTATAGTGTCCAATTTCCGTCGACAGTCGTTGACTGTCGACTGCAAATGTGTGATCAAAATCTTCGAGGTTGGAGTTGATACATGCGTAATCAGCCCTCTCATAACCGCGAATGAATTTGCAGTAATGTGACTTGCGAGGAACGAGTAGTGACTTTGTAACCTCTATGACAAGGTGATCGCTTATGCCAGGTGAGTACGTAATATTACTGAATAGTGAAGGGTCTAGGCCTAAACACAGATCGAGAACATTGCTGCTGCCGTTAGTAATCCTTGTCGGTTGACTGATGATACTTGACAAAAATAAAACTTAAGCAAAAATAAATAAACTCTCCAGTCGAAGCACAACAAAAAGAAATGGTAGACCAGTCAATTTCCGGGTAATTAAAAACGCCAAAATTAATAATTAAGACATTATGGTGTTGTCTTGATAGCTCTCTGGTAATCTGTAACACACACCCATTAACACGGAAGGCGCTGTAGGAAGCTACACCACAATGACTTCCAGGTCGGAAAGAATCCGTATCAACCGAGATGAAATTTGATAACTTACCGCAAAAGGGATGCCACCCCACCTCCCTTTCAAACACTTCTATGAGAACTATACACTCGGAACTTCTTGTGTAGAGAAAAGAATTCACTGTCTGATATGCGAAGCCTGAGCCATGTTTCAGTAAGCACAACAAAGGCCACCTGACATATTTCAATCAAAACGGTCACGTCGTCTTTTTTTCTTCTTTTTTTTTAAATATCAGGCTTCTAAGTTGTAAGTTTAGTGAACAAAACAAGATGATCAGAAGATTTGCTATTGGTAACATGAGGTTTCACCTGTCGTCTTCGAGGGGATGAGCTAAACGAACGCTGCAGCGTTGCTATGCTACTCTATCTTTAACTACACTTAGAGTCGAATCGAAAACATAATACTCGTCATTCATAAGCAGTTTATCGTGACGCAGCTTGAAGTGCGTGCCTTCTGACCTGTCAATGTCGAGAAGACGTCAGGAAGCGAGCCGGACATAAATCGGCAAATCTTTCCTGATATCAACACGTGTCCCTTTAAGCTTTTCTGGCGAACCAATAATGTACTCTTTACCTTTGAAGGAAACATTTCGCGATCATCGGTCGGGCGACATTTGTGCAGATTTAACGCTCCTAAGTGGTATGTGCTCTTTCGTTTTGAGAAGGGTCGACTTTAATACCAAGTTTCCTTGAATACACAAGCCAGTGGCCAAGCTTCCGGACCGAGCTCGTATTTCTCTGACGTCTCAGTAAATGGTGCCTGGAACGCGTCTTCGACTGGTGTGTTTAGCGCGCCCGAAAAAGTGGTCCCTTGATTCCCGCCTTATGACGTCACAGAAGTGGCACGCTGTCGCCAGTCGCGATCCTGGCGGCGTCCCAATAAGCTGTGGTGGATGCGGCAGACGCCTGTTCTGTTGCAGGTCGCTCTCCATTGTGACAGTCCACGGCAGCTTGAGCAGCCGGTAGTTGGGACGCCATGACGACAGCGCCACTCGCGTTCGCTTGTGCTCTTCGCCAGCATTTCTATGGCCAACAGCCAGGATCGTGACCTCCGACAGCATATGATACTTCGGCTTCTGTGACGTCATTTTTTGCTGCTGGGGGATCATGTTTGATGTATGGACGACAAAAGACGCTAAACAAACCAGTCGAAGACGAGCTCCAGGCACTATATGGACTCGGTGATTCTAGGGCGTGGCTTATTACGTTCCCGCCCCTTGCATCCTGATTGGTTCTTCGGCGCTCTTACCGGCGAATGCCGCACCCTCATTGGCCGAGGAGCAATAATGAGATGCCCGGGGTCACGCCACGTCCTGCCTTTCTTAAGCTGTGAACGACTGTTACGGTCTACTATGCCCATTCCCAAATTATGAAACCGCCTGCTGCTTTTCTTTATACCACTTTCCCGTAGTTATGAAGGGAGCAGAAAGCAGTGAAATTCTAGAAACCCAAGCGCAAGCTTGAGAAAGTGAGTGATGACGTTTCAAAAATTTGCAGTGTCACTTAAAAACAAATCATGTTATTAAGGACAATTTAATGGCGTCGCCATGATGTTCGAAGCGTTAAACTGTTCCCAAGCATTTTGAGGTGAGTGTTCATTCACATTTCTCAACAGTACCTTGAGCAGACTTAGACGTAGTTCAACTACTCTACTCAAACTACTGTAGTTAACTACTTTTCCGAGTAACTTGGTAACTTTCAATTACAACTTTATTTGGGTAATTAGTAGTTTACTTTAACTACATTTTTCAGGTAACTTCTACTCAAATTACTAACTACTTTCGAAATCGCCGGCAGATGAAGCGGCCTTCCCGAACAAGGGGCCCCCTCGCAGCCGTAGAAACTGCATCACAGGTGTCCTTGGGCCGAGGTGGCGATGAGCAGCCAAAACATAACACCGACGCGCACGAACGCAGGAAGAGATGCTTAACAGGCCTTGGTCGGGTATTGACCTAATCCGGTAATGCACGCAGGCGCCGCGCCTTCAGCTGCAACCGTGCAAGCAAAGACGGGGGCACTCCGAAGGTTGTTGTTTTCATGTTGCCTGCCCTTTGTGAGTTCTGACTCAGGCGGTTTGGGGGTTCTACAGGAGGCGCCACTGGCATGACCTCGCAGCTGGGCGCCTGTTCCCATCGTCGCCTCGTCGTCAGCGAATACTCGCTTGCACAGCCGGACTCCACCGCACAGAAACGCAGACACGGATAATCCGTTCATGGGAGCACATTCCCGCTTCCAGCTGCAACTGTACGAGCGTCAATGCTTGTTCACGTAATCCTTCGAGCCCTTCCGACCTCCACGACAGGGAGACCTCCTCTTTGTTGAAAACGACTTACTTGTCAGGCGTGTCAGGCGCGTCAGGATACCGTAGTCGCCAGCGAGGGTTGCGAGTCACCCTTGGGAGTTCCTTTTATTGGACCCGGCGTCAGCGGCGAAGTATACTTCGTTTTATCTTCTGTTAAATAAAAAAAAAATATTTTTCGGTAGCGCAGCACTAGCACTGCAACGATACGCGCAGTCGTCCGGATGATCTCATCGTCGTGGCGTGAGACTTGTACCCTTGACGGTCAGGTGCACTCGCTCAGCGTACTCTCCGAACGTCGTGGGAATAAAGAGGGGCCAGTCATAACAATCTCAACTTGCCGAAGAAAAAGACAAAAGGAAGAGAGTTTGTTATACAACCCCCCAAACGAGGCAAACCTCACATGTTTCGTCATGGACACCTAAGATGCCAACACTCGGTTACCCGACCGTGCACAGCCGGTTTCTCAAACTCAACGCTGCCGTTCCATTCAGCGCGTCGGTGGAACGTCTTTTTAGCTGAGCTGGGGACGTCATTAGGAGGAAAAGGCGAAAACTCTCCTATCAATACCTTTGAAAGTAAATTGCTTCTGCGAGTGAATAAACTATTTTGGTGAAAACGCAAGTCATAAAATGACTGCATTTATTTCAGGCTCGCAGGGTTTTTCACGAATCAAAACTGCTGTTCATTTTGCTACCACAAAAATATAAAAAAAGTAACTTCGAAAGTAACTTCAAAGTAACTCGCTACTTTTGTACAGTAGTTAGTAGTTTACTCAATTACTATTACAAATGTGTAATTTCTACTCTACTCCAATTACTTTTGGCGTCGATACTCAGTAACTTAACTTAACTACCTTTTTTGAGTAATTTGTACATGTCTGACCTTGAGTCTACTTTGAATTACATTTCACTTCACCTTGAATCTACTTTGAATTACATTTCCCTTAATAATTATTCGAAAATAACTGTTTTCGGGGCTTATCGTTGATATGTGGGTTTCGATGTTTAATCGAAATCTGATTATAACGTCAAACTAACCAAGTTACTTTGCAGAGGTAACTTTATAACTTTTGTTTTTCTTACGAATGACTTCGAGCGTAATATATTTACTTTTGTAGCAAACTATAGCTGTAACTTATCTTAAAGCGTAAGTTACCCAACACTCAAGAGACATCAGTTCGTCTATGGTGCTTCTGGATCCGAAAAAACTGTCCCACCATATTTGTAAAACAGGCTATTTAGTAAGCTTTTAAACTTCATTGTCAGTACTTAAAAAAAAAAAAGAAACACAAAAGCGACAAGATGACAAAAGCAATCAGGACTTATTTGTAGTAAAATGCTAGTAACTTATTTTTATAGCCTGAAGTTCATGAAATGCGATAAAAAAAAATTTCCTAAAAGTAATTTTGCAAAAGAAATCACCAGTAATACTTAAAAATACATAAAAACCCTTTGAGACGGCAGACACCATCCTTAAGCGTACTTCTGGAGGCATGGGTATAGTGACAACCAAGTTTTATCGGTTGTAAAAAAACAACAACAACAAAACAACTGGATGAAAAAAAAATGCAGCAGGAATGGGATTTAGCCTTTGCACCTATAGATAAAAGCGGAAAGGAAGCAAAGATCTAAACCACCGTTTTTTTGTTTTTTTTTTGCCAGCGCCCCTGGGAAAACGGAATATTCCGTACGCTAAGGCTGACAAGAAACTGACGATAAAATTGCATTCAAGCAGTCGCGCGAAAAATAACGAAAACATTTTTGTAAGAATTTTTATAATAAAATTTAGCGATTGCTGACAAAAGCTAAAAAAAGAAAAGACACGAGAATGTTTTAGGTATCTACAATATGAGGAAAAATAAATCAGTGTAAGAACACCTCAAGGGCGTACGAGGGCATGTAATGTGCAATAAAGATCCCGAAAAAAAATGTTTCGTAACGGTCTTTAATTTCTTTTTCTAGGCCTGAAACTTTTATACGGGGGTGGGGTTAAGAGAAAAATATTAATATGATTCATTTGAGATCGAATCACCAGCAAAGTGAAGGAAGCTCAAAAGTCACTGCACAAAAGTGTTGGGAAAGGTCTTGGAACTCGGCAAAAAATTACTATTACGGTTACGGTTTGCATTTAATCATATTTGCTTAATATGACTGCGGGATGTTAAAAATGGTAGTGGTAAAGTTTCATTTTTTACCCACGTAAAATAACAAGATACAAGATGACAAAACCCCCTCCCCCCCCACAAAAAAAAAAAAAAAAAGTTTACAGTTTTTTTTTTTTATCGCAAATATAAATTACGACTTGCCGAACGCTCCTTTTCCTGCCCAAAGGTAGCGCTAGCGGTACGAACCACATACAAAAGTTTTAGAATTAAGCGCTATTTTATTCAAAAAGTTGTCAGAGATTATCTGAAAATTTTCATGGTAAAATGGCGGCCGACAGAGGCCTCTAATACATAGAGCTCTATGCCGCCAGTTACCAGAAACGCCGGCGAAAATGGGCAATGGCAATTTTTAGAAAATCACTCATAGAATTTGGATAAGATAACGGTTCGTGCTGAAACTTTGTTTTCTAATACGGACCGGCGGCGCTACATTGGAGCGGAGAATGAGCGTTTGGCAATGTCTAGTTTATTGTGTCGGAGAAAAAGACAAGAACACTGTGAATTATTTTGGGGACACGCTGCAGGTGGTGAGCCCTGGGAGGAACAGTTTAAATTTGAATGCCTGCTTGCATGAAAACGCACAAAAGCGCTATAAAAAATTTTAAGCTACATTTTTTAAACAGTTCAAATTTTAATATTTGCTTGACTGAAAACGCGCAAAAACGCTATAAAACCTGAAGGATGGACGTTTTCTTCCTGCGTCCAGGGTGTATTGTTATGTGGGACAAAAATGAAACGCAACCAATTTCAATGCATTCAATCGTAATATGATGTGTTCACTGATGATTCGAAGTTGATAAATACAGCTACCGTTTCTATGTTGTAAAACTGGGCTCAAAACTACCTTTCGGTGTTAACGTTGGGGAGTTTATCGGACATCCAGTTAAAACGGACAAACAAATGTAAAATGGGTTGCTTTTGAGACAAGAGTCCTGTTTTGGTGAATGTTGCCGGGGTTTGCTTCAATTGTGAATTGCGATGTAGTATCACGCGCGCACGCGCCTATAGTATGCTGAAAACAAGCAAAGCTAGATACCTGAACATCTGAACTCAAGTGCTGGATAATATATATTTTAATATAAATTAGGAATACTAAAGAAATAGACCTAACTATGTATTTATATGCAAATTATTGAACTACGTAGCAAAAATAAAATTTGTAAATTGGAAGAATATATATATATATAAATATATATATATATATATATATATATATATATATATATATATATATATAATATATATATATATATATATATATATATATATATATATATATATATATATATATATATATATATATATATATATACTTTATTTTTATACTCAGAATATGCCTAATTAAGACAAAAAATTGTAACCTAGAAAATTCCACATGCCCAAATCAAAGCGCATAGGAACGTTTTCCTATTCACAAATGCCAGTGTAGTATCGAGAATGGGAGTTCTGATAATGAAAATATGCAATAGTAGTGACAGAAGAGTCTAAGCACGATATACATGACTTAGCAAAGTAATTTTAACATAGTTACACAGACATGAAACAAGGAACAACGATTACTAATGCTGGTGATAAGAATGTAGAATAAATAATGTGGCGAAAGAACGTTTTGATATAGATTTTTCTATGTATTTCTAATATTTTCGTTCGCGTTTCTAAATGCTCGTCTCAAAGCCATTTTTGTTTCCTTCTTCTCAGCCTTGGGCAGTAACTAGTTACTAGTAACGCGTTACCGGTAACTAGTTACTTTTTTCGGTAACTTTTACCTGTAACGCGTTACTCTTTAATACTGGTAACTTGTAACTGTAACACTGTTACTTTTTTAATGAGTAACTGTAACTGTGTAGGCCGTTACAGTTACTTTTTTTTTACTATAACACCAACTCATGTTTACAAACAAACCGGAGTCCCCCTAGCGGACGCCACCGACGCCGCGCATGCGCGATGGGGTGTGGGCAAGTAGCTCGCCGTCGCCCATTAACAATCCATTGGAATGGGATATTGTCGGGGTCGGTGTGAGTTCCCGCGCTCTTTAACGTTAGAATTGTTTATTCTACGTCTTCCTGGCAATGTCTGACTACTTGAGTGGCCTCGGCGAAATTAACGAAGCTCGTTACACCGCTAAACTTAGCGTGAATAATTTAACATGTGGCGATTCATTCCGCGTGGACACCGCAGAATGGACGCTAAGGCCTGATTCACATGGTGAGTTTCGGCTCGCTATTTTCATTCATGACGTCGCTCGGGCTGCAAAAGCCTGAACCGTAGCTGAAATGTCGACGTCGATACTGATAATCGCAAGCAGCATCGGACTGAGTGAATCAGGCATAACAAGTCCGTGATGGCCACTGGTAAGAATTATCAGCATCTCCTTATATCTACTGTTTACACCGAGCCTACGTACCCGAAGCAACCTTCAAACTTAAACGTATTTTGAAGTTTGCACTTCTTATCGCAATTACCGGGTCAACGTTTGGTCTACGGGCCGCTGTCGTTTGAACGAGCTGACGACAAGCAGAAACGTTTGAGAGAGCAGACGACAGCTCGAACGATGAGGCGGCCGTTTGAGCGTGATGACGCACTGAACGCAGTCCGCAGGTGATCCGTGCAACTTCACGGTTTACCCGCGTTCATGTTGGAACAAACAAATAAATCTGACGACCACAAGTATCTGTGAATTCAATCCAAAGTGCCTTCCGCCCAAGCAATCGTGGTCCAACGGCGTCTGTTTTTCCTTTCTAACGGCCACTGAACACGTTCTTGGACGAATCGAGCAGGCAGAAAATGCATGAAAACTGACCTTCAAACCATTCCCGACTCTTTTGGTTAAACCCCAGTCGCGGCGTTTTGACGAGAAGGCAGGTTTTTGTCCGGTTTCTTCCGAAGTAACACAGAAATGCACGTGCCCCATGGCGGCTTCCGCCCACAGCCCCAGACCGGAAGTGCGCCCGACGCGCCACCACCGCGCCGTGACGTAACAGAGATGAGTTCGTGTATATAAATTAGAACCCACTGCCGAGGACATGGTGAAATTGCCATCTCGAAGCATTTTTCTCAAAACTCCTCGCTGACAAAAAAAAAAAAAAAAGTGTGGATACGCATTAAACAAACAAAAAATTGCCTGGTTTAGCCCACGACCGAGAATGGACGAGAGACGAGTCAGCACGAAACCTGGAGATAAAGGAAGCGGCGCCAGCGGTGGTAGGGGCGGCAAACAATGTCTGTTTCACCGACCGACCATCAGCGGGTGTCGGTCTCTGAGTATTCCTTCTGGGCTGTGTCTGCACCCCCCCCCCCCCCCCCCCCTTCACCCCTGTCTCCCTTCCCCTTTGTCGAATATGTCCGTGCTGTTGTTTTTACACCCAGTCGGTCGCCGCTTCCTTTTCTCTATTAGTTTTCAACAAAGCCGTCCCCATATAGCGCAGAAAGCCGGCGCTTGTTTAATTTATTCATTCTCTTCGGAGCCGCTCGAGTAAACACGAAGGCAGGTTCAAGTGTAATTGCCTTTTTCGTGGATAGCCTCAGGAAACACCCCAATGGAAGGACACATTGGTGTGGAACCTATGCAGTGCTCCAACTGAAGTGATTTCCCGGAAAACACGTGTTTTAAATGAGAGAAACAGCTGTTTTTGGTGCGAGTATGCGGACTGGTCTTCCACAGTTGGCATTTCGGACACAGACTCGCGGTGGTCATCGTACACTCGTAGAGCACCAGAATCCCTCACTTTGTCTCCGTTCCACCTATATTCTTTCGAAGCTGCGTGACCTGCTATGTTTAGGCCTGCTTCCGAGTATATCCCATAAGGTAATTATGTGACCATCTGTGTCCTCATTCGTTTCGGAGTGAAAAATACAAGAAGATGTTCACTGACGCGGGCCGATGACAGTTTTGAAAAACAGTTGATTCTAAGTTATAACAATTATTTGCAAATAAATTATGCACATCAAAATGCTGAAACGGCGAATGACGCAAAAACAAACACCCTTCGGGTTTACTTTTTTTTAATCTCTCAGTTTACATTTTTTCTCAATATAGTGTAACAAATAAAATAATATTGTTTTGGTTTGTGATTTATTGTGTCCAATTTTTGTACTGTAACGAGAAAGTAACGCCGTTACTGTTTTTGCAGTAACTGTAACACGTTACTTTTTGAAGCCAGTAACTGTAACTGTAACAGAGTTACTTTTTCCCGCTAGGTAACTGTAACTGTAACACTGTTACTTTTTACTGGTAACGTGCCCATGACTGCTCATTCATTTATTTTATTTGCAGGACGCATACAGAGATTGATTGAAAATGAGAAGATTTGAACCACAATGGCATTCAGGAAGCGTGTCATCATTGTATAAAATCTTGCTGCCACTGGGATCTACGCACATGAAGGACGCGTTTTTTTTTTGTTATCGCGGTTTCATTACGATTAAAAAAAAAAACCTATTGGTCGTACTTGCGTAGCATGCTCGAATAACATTAGTTCATGACTTCTGGGCGCCTTTGTACATCGTCAACCAAGTGATGTTACTTCGCTACCATTAATTTTACGCCGCAAAAACAAAACAAAAATAGTGCCGAATCTTGTTGCACCATGGTCGCGTCATCCCAGGTTATTTGTTATAAATTATACTTATCTCTAAATAAGTAATGATAGTTTCCGGGTTCAAATTCCACACGTTAGATTGGAATTTGTTAATATTGTCGTCATAAAAAAGTGAAAGAAACAAGACGAAGTATACAACGTGATGTACGCATACCCGCGCATTAT
Source organism: Ixodes persulcatus (assembly GCA_013358835.2). Lineage (NCBI taxonomy): Eukaryota > Metazoa > Arthropoda > Arachnida > Ixodida > Ixodidae > Ixodes > Ixodes persulcatus. The sequence continues at coordinate 652,411 of JABSTQ010010847.1, forward strand.
GAAATACATGTGTAATGTGATCAGAAAAACGGACACACACTCGGTGTTTTGTCATAGTAGCTCAAGCTCATTTATTGTCGACGCTCAACTCAAAACATGTTTCGAAACGACAGAGATGTTCTATTTGTATCGAGACATCGCGATTTCAAAGATGGCCCAACCGCGTCTAGTGTATCAACTTATATTCCTCAATAAGATTTTCTTTTCTGTATCTCCATACGCCTACACACGACGCTATAGAAGTCTTGCAGTTCCGGTACACCAACGGTCTCATGATGGATGTTCGTTTCCGATTCAAATTTTCGGAATACTAATATTTAAGGTCGGTCGAATGCTCTCGAATACCAAACAAGATAGTGTGGCGCAATAGGAACGGTGTTACGTTGCTCGAGCCTTGTCGCAAAAATGATAGAGTAGTTCACCAGTTCCCATTTTTTACACAGTTTGCTTTTTCAGGGTCTTAAAGATAAATCGTGGACGTGTTCCGACACGTTGCTGCACAACGTTTACTTCAATGTTTCTCCGCTCCCTCTCCTCGGCGTTGGACTCTAGAAACAAATAGAAGAAAACTTGACGCCTCTTCTTGATGGATCTAAAATTAATCCTAGCCGACTGCGCACGAAGTACGTATAGGAAAATGGACGTCTTTATTTTACTATGAAAGGCTTCGTGTAATTCGGCGAGTCAGAAAATAGACGTACACTCTCTTTTTCGGTTGGGACGAGGAAGGGTTAGAGGGACGTGTGGGCTATAATATGGGACTCCGCCATTGGGTAAAAACAATTTATTAAATAAAGGCATTGTTTTTTCTAATTTTGTAAGATTTATTGTAACGTCGAAAAAAAAATACTTTAAATCATTGGAGGAGGTAAGGTTGAAATAAAATAGAAATTGTGTATTAGTTCGTATAGTCTTTCGATAAAATTAATAAGTTAATTACCCGATGTTTGTTAGGAGTTCACAGGACTACGTGGGGGTGTCTACAGCGGGCTAATAACACACGCAACAGAAATAATTTATGGGAAGTTTTAGCAGGCTTCGATATCACAAGATACGTTAAACATTGAACGTTAAACATCAATATAAGTGAAGACACACTGTGACGCAAGTGTAATTTTCACGTTCCTTTGTAAGTCGCGAATTAATTGCTTTTGGGTCTTTCTTCGAACATACAGTACTTTCGCTGCATGTCCAAAATCCCAAGATGGTCGGAATTGATTCCCTGTTCCTCGACGGGACACGTTAATACCCTTAGTTAAATTGGCACATTAATTTCCGAATTTGGTCAAACTGCGCACAGACATTATCATATTACGTTTTTAGTTATTCAGTAATTATTTGTTGCCTGCTTAAAGAATAAGATATTTATCCAGAATTCAGACGTTCTCCAGGAAACCGCGAACTTAAGCATTAATTACAGCATTCTTTATATCATTGACGGCAAAATCGCTTTAAAAATCTTATTAAATTACATTGCTAACTAGGTTTCTGAAAACTGCAAAAAAATGCAATGAGATTACATTACAAATTACCGCAGACTAAAACTAATTATATTACATTACGAATGCTTTTCAAAAGTATTGGGAAAAAAATAAACCATACTTTTCAATACCTTGAGGAAATAATTCGTGCTCAATTTATTGATAGTATATGTACCAAAACTTAGATCTTCCTGTTGACACCGTAACAGCCTTATGCGCCGCGCCTCAAAGCGAACCACAATGAACAGGGGTTTTTCTGGCGCGCATGGCATATGCGTTAAACATGATGAATAGCTTCTTCTTTGGGCGCGACTCAAAGACAATCGACTCACCGGTTTCGCTGTTCATTCAACGGTGAAGGTCCTTAGTTAAAGCGTAATATGTTTTCGTCTTTCTGAGTTAGAAGAGGTTATAGTGCGTGTCAGTATGTTAAAGGTGTATAGAACCGACATTTCGAGCTCACAAAACAAGGCTGGACGAATATAGCGGGACGCTGCAAAACCCAAAAACATCACTCATACAGCGATATCTCTAACGGATGGCCGTATTTTTGGAAAAGAAATGTGCGATTGAATGCGGGGAGGGCGGGGGGGGGGGGGGGGGGGGGGGCGACGAGGTCGACGAGACATGTGACGTCGCGATTCTCATTCCTCCTCGCTTCATCCCGTCGAGCTGGTGAACCGGAGCGAGGAAGAGAGAAGCGAGGCCGCTTACCCTCATTCTCAAATGTTCCAGGAGGACTATGACGTCAAGCCCTCGCTTGATCGCGTTCTTCTTTTCCAAAAGTACGGCCATTCGTTTGAGATATCAATGTACCAGTGATGTTTCGGAGTTCCTAGCGTCCCGTTCAACGCTTCTGTGGCCTTATTTGCGAAATTCAAATTTCGCTTCAGTATTCCTTTATGTCGGGCCATGGAAGCTCGTTCTTATAAGGAGTCTTCACTCGAAACGTTTCCTTTCCGCCTCGGACGCAATCTGACTATATTCTCACAAGAGCACTAGTTGACGCATTCCCGGTCATTCCACTCACGGAATTTTGTTCCCAAACACTCGAAGAGCCAAAGTTATTGCGAATAGTCACGCAAGGGGGCTGGACATTTGCTAGGCAGAAGCGCCCCAGTTCAGGAAAGGGATGGCCCGAGCTTCCTAAATTGTCTGCTTTCCCAACAAACGGGTGGCGATATCTGCTCGTCAGCTTATTCCCAAATAAACTTTCGAAGAAAATGCAGCGAGGCATACTGCGAGCGGCAGCTGCTTTGCTCGATTCTCGTCTATTCCGACTTAAAAAAAAAACACATTTACTTAGCAAGTCTAAAGATGCGCGCGAAACGTTCTGGAAAGTTGACGAGGCATTTGGGATTAAATATTTTTTCCGGTCGTTTATTGTTCACGGTGGTGGAAGGTTACCGTTTGACCTTGCTTAACGAAAAATCGAGAAGGACGGGGATCAGTTTGTCCCGTTTTCTCAGGTTTTAAAATATGTTGAACTCACTGGTATAGACCGACACGCGAGCTTTGACGTCACGGAGCTGCGGCGGCGCTGCGATCGCGCCGGAGCCTGATGGTGTGGGCAGAAGGGCGCACGTTTCGCGTGGGCGTCAAAGCGTTTCAGCATGCCGCAAAGCTGCGCAGCCGTTAATTGCACTCAAAGGTACAGCAAAAGTAGCGGAGTGAATTTCCACAAGTTCCCGGAGGACTCAGAAAGGCGCAGAAGTTGGATAATATCCGTAGATCGAAAAGAATGGTCGCCTCGCGAGGACGACCGTTTGTACGGTAAGGCACTTTCTTGAAGGCTACTGTGCCTTCCATTTCAGTCTCCGTCCCGAGGCTTGCTTATGTGCAGGAAATTGTCGCCTCATCGAGACCACCCTGCAGAGTTTGTTCCCTCGGTGTTCGCGCACAAAGCACCCACCAAGCGCTCGTCAGAGGCTCGCCACGCCCGTGCTGCCAAGCGGAACTTGATCGGCAGCAAAACGAACAAAGCCTTGCCGCTTGTCGTGCCTTGTGGTCACGAGGGTAAGAAAAATACTATACCTCGACTTGAAGGCCAATGAGCGTATTGATAAATTAATAAATACACTTTCGCTGACCTACAGTCTGCTGATCCCGCCGGCAGCCCGGAAAGCGGCTCGAAGTAATCGTAGGCCCCGAGAGACTTGTACGCCTGCACCGTGTCGGCCGTCAACTGGCTTGGTGTAAGAACTAAATAAAAGACGACGTGAGCCATCGATGTTGGTGGCAGTAACTTCACGTCGGAACTCCACCAGTCCTTGTTTACTGCGTACGGATCGTTGAAGGCAACGCCGTCCACGTACAGTTTGTCTCGATACCGCTGCTGTTCAGGCTCGGGTAGCGAGCTCAAATAGTCGGGCATAACATACCACACACGTTGGCAGGCGATACAACGCACAAAAAAGCTATAAGCTTCTCTACAACGTCAACAACAAGCGCACACCACACAGCGCAATGGCGAGAACACGAAGAGCCGGGCCGCTTCTGTCCACATGGCTTCTGCGCTTGCGCGTCCTTCCGGCCCTGTTGGTAAACAGAGGCGCGTCGCGTGTCGGTCTATAGGCGATTAATCCGTAAGCTGACAGTGCGGTGGAAGCTACGTGCTCATTGGAACAGTTACACGTCTATCTTTCGCCCCGTAACCACACTCTTCTTCATACTCACGCGCAGAGAAAGGGACGGGTCAGATGATCAAAGGGAGGAGGTTGATTGGTTCTGGTGAGCTCGTAGCTCCCACCGCACTGTCAGCTTAGGAGTGAATGAAGCATAGTACCGTCGTGATGACGTGACGCTATGAATCTGCCTTGATTGGAGTTCGTTACCCGTGGCCTTCCAGTGATGTTTTTACACGTAAACTTTTCTCTTTCGCCTTTCCAGCCCGCCTTTGTGCGTCTGTCGAGCTCCTCGTACGATGCATTGCGCTCAGATGGCTGTCGTTTATTTGCTCTGATGTCTCACAACATTTGACGATGAAAAAATGTTTTTTATCTTTTATTTAAAGTTCACGTACGAACTTCCTAATTTGGGAGAAAATTAATTTCAAAAGTAATGAGTAAGTGTTTTCGAAATTACTGCCTGAAACTAATCCATTACATTACTAAATTACCAGCTGAGAAAAGTAATTTATTACATTACTCGTTGCCACGAAAATTAATATAATTACTGTAATCAACGTGAGAAGGACGCTCTACTCGCTACATTGCTGAAGGCTGACAAAACATCATCGAGAATAAATAGGCAGATAAGATGACTACGACAATCAAGTATCATGCCTGAGGCCTATGAAGTTCCAAACAGTGACGAGCTCGCCACGGCAGCTGCTAAGATTCCCCGGAAAATGTCGAATAGAAGGCGTCGAGAGATAAAGTCGCGAGGTGGGATCATTGCGCCGACCTTATGATCGTTGCTCTCAGAATGATGACAGAACAGCCCTGTATCATCGTTGAGCATGTGCTACAGCCCCAACCGGACCTGAGTTTCCACCGTGGTGTTCGAAGGTAGCTGTGCAGCATCAACCATTTTTCTTCTATGTGCCCCTCCGCAGGCACAGGTTACTTGTTCACTTTAAATATGCCCCAGTACGCCAATATCCTAATAACGGAAGCCACGGGGAGCTGTTTGAACATCCTTGGCATCTCCAAACCGATAACTCAAACCCAAGTAGTTTGGTTAGTGTATAATCGAAAGAATACGCAAAAATTAGTCTTTCCTGTAGCCTCTTTATGATCTTGACTGCATTTATCGCAAATGATCATCATAAACTAAAAAAATCTTTCTCCACCTGTGTGTTTTATCCTGATAACTATAGCAACTAGGATGAGAGGTGGAAGCTTGGCTCTTGGGTTTCAGGAGCTAAGCCTAAACATCAACATTGGGGGAATATTTTGAGCTTTCCTAGTTTTAAGGAGCATTTGAACTGTTGTTTCAATCAGTGAAGCTTTTGGAATGTAAACTTGCATATCTCTACAAATAGGTCTTGTCAAAAGGTGGTTTGAACTATTCGGAGTGAAGTGCTTATTGCTCTTCCCCCTTATGCCTTTACATATAAAGTATCTTTCTTTAGGCAAATCACCCGGTTGTTATTTATCTCATATTTGTCTCCTTCACTGTTTTCCTTTTTGTCTGAATTAACAACTCACTCAGCTTACAATTTCATAAAAACACATTTGTTGAACTAGAAATATATACCTGTCAAGTGCATATGTAAATAATAAAGAAAAATCGTTTTTGAATTTTATTGTTCATAAAAATGACAAATGCTTATATCAACAATTATGATTCAAAGCTTCCTTTTGTGGTTTGTACTTTGCACAACATTAAAGTGAGTTTTATGAACTACACAATTGAAATTCTACTTATCAGGCTATCTTCTTGATATTACTGAAGGTCTTGCTTACAACACATTGCTTGGTCGAAGTCATAGTCACCCGAGACATTGAAATATAATATAACAACAACTGCCCAGCACTTTCTTCAATACGGTCTTTTGTGTTTCAGATATTACTGAATAGCTTCTCTATTTATTTTTCCTGGGCCCTGGTTAGCTCAGTTTCTAAGCTTTGTTCGCTTGATTTCTATCCTGAGCAACCATTCTTGCACAAAATGCAGCTCATACAAATGCAGTACAGGCCCGTTATGGAAAAGGGAAATTCAGGCTAAGCCGCTGAAAGAAAGCCAAACACACATTAATAAAAATAATTGCATATGTCTCTTTGCAGCTGCACCAAATATGACAAGTACCTAAGCACAGTGAGATATCACTTAGTATAACTTGAATATGCCAATTGTCAGTGATGCATCCTGGGTAAGAATGGCAGTGCCCGTATGTCGGTCGTTTAAGTAAATTTTATATTATCTAGTTCCTTAAGGATGTCCTTTTGCAACATTTCAGGATTACAACCTTTTCATGTATAAACGATTTTTAATAATTGTAACGATCATGGTTTTTATTTCAACGATCAATCTACAATCTGAGGACGACGACCATTCCATGGTAGTTATCAGCACTTCAGAGCCATCTGGAGGCAAGTCAGGTCACAAAATAGGAAACTTAGTTGCCATACCACCGTCTAAGAACAATTATTGACTACAATCGGAGGACGATGACCATCCCGTGGTAGTTCTCAGCACTTCAGAGCCATCTGGAGACAAGTTGGGTCATAAAATAGGAAACTTTTTTGTCATAGCACCGTCTAAGAACAATTATTGACTACAATCGGAGGACGACGACCATCCCGTGGTAGTTCTCAGCACTTCAGAGCCATCTGGAGACAAGTTGGGTCAAAATAGGAACTTTTTTGTCATAGGAACCACCTGCTAAGAACAAGTTATTGACTACAAGCTGAAAGGAACACGACCATCAGTGGTAGTTCTCACACTTCAGAGCCATCTGGAGACAAGTTGGGCCATAAAAATAGGAAATTTTTTTGTCATAGCCACCGTCTAAGAACAATTATTGACTACAATCGAGACGCACGACCTCCCGTGGTATTGTCTCAGCACTTCAGAGCCATCTGGAGACAAGTTGGGTCTAAATAGGAACTTTTTGTCATAGCACCGTCTAAGAACCATATTGACTAAATGAGTACGAACGACCATCCCACGGGGAGCTGTTTGAACATCCTTGGCATCTCCAAACCGATAACTCAAACCCAAGTAGTTTGGTTAGTGTATAATCGAAAGAATACGCAAAAATTAGTCTTTCCTGTAGCCTCTTTATGATCTTGACTGCATTTATCGCAAATGATCATCATAAACTAAAAAAATCTTTCTCCACCTGTGTGTTTTATCCTGATAACTATAAGCAACTAGGATGAGAGGTGGAAGCTTGGCTCTTGGGTTTCAGGAGCTAAGCCTAAACATCAACATTGGGGGAATATTTTGAGCTTTCCTAGTTTTAAGGAGCATTTGAACTGTTGTTTCAATCAGTGAAGCTTTTGGAATGTAAACTTGCATATCTCTACAAATAGGTCTTGTCAAAAGGTGGTTTGAACTATTCGGAGTGAAGTGCTTGTTGCTCTTCCCCCTTATGCCTTTATATATAACGTATCTTTCTTTAGGCAAATCACGCGGTTGTTATTTATCTCATATTTGTCTCCTTCACTGTTTTCCTTTTTGTCTGAATTAACAACTCACTCAGCTTACAATTTCATAAAAACACATTTGTTGAACTAGAAATATATACCTGTCAAGTGCATATGTAAATAATAAAGAAGAATCGTTTTTGAATTTTATTGTTCATAAAAATGACAAATGCTTATATGAACAATTATGATTCAAAGCTTCCTTTTGTGGTTTGTCCTTTGCACAACATTAAAGTGAGTTTTATGAACTACACAATTGAAATTCTACTTATCAGGCTATCTTCTTGATATTACTGAAGGTCTTGCTTACAACACATTGCTTGGTCGAAGTCATAGTCACCCGAGACATTGAAATATAATATAACAACAACCGCCCAGCACTTTCTTCAACACGGTCTTTTGTGTTTCAGATATTATTGAATAGCTTCTCTATTTATTTTTCCTGGGCCCTGGTTAGCTCAGTTTCTAAGCTTTGTTCGCTTGATTTCTATCCTGAGCAACCATTCTTGCACAAAATAGTCAAGTCACAGGGAATTCAGGAGCCCTGGAACAATTATAAAATTTAACGTTTGCACAATATGACAGTACCTAAGCACAATTCATTGTAAACTAGCCATCGGAGGTAGATGACCATCGTCGTTGTAAATTTTCACTATTCAGAGTCCTCTGGAGATACAATTGGGTCATAAATAACGTTTTTATCATAGCACCGTTTAAACGATATTCTACAATCTGAGGACGACGACCATCCCGTGGTAGTTATCAGCACTTCAGAGCCATCTGGAGGCAAGTCGGGTCACAAAATAGGAAACTTAGTTGCCATACCACCGTCTAAGAACAATTATTGACTACAATCGGAGGACGATGACCATCCCGTGGTAGTTCTCAGCACTTCAGAGCCATCTGGAGACAAGTTGGGTCATAAAATAGGAAACGTTTTTGTCATAGCACCGTCTAAGAACAATTATTGACTACAATCGGAGGACGACGACCATCCCGTGGTAGTTCTCAGCACTTCAGAGCCATCTGGAGACAAGTTGGGTCATAAAATAGGAAACGTTTTTGTCATAGCACCGTCTAAGAACAATTATTGACTACAATCGGAGGACGACGACCATCCCGTGGTAGTTCTCAGCACTTCAGAGCCATCTGGAGACAAGTTGGGTCATAAAATAGGAAACGTTTTTGTCATAGCACCGTCTAAGAACAATTATTGACTACAATCGGAGGACGATGACCATCCCGTGGTAGTTCTCAGCACTTCAGAGCCATCTGGAGACAAGTTGGGTCATAAAATAGGAAACGTTTTTGTCATAGCACCGTCTAAGAACAATTATTGACTACAATCGGAGGACGATGACCATCCCGTGGTAGTTCTCAGCACTTCAGAGCCATCTGGAGACAAGTTGGGTCATAAAATAGGAAACGTTTTTGTCATAGCACCGTCTAAGAACAATTATTGACTACAATCGGAGGACGATGACCATCCCGTGGTAGTTCTCAGCACTTCAGAGCCATCTGGAGACAAGTTGGGTCATAAAATAGGAAACGTTTTTGTCATAGCACCGTCTAAGAACAATTATTGACTACAATCGGAGGACGATGACCATCCCGTGGTAGTTCTCAGCACTTCAGAGCCATCTGGAGACAAGTTGGGTCATAAAATAGGAAACGTTTTTGTCATAGCACCGTCTAAGAACAATTATTGACTACAATCGGAGGACGACGACCATCCCGTGGTAGTTCTCAGCACTTCAGAGCCATCTGGAGACAAGTTGGGTCATAAAATAGGAAACGTTTTTGTCATAGCACCGTCTAAGAACAATTATTGACTACAATCGGAGGACGATGACCATCCCGTGGTAGTTCTCAGCACTTCAGAGCCATCTGGAGACAAGTTGGGTCATAAAATAGGAAACGTTTTTGTCATAGCACCGTCTAAGAACAATTATTGACTACAATCGGAGGACGATGACCATCCCGTGGTAGTTCTCAGCACTTCAGAGCCATCTGGAGACAAGTTGGGTCATAAAATAGGAAACGTTTTTGTCATAGCACCGTCTAAGAACAATTATTGACTACAATCGGAGGACGATGACCATCCCGTGGTAGTTCTCAGCACTTCAGAGCCATCTGGAGACAAGTTGGGTCATAAAATAGGAAACGTTTTTGTCATAGCACCGTCTAAGAACAATTATTGACTACAATCGGAGGACGATGACCATCCCGTGGTAGTTCTCAGCACTTCAGAGCCATCTGGAGACAAGTTGGGTCATAAAATAGGAAACGTTTTTGTCATAGCACCGTCTAAGAACAATTATTGACTACAATCGGAGGACGACGACCATCCCGTGGTAGTTCTCAGCACTTCAGAGCCATCTGGAGACAAGTTGGGTCATAAAATAGGAAACGTTTTTGTCATAGCACCGTCTAAGAACAATTATTGACTACAATCGGAGGACGACTGACCATCCCGTGGTAGTTCTCAGCACTTCAGAGCCATCTGGAGACAAGTTGGGTCATAAAATAGGAAACGTTTTTGTCATAGCACCGTCTAAGAACAATTATTGACTACAATCGGAGGACGATGACCATCCCGTGGTAGTTCTCAGCACTTCAGAGCCATCTGGAGACAAGTTGGGTCATAAAATAGGAAACGTTTTTGTCATAGCACCGTCTAAGAACAATTATTGACTACAATCGGAGGACGATGACCATCCCGTGGTAGTTCTCAGCACTTCAGAGCCATCTGGAGACAAGTTGGGTCATAAAATAGGAAACGTTTTTGTCATAGCACCGTCTAAGAACAATTATTGACTACAATCGGAGGACGACTGACCATCCCGTGGTAGTTCTCAGCACTTCAGAGCCATCTGGAGACAAGTTGGGTCATAAAATAGGAAACGTTTTTGTCATAGCACCGTCTAAGAACAATTATTGACTACAATCGGAGGACGATGACCATCCCGTGGTAGTTCTCAGCACTTCAGAGCCATCTGGAGACAAGTTGGGTCATAAAATAGGAAACGTTTTTGTCATAGCACCGTCTAAGAACAATTATTGACTACAATCGGAGGACGATGACCATCCCGTGGTAGTTCTCAGCACTTCAGAGCCATCTGGAGACAAGTTGGGTCATAAAATAGGAAACGTTTTTGTCATAGCACCGTCTAAGAACAATTATTGACTACAATCGGAGGACGATGACCATCCCGTGGTAGTTCTCAGCACTTCAGAGCCATCTGGAGACAAGTTGGGTCATAAAATAGGAAACGTTTTTGTCATAGCACCGTCTAAGAACAATTATTGACTACAATCGGAGGACGACGACCATCCCGTGGTAGTTCTCAGCACTTCAGAGCCATCTGGAGACAAGTTGGGTCATAAAATAGGAAACGTTTTTGTCATAGCACCGTCTAAGAACAATTATTGACTACAATCGGAGGACGACGACCATCCCGTGGTAGTTCTCAGCACTTCAGAGCCATCTGGAGACAAGTTGGGTCATAAAATAGGAAACGTTTTTGTCATAGCACCGTCTAAGAACAATTATTGACTACAATCGGAGGACGATGACCATCCCGTGGTAGTTCTCAGCACTTCAGAGCCATCTGGAGACAAGTTGGGTCATAAAATAGGAAACGTTTTTGTCATAGCACCGTCTAAGAACAATTATTGACTACAATCGGAGGACGATGACCATCCCGTGGTAGTTCTCAGCACTTCAGAGCCATCTGGAGACAAGTTGGGTCATAAAATAGGAAACGTTTTTGTCATAGCACCGTCTAAGAACAATTATTGACTACAATCGGAGGACGACGACCATCCCGTGGTAGTTCTCAGCACTTCAGAGCCATCTGGAGACAAGTTGGGTCATAAAATAGGAAACGTTTTTGTCATAGCACCGTCTAAGAACAATTATTGACTACAATCGGAGGACGATGACCATCCCGTGGTAGTTCTCAGCACTTCAGAGCCATCTGGAGACAAGTTGGGGTCATAAAATAGGAAACGTTTTTGTCATAGCACCGTCTAAGAACAATTATTGACTACAATCGGAGGACGATGACCATCCCGTGGTAGTTCTCAGCACTTCAGAGCCATCTGGAGACAAGTTGGGTCATAAAATAGGAAACGTTTTGTCATAGCACCGTCTAAGAACAATTATTGACTACAATCGGAGGACGACTGACCATCCCGTGGTAGTTCTCAGCACTTCAGAGCCATCTGGAGACAAGTTGGGTCATAAAATAGGAAACGTTTTTGTCATAGCACCGTCTAAGAACAATTATTGACTACAATCGGAGGACGACGACCATCCCGTGGTAGTTCTCAGCACTTCAGAGCCATCTGGAGACAAGTTGGGTCATAAAATAGGAAACGTTTTTGTCATAGCACCGTCTAAGAACAATTATTGACTACAATCGGAGGACGACGACCATCCCGTGGTAGTTCTCAGCACTTCAGAGCCATCTGGAGACAAGTTGGGTCACAAAATAGGAAACTTAGTTGCCATACCACCGTCTAAGAACAATTATTGACTACAATCGGAGGACGACGACCATCCCGTGGTAGTTCTCAGCACTTCAGAGCCATCTGGAGACAAGTTGGGTCATAAAATAGGAAACGTTTTTGTCATAGCACCGTCTAAGAACAATTATTGACTACAATCGGAGGACGATGACCATCCCGTGGTAGTTCTCAGCACTTCAGAGCCATCTGGAGACAAGTTGGGTCATAAAATAGGAAAAGTTTTTGTCATAGCACCGTCTAAGAACAATTATTGACTACAATCGGAGGACGACGACCATCCCGTGGTAGTTTTCAGCACTTCAGTGCAGTCGGAGGCAAGTAGGGTCGTAAAATAGAAAACTTTCTTGTAATAGAACTGTACAAGACAATGATTGACCGGGATAGGAGGATGACGACCATCCCATGGTATTTTTCACAACTTCAGTGTTGTCTGGAAGCAAGTTGGGTCACAAAATAGAAAACTATGTTGTAATCGCAGTGTCTAAGACCAATGATTGAATACAATGTGATGACGACGACCATCCCGTGTCTTTTCCTTAAGACGAAACACTTAGTGGAGCCATCCTACATATCATCACGCAATGATCATATATATAAAGTCAAAATTCCGCAGTGCTCAACTACTACCTACTGCACATCATTCATACATCGTAGGTCTGCTGACTGGAATCACCTTTCCACATCCATCGCCACAATTGTTAATCAAGGTGATCTTAAAATTGCTGTGTCCGTACTACTATAACTTGATTCGTTATTTCAGTGTTCTATAAACTTGCACGTTATAAAACGTGCAACCCTAAAAATAACAATAAATGAAAAATTAATTTGGGGTTATTTTAAGCGAGCATCTGATGACAAGTTGGTCACAAAATCAAAAACTTTGTTGTAATAGCACTGTCTAAGACCATTGATCGACTTCAATCTGTAAACGGCAAGCATTCTGTGGTAGTTTTCAGCACTTCAGTGCTTTCCGACGGCAAGTTGGGTCACAAAACAATATTGTTGTAATACAACCGTCAAAGACCAATGACTGAGTATGATCTGGGGATATGACGATACTATGATAGTTCTTAGCTATTCAGTGCCTTCTGGAGATCCCCGATGCTCTGCGGAAGTGTCATAGCATCTTCCAGAACGAGGCTAATATAACGGTGCAAGCATGTGCAGCTTCAAAGGCACTTAACAGGCCTACACTGCAGTTTTCGCTCAATGTGGAAATTGCAGCTATATAGAGAGAAATTACAGATTCCAAAAGAACTGACCTAAACAAGAACCTGGTTCACAGAAAAAAAAACACACACACACTTCAGAAATGGCAAGGCACAACCTAGCACATTTTCTCTCTGTTGGGAGCAAAAAATGTGTTAACTATACACTGAAAAAAAAAAGAACAGAAAAATTTAAATACAAGGGTGATTAAAAATTATTCACTCTGTCTGTACTTTTATTTTGATCAAAACTTTTCCAAACCCAAGCCTGTCATGAATTATTGCATAGACAACGCCTTGACTGATTTGCAAATGGTTTGCCACATCATCCAGTGTCAGTCGTCTATCCGACAAAATGACTTCACAAGAACGCTCAACGTCATCATCAGTTGTCGACACGGATGGGCATCATCTTCTTTTTGAAAACTTGGAAACATCGCAAAAAATAAGCGAAGGACGAGAACGAGAAGCGACCGAACACAACGCTGACTGGCATATGAAGTTTATTCCTGCGAGGAACACCAAGGAAAACATAAAGAAGCAAGATAGAAAAAAAGATAATCAACCCCCTTGAGGCACGCCTATAAACACTTAAGCAAATTTGCCGAATTTCGTGATAAAAACACTTCGTCATTCGCCAAAGCCACGTTTATATTTTGCGCTGTTTCCAAGTTTTCATAATGTACCAACTATCCGAACTCCATGCCTTGTTGCAGCGTCTTTAAGGTTTACGCTTATGCAACCTTCATAGAACTCCTGTATCAATTAAAACACATTGTTTGCGACAAAACATTTTTATGATATCGTGCACAAAGTGTTTTTATAGATATCGGCACCAGACACACCTTCATATAAAAAAACAATGTCTCCTCCCCTTGTACAAATTACACATGGGGCAGCCACTCTTCCTTGTACCTCAGTCACAACTGAACTTACTTAACACATTCAAGCCTGCATAACAGTGACTGGAGAGACAGCAACTTGCACGAAAAGTGCCGGTAAGACAGTGCAGCCAGCGGAAGGTATAAGATAACCGAAGTGTTTATGAATTTTTAATAACCCTCGTATGACATGAGTCCTTTGCAGCGTCTGCATTCTGGCTCCAACCACACTCGTTTCCTTTACTTCATGAGCCATTGTTCGCTACAGAAAACGTATAGCTTAATATCAGGACACTCTTCGTGTGGTCGTACTGTCCAGTACATATGTAATATTTATTTTTGCATAGGCTAAAACGTACCTACTTTGACTTTATTATGATCAAAGAAGTAAAACTCAAATGGGTTTTGACCAATTGGATTTTGACTTCAGAGAGTCTTGAGTCAGTCAGCTATGAAATTAGACGGTTTGCGTCTCCACTGCAGACGGAAAACTTTTACATATGCAGCACGACTGCTAGCTTGGGGTCTTTACATGCAACCTTCTAACATCATATTCTGATCTTGTGTGCACTAGATTAGTCATTATGGTTCTTTTAGCTTATAAAATGGAGTTTAGTTAAATTTAGATTAGTTCTTTCAGAAAGTCGACTGCATTAGACTCTGGTTTTCATCTTGTTTTAAATGATCAATATGGTTACGTAAATTTGCCGCAAATTGAGAAAGTTCCACCTTTTTGTGGCAGTCGTGCATTTTATTCCTCTGGTCCGATTGTGTTATTTTCATTTTTATGCCTTGGCGTTGAGGGTTTCTCTTTCTAAGCATCTGTTAGTTCTGTCTTTTAGCGAATCAATACAAACTGTGCGTTCGACCTAGACATTGTACATATTTTCTATTCTATTATTTCACCTGTTCTGTCTCAGATCTCAATCATGAAGACCAACACTTGTTTCATCACATTAAGGTTAGGCTATTTATGTGCTACATTGTTTTCCAAAATAAATCATTCACATTCCCAAATCAGCTTTCATAAACATTTCATGTTTTTGTTAATACGTGAATTATTACTCTAAGCGGCTGGCAAGCTGGCGCCCATCGGCTCGTGACCATCGGCTGCGCTCGCACCGAGCGCTTGAGAGCCGCGGGGCACGAGCAGAAAAACGCCAGGCTAGGAACGTTGCGCCAGGCTCAATCGGATGCTCCATCGGAATAAACCGATTAGGCAACCATCTAAGGTCTACATCTCGTATTTAACATTGGCGACGAGGGCGGACGAGAACTCCAACAGCGGTTCAAGGATGACTACGACACAAGGCAAGCTCAAAGAATTCCAGGGGACAGGATGATCAGCCTGGGCGGAGCGATTGGAATTCTTCTTCCAGGCAAACGACATAACGAACCACGGGAAGAAGAGAGCCCTGCTACTGACCCTTTGTGGCGCGGAAACCTACGAGACTGTGCAAGCGCTAACGGCCCCGAGGAAGCCCGGCGAAGTTGCCTTTGAAAGCATCATGTCCTTGCTCCAACAACATTACGATCCACGGCCTTCGGAACTTTTCAGCCGAAGCCAATTCTAACGCCACGACCAACAACCAGGCGAGTCCATCGCTACCTATATGGCGGAATTAAAAAAATTAGCCGCCAACTGCAATTTCGGCGTGCTGACACCTCTCTCGGTTGCCACAACTAGCGCCGGAGCATCGACCGCTTCAACTAGCGCTGAAGCACGAGCGGCCGCCGCCCCTTTGACATTGAATCCAACCATGCTGCCGCTGGATGTAATGCTGAGAGACCGTTTGGTGTGCGGTGTGCAAGATGAGCGTCTGCAGCAACGGCTTTTCGCAGAGCAAACGCTCACGTTCAAGCAAGCATACGACATGGCAACAAGACTGGAAAGTGCGGTAAAACAGCAGCAGGAGCTTAAAACCCCCAAGACGGAACTGCATAGGGTCACACAACCACAGGCTATGAAACAGACCTTGGATCGGGATCAAACGCAACCAGATCTACGATGTTACCGCTGCCATGGACGGCACAGGCAAGACAGTCTGCCCATTCAGCAGGGTAATGTGCCGTTTCTGTAAAAAAATAGGACACACCAAGAAAGCTTGTCGAAACAAGATGAGGACTTTCACACGTCACTCAACCCATCAGATGAACTGCGGCGCAGAAGAGGACGCCCTAGAATCACAAAGTGGAGCTTCTGTTGAAAGCTACGGGTGGGACATGCAATAGCTTAACGCACTAACGTGCAACCAGTTTCGTTCCCAAGTACCTAGTGACTCTCAAGTTCGAGGGAAAGTTACTAGAATCCGAGGTAGAGTTAGGAGCAGCATTTACGGTAATCATTGAGGCCACATACCGGAAGGTGTGGCCGACCAGACCTCCGTACCTGCGGAAAGAGAACGTCACCCTTCGGACATGGACCGGCGAAGGCTTGAGTGTCCTTGGTTCAGCTGAAGTGCGCGTGAGACATAAGTCCAAGGACTACGTCCTACCGCTGGTTGTAACAAGTGGAACAGGGTGCAACTTGATGGGCAGAAATTGGTTTCCAGCGCTGAAGATTCAGGTCAGCGGGATACAGCATCTTTCGCCACACAAAGAAGTCCAGAAGGTTCTCAGTGCACACAAAGCGGTGTTCAAGTCCGACATCACAGGGTACAAAGGCCCACCTGTCCAGTTGGAAATGAAGGAGTCAGCAACGCCAAGATTCCTCAAGGCACGCCAGGTACCTTTCGCCCTGCGTGCTGTCGTGGAATGCGAACTGATGGCACTGCAAAAGCAGGGCATCCTGGAGCAGGTCCAACATTCCACATGGGCCACGCCCGTGGTGGTGGTTAGAAAGACGGATGGTTCGATGAGGCTCTGCGGGGACTACCGCAGCACGGTGAACAATACAGCGAAACCGGTGGCTTATCCGCTGCCGACACCCACTGAAGCCTTGTCTAACCTCCGGGGTGGCACAGTCTTCTCGGCGCTGGACCTTGCGCAGGCTTATCAACAGCTACGGGTGACAGACGACACGGCCGAGGTACTGACAATCAGCGCCATCAAGGGCCTGTATTGAGTGAAGAGACTTCCCTTCGGAGTGGCGGCAGCTCCTGCAATCTTCCATAAAGTCATGGACACAACATTCGCAGGCATCTCAGGAGTCATTGCGTACTTAGACGACATTATCATCAGCGGGGAGACTGCGGAAGAACATAACTATCGACTAGATCAAGTACTGACGAGGCTAGCAGATGCAGGACTAAGACTAAAGGAAACCAAGTGGCGCTTCGGGGTGACTGAAGTTAACTTTCTTGGCCACCTCATCAATGTGGACGGCATACATCCCACGCAGGACAAGATTCAGGCCGTAGTACAGGCGCCCGAGCCAAGGAACAAGACAGAGCTGCAGTCCTTTCTGGGACTGTTAGCGTTTTATTACAGATTTCTAGAGAATCGAGCAACGATTGCGAAAGAGCTCTATCACCTACTGGAACGGAAGACCGAGTGGCGGTGGGAGGAAAACCACCAAGATTACATTTGTCGTCCTTTTTTTGCAATTGATTTATTTCATTACATCCCGTAGAATCGCATAAAAAAACGCTGACTGGTGAAGAAAAATGTGAAAGTATCCTAAATTGCAACTCTGTGAGTATCGTTCGTGAAAGCCGTATCAAAATATGTTGTAGGTTGTTTTTGTTTCATTAAGTGCATGCACAAAATAAGACATTGTAAAATATAGGCCAAAATATGTATACGAGATTTAGGCCGGTTTTGCCCTCTGCTTACGCCACTATACTGTTTCCATCAAAAAAGTTATAATCATTCAATCTAGAAGCGAATAAATTCGCGCTTAATAAAACATTCGTCCTGAAACTACTTACCAGAGTGGGAAAGCAAAGATACGAGCGTGACAACTAATTTTCCAATTCGGCTTTTTCTTGAAATGCATTGCAATGCATGCTAGCTGAAAACGTGAATATTGAACTGCACGGAGCAGGCATCGTGATGGCGGTTCCGTCAACCAATAGTTTCCCTAGCAGACGGCCAGAAGAGCGCATTGGCGCACCAAGCGCAAGTGATAATTTATCGCGGTCTCAGGGTGCGCCGTGTTCGCGGAGCGATGCGATAGGCGGCGCAGGTGGTACAGTGCACAGGACGGAGCGCTGTTTCAGCTCATACTGTCCGGGATAGTACCGTATACTGCCGCTGTGCAACACGCCGATCCAAATAAAGGATATGCGTTAAAATTAAAAATAGACGAGGTTCTAAATAGCAATACGGTACAGTGATGCACAAATAAGTACATAAGAATAAGGAAGTTGACAGAAAAAGCAACAGGACCACCGACGTTAGCCCCACACCTGCGTACCTTCCCCGGTTAGGGCTAACACGCACTCAGAGTGGAGAGCCAACTTCAAAACATTGGTCGATAAACATTCCAGACGACAATATTTTGCATCCCTGTCACTATCGAAGGTCATTCTGTCGAGACTCTCACGCTGTTGCAGCCTAAAACTCTTTTTACAACCACTTTCGTCCATCACGTCGACCGCCACAAAGTTAGTCGCCATGTTTTAAATCCGAAACAAAAAACAACCAAAAGCAAAGCGGCCAATGTTGAGCGCTCACAATAGGCGAGGTTTAGTGCTAGGTTTAGCGATAAGCGATTTTGGTGCAACAGAAAGAAACCGAAAATCAGCTTAGGTTTACGGCTAAGCTCCGATTTGCGCCAAGCGGCGTTGGTGCAGCCGGCCCTTAGTCACTGCGAGTTTTAGAAACATGCTCAAAGAAGTTTGGCGGGCGTGCCTATCCTTCGCTTTCAAAAACAAGGTTTCAAAATGAAATACAGCAGAATCATTCTGCCGGCAGCATTCGGAATAAAAGACAGAAGCAAAAAACATAGCTTTTCCGCTATCCCGTACCGTACTGGTAATACGAGTATTGGGGAGGGAACTGTGAACCAAGAGAAATCATACCAAATGCCTTATTCCTAGGGGTGTGCGAATATTGAATGGGCTTCGAATATCGAATCAAATATCGAATATGTGTCTAGTAATAAAAAACGCAAAACAAGAGGTAACATCAGGTTTTATTGCCTTTTCAAAATAAATCAATGCAACTGCATTTTACTGGGCTGCAGCAGGCTAAAGATACTTCAAGTAATGCACTCATTACAAATTATCGTGTAGGGAACTGAACTGCTCAACATGTTCAGAAAGTCAGCGCTCCCTACACCCCGTGACAACATTTCCGCCAGTAGAAAGACCCTTTCACTCAGGAAACTTGCGAACTTTCAGTAAAGTTTGAAGAAGTTCGACTTATGGACAGTGTTGCCCGGCTGCTACACGAATATTTGAATTTTGGGAAACAAATATTTTAGAAAGTACTTTATTTATATTCCATAAAGTGGTTACCAATGTTTACACCATATAAAGCGAACATATGCGCTTTAAACGTTTTCATTAGTTATTAATGTGAACCAGTGATGCCAATAAACCCAACAAATATTGCACTTTTCGTCCGCCAGGTGGAGTCAACTAGTTTCTTTTTTTTTAAATTTTTGCGCCTGTGCACAAAAGTCGAACTTCACTCGAACCTTTGTCGAACATCACGTTGAAAGTTCGAAAAAGTCGAACTTGGTCGAACTCGAACCTGGGCAGATCTAGAGCACTATATAGCTCCTTCGGAGCACAGTAGCGCAATCTAGAACGCCGTCTCTCGGCGACAATCGGCGAACGCCCGGAGGTTCCAACTCCGGTCAGAAATGCATGGGGAACGTGAGAAAATCGTTGTTTCTTCAATATTGTGGAGATGTACGGAACGACAATAATTTTTGATATAATAAAGGAACATTTTAGAATAATTTGCGCTGAGTTGTGTACCAAATAAGGACGTAATATTTTTTTAAAAAGTGCATGAGCGGCATCATGCAGCAGACGACGCGGCGACGTCACGGCAACGTCACAGCGTTCACGTGACCCGCTCCGGCCAACCCAGAAAGCCCATCTCCGCTGCGTGCAAAAATCGTCTGCTTCAAACGCCATTGCCTTGGAAATTGCCTTCTCAAAATTTGCACACGCGTCCGATAGTATTGAGACTTTGATAAAGTGTTTGGTGTTTTACCAACTTCACGATAGACTAGTTTCGAAAAGTGTGAACTAGGCGTTTATTTTTTAATCAGCCGTGTTGCGTCGATCTCTATGTGTTCTCCCATAGGGCGAGCCGCCTCCTGGAACCCTGAGTACTACGTGACTCGCGCCGAGCTGCTCTGTCGGCCATGTTGTCGGCAAAACACGCGGATCAAAGGATTGCGCTACTCTGCTCCGTAGGAGCTATATAGTGCTCTAGGCAGATCGTGACATCCCTAGTTTTGACTGCGCGGGAGTGGAAGGAGCTGTTGTCAATGGCAATGCAATGCTTTGTTCGCACCTAGTTTTTTTCTTTTTTTTTGTAATTTTCAAACATTTATATCACATAACACTCTCGAGATTTATTTTATATTTATATTTCACTCTCAAGGTTTATTTTATTGTATCATATTATAGAACGCGCAATTACACCACTTATTGCTATAAAAGTGCCACACAAAAAAAGGCTTGGTATAAAAGAAACCGAAACTGCTCCTGTCTTGCTGCTATCGGACAGATAGAAACGGAGCATACCGATAACGCACGCATCGTACGCCTTTCTCAGTGAATAAACATATGCATAGGGTAATGCGTGGCAGGCAGATTACTTGTTACTTGCTCGAATATTCGCAGTTCGTGCGAATATTCGCCGTTTTCCCCGAATATTCGGCTTTGGCCGAATATTCGATGAACTCCCAAATATGCAATTTTCGAATCAAATACGTTTCGAATAAGGAAAATATTCGATTCGTATTCGAAATTTCGAATATTCGCACACCCCTACTTATTCCCTCACCCTTGCTTGAATATTGTAGTTAGTAAAATAATACTGGTTAGTGACCGCACCTAATTGATTCTGGGTAAAAGTAAGGTGTACGTATAGGATTTGTTGGGTTCCCTTAAAGTTACCTCTGATGTCTGCTGCAATTTGGCAAGTACGCATTACCACTAACCGCTCACCTTAACGTACTTCACGATCGCAACGTACCTCACGATCGCACGATCACAAAGTCACCTCTTTGTGATCGTGCGATCACAAAGAGGTGACTCCAGAAAAAAAGAAGTATAATGGCATGTCAATTAGCATGTTTGAAATGCGCTTTGACGTTTCGAGTAGCCTCTGGGAGGACTGACGCAGTGAGACAGTTCGACCGTCATTCAGGAAATATATATTCTTCTCAAGATTAGGTCACATATAAAAAGAAAACAAACAAACCAATGCAACTGCCGCATGTGTGCAAGATCAAAAGCTTCTCTGCTAATGCGTATAATTACCATTCCAAGGAGCATGGTTAAAATCAGCCAAAAAAGGGCAGAAAATTGTAGAATACAGGAGACAGGGCAGTAGAATGGAATACACAAGCGACAGGAGAAAGGAAACTGTAGAAGAATACAAGAAACCATTCCAACCTCGAATGTTAGAACTCGTCATCGTATGCAAAACGATAAAAAGAGGACGTGAACAGTGACGCACACAACGCAAATCATGTGCACTTTCCAGGAAAAAGAGAGATCGAGTGTATAGTACACATGCCGAAAAGAAATGGCGCATCGAGTGTCACACGTACGCGGACGGAACTAAATTAGTATTTACTGGAAGTTCCGTGGACATTTGTCCGGTGGGAAGTGTCCGGATGGATGGGACGTCAGGCAGGCAATTAGTGACACAGTAATTACGCTGTCGGTCAGCCTTGATCAGCTTAATATCGAATAAATAGTACACGTTCTCTCGCAAATATCGATGATTTAATGCTTCTCCATCTCTGCCCATTTTTTTGCTTTACTATCCAAGAACTTTATACTTAAAAATGAAGTGCGTAGACGGAGTTGAGAATCGGTCGAGTATTTTCGTGGTAAAGGTGTTTGTTTCAAATACAATCAAATTTATATATATTTTGGTGGTAGAGGTACATGTTACTACTCTTCGTTTTACTTCAAGTTCGAGCACGGTAAGAGCCTAGAACATAAACGAGCGCATACAGACGGACCAAAAGCGTAAGTTCGCGGGGCACTTTCTGCGCTTTATTGGAGGAGCCAGCGGATGAGCGTGCAAAGAAGAACGGCAAACGCCATGACGTTGCGTTTTCGGAACTGCTGTATTGGCTCTTAGGTGTTTACAGTCAACTGCGCTCAACTTAAAGGTAAAACAAGGAATAATTCACACATAAAAAAAATATGCCGATTTGCGCCCTATAGGCTGGCGATTTGCGCCCATGGCTGGCGATTTGCGAACGTGGCGTGGCTTGTAGAAGCGGTTCATAATTTCTGAGAAGTTTTGAATTGAAGGGGACAGGTGGACGTAATTTTTATCGATTTTAAAAAAAGGCGTTCGATAAGGTCAACCATAGGAAGTTGCTAATGAAACTACAACTGATGCTTAAGAACCTTAAGCTCACTAGATAGATTGAATCGATCTAGATTCTAGAGAGCAGCTCTTAGGCGCCCGTTTCCGGCTTGAGCGGAGTCGGCGTCGCCATCGCCGTCGCTGTCGGCGTAACCGCGCGGTGCATTATGGGACGTTTCCCATGATGACGTCACACGTGACGCCACGTGAAATCACGAGAGTCACCAGTGACGTCATAAATGACGTCACCGCGCGTTGCATTACGGGTGAATTTCCCCGCTCGATTTAGCGAAAATTTTCTCCGCTAAATTTAGCGAAAAATTTCCCGGCTAAGTTTAGCTTAAAATTTTCCCCGTTAAATTTACCGGGAAAATTTCCTCGCTAAATTTCGCTTAAAAATTATCCGCTAAATTTAGAGAAAAAAATTTCCCCGCTATATTTAGCGGGGAAATTTAGTTTAGAAATTTAGTGGGAAATTTAGCGGGGAAAAAAAAAGAAATGATGATTCACTGTATTTTTAGGATTGTTTTACTTGTGTCACTTTCGCTAAATGTATTTACTGTGTGGTATTGTTGTAATAGCTGAGTAGTGATGTGGTGTAGGGTTGTTTTCATGTATTATTTATTAAACCACACCTATTATAGTCGTACATAGGGCTGATAGTATGTGAAATAAATAAATAAAAATCGGACAGAAATTATTGGCCGTGATTGTTTCTGGACTGTATTAAATATTAATCGTGGCGCAAAAAAAAAATCGTGTTATCGAGATTAGTTAATGAAAAAAACTTTAAGAAAAAATATTGAATTATGTTTGATATTTGACACCAAGATGTGTTCAGGCTGAAAGTCCCAACAAGTGGAGAGTAGGGTCTGTTGCTTCATACTAAGATATATAAAAGCGCCTAAAGTGAAAGGGACAAAGAAGAGTGGATACAACACAAGGCGGACTCGCAACTGAAGTTTATTTAAGAGAAACGTAATATATAAGTCGTAGAAGGCTTATTAGTCCCAACAAGTGATTAAACCTCATGATAAAATCACTCTTTCCCTGAGGGGGCAAGGGAGGTTTCGCTGACGCACTCATTTCCTTTTTCCCTAATCTAAAACGCCTCGCGGACTTCTCGGCATACTTTTTTTTTTTTATACTTCGCTAGAATCTTAACATCATGCAGAACTGGTGAGCATGGGCAACGACTACAATGGATGGCGAGATTACCAGAATGGCTTGCTTTCATGGCTGCCGCATGTTCGTGTGCTCGGAACTTGACGCACCTACCCGTCCGACCAATGTACACAGAACCGCGAGACTGCGGCATTTCGCACACCACTCCCATTGTACACTCAGCATATTTCGTCCGGTGTTTTATATCGCACTGCTCTTTAGTTGACTGGGGACTGGTGATTCCATGGCACAGACGTACCAATTTATCGGGGAGTAAGAGTATCACACCTTGTATTGCTTCCACTCCTCTTTGTCCCTGTCGTATTTGGCTCTTTGATATATTTGAAAGTCTCGAAATGTGTCAAAACAGAAGAATGTGTACGGGAACACGAAAGACATCGGCTAGAGTGCAAATGCTGACTCGTGCAGCCCGATTGATTTAAAACTATACGTGCATTTGTTCTTCACTCGCCCATCAGGTTTCTTTGCTTTTTCGCGTACTCCACGTTCGACGTGAACCTGCTTGCTAATAATTCATCCTTCGAAGTAAAGAAAAAAAAAAAAGAATGGTTCCAGAGAACCTGACAAGGATTCCGCACTCTATGGTCCCCAGACTCGTCAAGTACGAAGTTGGAGCCGAAGTTTGCCGAGCGTGTCGATTGGACTCTCGTGACGCCAACACCGAGGATTGGTGGCCGAGATCCAATCGCCTCGCTGCGCGAACTTTGGGCTTCAGTTTTGTGAATTTCAAGCAGTTTCAAGCACTCACGAGTGCTCGAACCTCAGTAGGTACATACGCAGGCTTTTCTAGTGCAAAGGCCTATTATGCAGAAGACGAGCCTTTTGTCGTTTCGTCCGGCGATTGTACTTAAAATGATTCGTTTGCATAGAATCTTAAGTTTCTAATGAATCATGGATTTTCCGTTCGTTTTTTGTATACTATCAAACTCCCAAATTTCTTCAGTGCCTGGTCAGATCTAAGCATCGGGCATGATTATCATATTTTCGGTTTAATTTCTGGATAATTTGTATGCTTCGTTTCGCATTCAATCCAACTGCAGCTAACGCTACGGTCCAATGAAGCCAATCAAAGAGCGTCCAAAAGTGTGTATAGTGACGGCGCCCGTCGTCCTTTCGCGTCTGCCGTCGCAGGTCAAACCGATCGCGTACAGTGAACGCGACGTGATCCGGCGCATTTTTTGTCTTCGGGGTTGTTTAACCGGTGATATGAAACAGACATGGACGACGAGTGTTTTTTGCTGCTTCTTGATTATTTCATCGAATATTAGCTTTTACTGTGGTCGCACTTCATGTGGCTCGGATTTTAGAAGTGACAGTCTTTTTTATTATTTTGTTTATTCTTAGTTCCCTATATATTAACACCAAGATGTCGCCAACCGAAGTTCGGCTTTACATGCGTAGTCTGCCATTGTCGATAAGCAGTGATAATGGATCATACTTACATTTGATGCCATGCTCAAATCAGACGAGTCTCAGTCAAAAATATTTTATTCTAGCAAACGGAAACAAACGGCGTTGCAACATTAGGTTACGCATTACTTACACGCAACGTTGATCACGGGTCACACGCGTAATAAGCAGACAAAGGTTTTTGAATTTATTTTTAAATGAATCGACAACGTTTGAAACAAATGCAATGTTCGAATGTTCAAAAGTTTGAACAATACTTCTCTATTTTTTGTCTCTCTCTTCCCCCTTTCTCTCTCTCTATTCTCTCACTCTCTCTCTCTCTCTCTCTATACATATATAAATATATTTTTTTTTTTTAAAACTCCGAGTTGCATGTTGTATGGATGAGAATGCAGCATCTTCCAAGTTTCAGCCACACCTGAATATTTTATAAAAAACAAATTGCTATACCAATGTAAAAAAAGCTCAATCCGTACCTAGCTTGACAGAATTTAATTAATAAGCTAGCATCGCATAGCACCCAACGATTTGTTTTCGAGATTTGAGGATTTATTTTTTCGAGATTTGTCTCTTTTTATTTCCCCGATTTCAGAAACGATACAAATTATTATTATCCTATTGTACTGGCATTAATGTGATCACTTAGTTGTACGTACGTATTCGTAGATAAATAAAATATGCCAAAAAAGTCGAATTTTGAGTTTCAAGGAAATTAAATAAAGTAGATTTTATCATAATAAAACAAAGATTATGGTGGACTGACTGGAAGGAAGCGCCGAAAGACGGGGACAAAAGAAGTAGGTAACAACAACACGTGGCGCTATGTAGGTAAGGAATGACTGCTGGTCTGCCTTTTGGTCGTTCATGAGTTTTCTGTGGAAGGCCTCTAAACTTTCTGTTCATTCCATCTGCTACATCAGCAAGTGTTTTTACCGGGAAACCCGCAGCTAATAGGCGATCAACCTGCAACGTGAAGCTCCTGCCCATTTCATGTTTACATGATTTCTTCAACGCTGCTCCAAGGCAGGACGCGGCGATACCTTTTTTTATTAGTTTAGAATGGGCAGAGTCGTACCGTAGCACCCTTTTCTTAGAGCGGGGCTCATAGGCCCAACATGTGTGGTCTTGAAGAAACGTGAGCTTAAGATCTAGAAACTGTAGATGCCCCCCCGATGTTCTCTCATGGGTAAACTTCAAACCTTGGGCGCAGGCCGCGGTTTGAAGCAATCAACTAGCCCAACTTAACATTCTGTTGCAATTATGGTGGACTAAGAAGTAGAACCCCGGACTAGATTCTTTCCAGTACATATCCACCGTCTTAACGAAGCATGTAAAAGTTTATTCAGTGATTTCTGACAATTTTTTATTTAATGATTTCAACCACTTAATATAGATAACGGAAATAAAATTCTCGTATGAATCTTTGTTCTTATCGTAATAATTCGGATTTATTTTATTGTGCCGTATTTGTTTACGGTTATTCATACAGAAATGAAGGTAAACACTCAAACGTCTTGTAGAAATAAGACTGAAAATTGTTTTACATTTGTTTTCTTTTTAGTCTGAATGTGGCAAATGTCGTTAACTTGCTCGACCACACACTGGTTGGTGTTTTGCTGCCCTGCTTTCAGAATAAGTAAACCATCCGTCTTAAAAACTACTCCTCAAGAGACATTCATTGGGTCATAAAGCGAAGTGATATTTTTGTATTCATAGATAATGTCTCCAGACAAAACGCAAAAAAAAAGAAAAGACAATGTCTTTGTGCTTAACTGTCTCGCAAAATTTAGACCTGACTACGTACCAATGATTGACCATATATTTTTTTTTTAGTTGCATTTGATAATTAAAGAAATGTTCCTCAGATGAGGCAGCCTTTGTGGGGTGCTTACCGAAGGCATCAAAGTTTAAGTGTGACCCGGTAACGGTAAAAAATAAAACACTTCCGTACGCATACAACACTTAAACAAAAGAAACAAAAACTGTATAGTCACGAAAGAAGAAACAAGTTTCTCGCAAGTTAAACATTCGAAAAAAAAACACAAAAAACTTTGGGTTGATCTTTTATTTTTCAGAAATAGGTTATAGAGACTGACGAAAACAAAAAAAAAAAAAAGTTGACACCACCCAAAGAACTCGAAACTCTGTGTTTGCTAATGCCCCCTTTTTTTCCTGTTTTCCTCAGTCTCAAGTATATTCAAAGATGACTTGTCACCAGCTTGCCTGTTGTTTGAGTATTTTTAGCTTTTGTGCCGTCGGCGATATAGGTGATCCCGGACGCATACATTTTACGTTTCTCCAGACGGAATCTGACTAACGAGCCAATCAAAAGTTTAGTTTCTTTAGCTTCTTGTACATATTAACCCCCTCTTCTTTCAGTCACGCGTCACTAACCACGCGCAAAAACATACATTTTCAGGCTCTGCTCCGGTAATTACTGTAATTCTCTCAGCCGAAGCCATCCCTGGGTCCATTACGAGCCTCGGAAGGTAGCTCCCCATTAGCGCCCCCGCATGGCAGGGATGGGAGATACACGGGGTAATTTTGTCTCACCTGTCTCACATGCGCATCGGAATCAAATACCAGGCGCTTTTCTGAGCGAAAGAGAAGCTCTCGTAAATTTTTCGCTGATAAAATTTAACAGGTATAAACAACTTGCCTCATTTCTAGAAGCAACAGAGAATAGCATCCGAATATAAAAGAGCGCTACAAAAAAGAGGAATATAGATATTTTAACAGTGTAGCACGCTGCACTACAAACTGGAGTTGAAACCAGCAAACTATCTCACAGTGAAATAAAATAAAAAATGATTACCTTAATTAGGGTTTCTGCACACTGCTCAGCATGCGTGTTTAGGACGACGTCATCCTTGTGTATTACCCCAAGGATGTCGATATCCTTGGGCATGTGTGCGGTCACGCAAGGTTAAAAAGAGGCATTTTGGCAACAAAGTACACTCCAAGGGCACTAAACTCGTCAAACACAAAGTTGGAGCCAAAAGTGCGCGGAGCGCGCTGATTGGACGTCGGCGAAAAAAGCGCGAAGTCATCGTCGTGATAGGCCAATCGGTGCGCTCCGTCAACTTCGGATACAACTTTGTGTTAGACGAGTTTAGATGCCCCAAGCTAAAAAAAAGCCAGTTCGGGGAACTGCCATTGCGTGTTTTAATATGTAAACAAAGGAAAAACAACCTTGAATACGCTGCGCTACGCTGCGCTACGCTGCGTTACGCTACGGCGCTATCGAGCCAATCAAACAGCGTTAAAGGTGCATCGGTTCGGCGCTTATCGTCTTTCTGCGTTTTTGATCCTCGATTAAGCCAATCACGCATGGGGAACACACTGCGATGCCGCGCTTTATTTTATGCGTGATCGGTTTTGACCGGTGATAGTATAAATTTTCGAGGAAGCGAGCACCGTGACCATACACTTTTGACGCGGCTTCGTCGGAGCCATCGGATCGTGGCCATGATTGGTTCGAACTTCAAGTGAAACGGAGTATAAAAAATATGCGTTCCCGAAAGAAAGCAAAAAAAAAAAAAAGGTAGTTAGTACATGTGGGACGACGAAGCTCTCGACTTTTAAGTCAAGCTACGCGTTGTCTTGGTTGACCTTCCGTGCATTTCTTAATGCAAAAGCATTAAAGGCGGACTGGCACCCCAAAGGTGGTTTTTTGTTGTTTAAAACGATGCAAGTTTAAGTTCTAAGCGTGTTGGTTATTAATTTCCGATTACGCAATATATTCCAGAAACTAACAAAAAAAAAAAAAAACCTTTCCGCGCGCGTTTTTTTTAATATTTTGGCGTTCTTCTCTCCCGCTCCTCGCCTCCTCGCTTCTTTTGATTTGTGACGTCAAAGTTTATGAAATTTAGAAGCTGTGTAAGCGACATTTCTATAACATTTAATAACGGCATTCGTAAAACATGGTTTTAAACGCAATTGCGAACGCACTATGGCCCTTCTCTTTGAAATACCGAAAATCGGAGTCCGGTATGATGTCGCCTCCTGGCTTTTTAACCTCAATCGAAAACATGGCCGCGCTCGATGCATGTAGCAGTGGATGATCGGTGAGTAGGGGAATCGGACGAAGTGGGTTTTGTTAGGTGCCCGACGACCTCTCAGACTTTAAAAAGGAAATTGAGAAACGGTCAAAACAACTGGGTTTGGTGTCTGTGTATCGTAGTTTCGGTTGTGACTCCGCCGGGGCAGCCGTTCACGGAGAACCGTCACGACGTGGCCGCTCACGTCGCTCACAAAAGTCCACTGAGCGCTCTCTTCGACCTCGGACCATTTGAAATAATTGGAGATCGCTGAAAGGGCCCTAAAATAACTTCAAACTCGAAAGTGAAGCGTCGCCTGCTCGCAGATATAGGCGGCACGCACGGAGGAAACCGATTGTTGGCGGGACGCCGGCAAACACAAAACTTCGGGTGGCGGCGGTTCGGAGGCGTCAGAGAAACTCGACTCACAGGACGGCTCAATATTTGACGTCACTGCAGTGTTGCGGATCGCGCGGGAACTTCAAATTCGGCAGTTTGGAAATTGTCTTTTTATTCCGCAAACACTACATTCCCAAGTTTTGAATTTTGAAGGTAATGTCCAGGCATCGTTTTCAATTGGTTCGGATAATAAAAAAACAACAAGATTTTCACGTGTCAGTGCAACTTTAAGTGTCCCATAGAGAGAAGCCTGCTTTGTCTGCAACCGTCTTTAGCAGCGAAACGGCAGTTAAATTCCCATTGGCCAAAAATACAGCAACGCAAATGCTTCGTCACGGGAGCCGGCGGGGCGCTCAAGGTCACAGCGGACGCGCCTAAGAAATAAATCACAAAGAAAAGCAGAGTAACGCAGATGCATCGTCACGGAAACCGTGTCGCCGGCGTGGTTTGCCGCGCCTGTGCAATAAGGGAGCGTGATGTCACCGCCAGAGCGCCATGGGCGATAATAAGACGTGGTACGCCGCTTGTAGGAATGCTTTCGCATTGCTACGCGTAAGTAGTCTTAAAGGGGTCGTGCAACGATTTTAGTGTTCGAAGAATTGGCAATTTGTATTTTTTATATGGTTTATCCAAGCACAAGTGACCAAAAACCCGTCACTTTGCCCCGAAAAACAGCTATTTCGGTGCGTAATCGCAAAGAAGAAAACAAAATATTTGCCGATCTGCAGCCGCTTGTGGTGGTTAACGGAACTGATCTGTGACGTACTCTGGGGGATACGCGGAAGTGAACAAAACCTGTCCCCCTCCGCTGCTACACTCGCCGTCATCCCCAAGGCGAACCGTCTTTTGTGTCGATCGCTCGCCACGACCTTGGACGATGCTAATCCTTTAAAAGTTGATAATCGCGGAGGAAGCGGCTGGGGTCTCTGAAGAGAGAACGCAAGGAGAAACCACGTGATCCCCCAAAGTACGTCACTCGAAAGGCGACGTGGAGAGTTGAGAGGCACTTTGACCTTTGATTTGTTTCATTTTTTTACATAAAAACTAGCGCTCGCAAGAAAATGCGGTTTTCTGTTCTTCGTTTCATGGGTGACACAGATTAATTTCCGTAGTTACTTGGCCAAAGTCTGAAAATTGTTGCACAGCCCCTTTCAGCTTCCTCCTATAATGCTTTGCTTATGTGTAGAGCTTTTCTACGCTGGCGCAGCCATCTTGAGTCGTGGAACTTTATGTACGAGGAAAAAGAAGATCGTTTTGTTCTCTAGTCTCGCCACACCAATGAGAGAAACTCGCATTTTAATTGCGACTGCCTATCATTCTTGTTTTTTGCCCTTTATATATTATTTTATTTGTTCCAAATTGTAATGTCTTGCTTTTTTTTTCATTTTACATGGCGGATTTGTCAGCTAAGTGGGCTGGGGATGAGGGTAAACGAAACAAATCTATAAACCGTTTACAAACATGCTTTAATATCTTGTGGTTGAGATGCACCTGGAGAATTAAAATAAATTATATGCAATTTTTATATTTGAGAACTTCTAAATGAAAAGTTAATCTCGTTATTATTGAGTGTTGGTTGGTTTTGTCGGACTTAAGGATGACAGAACTAAAATGTTTGTTTTGTGTCTCTGTTCTTGAGATCTCTCGGCTGATGCCGTGTGTTTCCAGTCAGCATGTTCGTAATTTTCTTATTTGTTGGAGCCAAATGATGTGGGAATTTAGGATTGTCTTCACTTCTTTTCCAGCGATATGTTAGAAAGAGAATAACGTAAACAATTTTTTTGTTCTAAATTATTAAAAGAATGTTTTTGATAGCTGCATTCTGAAGTTAGTCCAAGGAAAACGTGGAAATGTATTAATCACCCGATATCTCATTCACATATATTGAGTATGGACCAAAAGGCGGAAGTGGTTCAGTACATGAAGACGTTCCATATAATGACGTAAATAATATAAAAAAAATAGTTAATCTGCCTCGGAGAGTATTTTTTTTTTTTAATATACGAATGACATGTACTCGAGAAACGCGTACATAGCAAGCCCGAGCCTAGTAAAACATAATTTTTTGTTTATCGGCCCTGGTTAAGTACTAATTATCAGATATTCAGGTTGTTGGCAACATGGCAAAAAGCTTTTTTATATACGTACATTTGCTTTCGACGTACTGAATATATGAAATGCGTGATAGGCCCATTAAGCGAAGTTTAACATGTGTCTTCCACGAAATTTACCGAATGAAAGTAAAAGGACGCCAATAAACATGACATCCGGAAAGTTTGGTTGAAATCGAATGATGATTACCACTTCGTGTACCTATGTAGGCAGTTCCTTATTGCTTTCAAGGCATGCGCTTTGCAAAGTTTGACATCGCCAGCCCCTGAGAGTAAACCCCATCCGCAATCCACAATGTAGCGCTCGGCTGATTTTCATGTAGACGGTTATTTTTAGCATGGCATATTGAGGGCCCCAGGCACCTTCGTCTCTGTGGCAGACATTTAATTTGGAGAACCCAGGTTTCGCTTTGAAAGAAAATAATTGAATTAAATGCTTTATCAAAGTTATTGACTTGAGTGAGTACAGCCGATACGGAGAGAATATAGATTTTTTTAAAATTCATGAATAAAGCCATCAAGAAAATGTTTACTTTTTCATAACGATTGAGGACGTCTACCAAATTTAGATGCAACATTATAAAGAGACAAACTTATGATAATGATATTACCTTTATTCTCAACCATCAGATACCTAAAATGCCAGTTAAACATTCTAACCTATCCGATACTTGTTCTCCCCCATATGATGAAAAACAACTGTTTCTTATTTGCTACGAAAGTCACCTACAATACATTCAGGGAGCACGGATAGTGGCTCTCTACGCTGATTATTTCTCTCACCTTTTTTCGTATACAAAGTATGCATCGATACTAAATGCGCGATCAGATATATGCATTGCAATGAATTCGAATGTATGCACTTGAAAATGCTATTAGCGTTGTCATCATCATCACCTCTTTCCAACAACAATAATTATGAGTCCTTTGTGGTGTCGCATGTGACAGTTCCTAATAAAAAGCCCAATGTGAACAGTTCGTTATTCAGGCACCGTGAATTCGTCCGTCTTGAAGAGTTAGTTTCCCTACATTATACGGTGGGTTTAATCGAAACTTATATGAAACTACCAATAAGACAGTCCCAATCTCAAGTGCACTGACTAAAAGCGCGAATGAAGCTAGCGCTACGAGTACTGGGGAGATAAAGACAAGATACATTTATTCGTTCGTACGCTCAATTTGAGCTCTAAAATCTAAAAGCTTGCTCATTAGCTCATTGCAAAAAAAAAACAAAGGTACAAACAATTGTCAAAAAAGGGTACCGCATAAATACTGGCGCGCTCGTCAGTTTATGTTCATTGCTACGTGCAAGTCAACTCCAGTCAGTCTAGAGGCTATGCGTTTAGCTATCAGCTTTTCTGCACACGGAAACGACAAGGTAAGCAATGGAGAACGTACTAACGCGAAGCACATCGATGTCAAATTATTGGGCTGTTACATCCCAACTGAAATCCAGGAAGAAGCACCTTATCTGTCACGGGTGTAGAACAAAACTACGTCTCCAATTCTTCTGGTTCTAAGCTGCGTCAGTGTGTGAGAAGGTTGAGCGTGAAGCGACGTACCCAAAACACTTACCCCCGTGCTTTAATGTCCAATCCTAAAATGTGAGCCAACGATAAAACAAAAAAGACCAGACTCAGGTTTGGTTTTTCGGATTACTAATTTTATTAGGTTTGATTTTATTTGAAAACCGAAAATACATTTTGTTTAAGTACCCTTCGGCTCCCGAACCCATATGCAGTTAGCGTATCAAAATTTTTTTTTT
This sequence comes from Ixodes persulcatus, assembly GCA_013358835.2. NCBI lineage: Eukaryota > Metazoa > Arthropoda > Arachnida > Ixodida > Ixodidae > Ixodes > Ixodes persulcatus. The sequence continues at coordinate 685,979 of JABSTQ010010847.1, forward strand.
GCCACGTGAATTGTTTCAGGCCACTACGACGGCTTTGACCTTACTACAGTCCCTGAAAGCTTGACGAAGGCAGTGTGTGGTGAAACCTGTGGTTGCTCTTTGTGGTGCGCGTCCGCTAAATAATAATCGCTGACACCCGATCGGTATGCGCTTCACTCGTCTCCCAGGGAGTGGCACACTGCAACGAGAAGACAGCGAGTGAGTTTACTGTACTTCCCGGTTGCCTGTCCTCGAGAGCCGGCACTTCGGGCCCGCCGACCCTGGTTGTCGGCCGTTGTTCAGAGCTTGCAGTCGGAGTCCGTGTCCAGGCCTGCGGATCCTCCTTCCCACGCCAGCGTGCGTACGCTAGCTGTTACGGGCTACCACAGCTCGAGTCTCGCCGCGGAACCACCCCGGGATCGTCATGGTCCAGGTCGGTATGGCCAGGGCTCGCCGTTCTCACCGGTCCTGCTCCAAACCTCGCTGGTGGACCGATCCGGTGATCGCCATGGGCCAGACCAGCCAGAACGGCTCCATCGTTCCTGCCCGGCCCCAGCCTCGCGCAGCACCCACTGTCTGGCGCCAGCTCGTGACTCCTCAGCCGACCGCCTGTCACGTGTCCACCGCCCCGTCTTCTTCCACCCTCGTCTCCCGCAAACCGGATCATCTAAATATTGCTCCGAGCCCAAGAGGATTGCGGTATTAGATGCAAAAGTCGCTGAATATCAAATCACGAAGCAAGAAGTATGCGTATAATAAGTGAGGCCCAAGGCTTCCATAGCTGTATGTAACTACAGAGACGTCTTATGACTGGGTTGTTTTGCCCCGGAATGACTTCTTGTAATCCCGAGTCGAACAAGGCAAACTTGGTTAAACATTTCGTGAAAAAAATTAATAAAATAAAACGTTTTTAAGGAAATATAAAAATTCTAGTTGCTTTGCGTTCTGTGATACACAGGCTGTTATATACAGTCTTCTGGAATATTGCAATATTTTGTCAAGGAAAGCAGAGATCGATAATTTTGTGAATGATGACCATGGCATTCAACGCTAAAAAATTGCAGAGCCGTGGAATCAAAACTTTTCCGTCCCAAAGTTGAATTGCTGCTTATTAATCATCTAAAATATTCCCGTGGAACAATGCGATGTTTTTTCTTGTTCAGTTGAAATTCTCATTTTAGTGCATGGGCCGAGACGTTGATGTCCAAGAAAGTTGGGGATGCGGGTCTCAGTTTATAATGTTCAACATTTTATTCGTTTTGTTATTTGTACGTCTGGTATGCCTGGCCATTTTTAATGCGAAAGCATTAACTGTCCCATGAAGCGACCTGATCTCCATCCTAAAAAATATAGAGAACCTAAAACAATGATACCATATTCTAGTTCGTCTCGTTTTTTTACTGGAATGAATGCGCTTCCGTAATACAAAACCTGGCGCTCCATGGCGTTGTCGCCACTGGCCGCTGCGAAGTTCTAAAATGTTCGCTGCTAAAGAAGCAGACGAGCTTTCCGACAACAAGGACGCTCGATCTTTTTGACGATGACTTGGAGTTGGCTCTATTCGGAGACAACAATTTACAAAACGTTCTTTTGCACGACTGTCTGCGCACTAAGAGAAGGTGCTTGTTGGCGGCAAGGCATGGGACGTTCAACTTAGCGTCGATGGACGAGGAGGTCGTCGTACGGCTGTTCAGGTTCACAAAGGAGGATCTGCTTCATCTCCGATCCGCGCTGCGCATCCCGGAGACGTTGACAACCAACGGCTGAATCTGGGTGTTAAAGGCTCGTTTGCCACCGTTTTTTTTTTTTTCTTAAGTTTACCCGCTTCATATCCTCGGGAAATAAAATAGTTCCTCGATCGTACGTGGTAACTTGCTTTGTAAGTCATACGTTCTCAGTGGGCAAGCTTTGGTGTTTTACATCAACCAAATATGATGTTTACTTCAACCACGTCCTGATATGCTGAAAAGTCGCCGACAGCAAACTCGATTTGACACACAAATAAGAACACGCTCGCGCGCGCTTATCATCAACATTCGAAGTCGTCTGACAGCGATCCTGTGTCTTTCCCTCGAGGCCCACTGCAGGGTCGAGTATTAAGAAAGTTATGGACAAATAAAAATATGAATATTAAATCGCGAAGAAAATACAAAAATAACAAAAACATACTCGCTTTCTCAAGTTAAGGCGGTCATTTTTCTTGTACAAAGTTACGAGGAGGTCAATCCGTTCCTTCGCTCCTCGCAACGAGTTCTTTTTCGACTTAAGGACGTCATTCCAAAGGGCCGGAGTAAAAAAAGGATTAGGGCCTAACACCTCCCGAAGTAGGAAGATATCATCTTCCGCTGAAACCCGCTTGCGAGGACGAGGCGGAGGGACGGAGGTAGATACGGCGCTCATGTTGCTCTCTTACGGTAAAGATAGCAGACGATCACGGTCGGACGCCCGCGAACCGATCGTTGTGCCGTGTACGGTACTACCACGAAAAAAAAAAAAAAATTAATAAAGAAAAACCTGTAACTTTACTGCTGTGCATTTATTAAAACTATCACCCAATATTTAAAGGGCTCGTTTTATAGAATATATGTGATTAGCATTAGAACACAAATTTTTAATTCATGCAAAATTTTTAAACTAAAAAGTATCCAGATCCTTGATCCAGAAGGCTGTCGCTCACTCTGTTGACACTATAGATAACCCTCAGTCATAAAGCAGCTGTAAAAACGGGTGATAAGAGCTCGAAATGCACATCCCAACGTTTGTATGAAAAAAAACAACAAAAAAAACTTACAATATGAAAAAAACTTAAAATATGAAAAAAAACTTAAATATAAAAAAACTTAAAATATAAAAAACTTATAATATAAAAACTTATAATATAAAAACTTAAAATATAAAAAACTTAAATATAAAAAAAACTTTAAAAAAAATTCAAATATGAAAAAAAAAAAAAGTGGATGGCCCAGCCAGATTCGAACTCTCCACTACCGCACCCCTACGAGCTCACGAAATAGACGCTCTAGTCCACGGCGCCACTGAGGAGACGCTTTTCGCTTCTGCTAAAGATTAATTTATTTCTATCGAGGATGTCTTATTGTGTTTCGATCTGTATTTTCTTTTTTATTTGCTGATTCCAACTTTATGCACTTGCTGTCACATATGGCGCTCCTGCTAGGTACTACCACGAGTTATTTTATTCATGTTTAAAGCCACGGCCCGCTCTCTCCGCCAGCGAAATAGCCGTTTTGCTAACCAAGCGAGACCGTTCATGTCGGCCATTGGTCGTGCCGGTCGTGCCTTACGGTTCGAGCAGCGCATTACGGTAAGATCGCGGAACACAAGCGCATGCGTATTTCGTACCGGAGGGCCCATCGTACCGTATCGGATGTGCAAAAACGGTTCCCTAAAACTCTCTAATGATCGCTGACACCCGATCGGTATGAGGTTCACTCGTCTCCCAGGGAGTGGCACACTGCAACGAGAAGACAGCGAGTGAGTTTACTGTACTTCCCGGTTGCCTGTCCTCAAGAGCCGGTACTCCGGGCCCGCCGACCCTGGTTGTCGGCCGTCGTTCAGAGCTTGCAGTCGGAGTCCGTGTCCAGGCCTGCGGATCCTCCTTCCCACGCCAGCGCTGCGTACGCTAGCTGTTACGGGCTATCACAGCACGAGTCTCGCCGCGGAACCACCCCGGGATCGTCATGGTCCAGGTCGGTATGGCCAGGGCTCGCCGTTCTCACCGGTCCTGCTCCAAACCTCGCTGGTGGATCGATCCGATGATCGCCATGGGCCAGACCAGCCAGAACGGCTCCATCGTTCCTGCGTGGCCCCAGCCTCGCGCAGCACCCACTGTCTGGCGCCAGCTGGTGACTCTTCAGCCGACCGCCTGTCACGTGCCCGTCTCCCGCAAACCGGATCATCTAAATATTGCCCCGAGGCCAAGAGGATTGCGGTATTAGATGCAAAATTCGCTGAATATCGAATCACGAAGCAAGAAGTATGCGTATAATAAGCGAGGCCCAAGGCTTCCAAAGCTGTCTGTAACTACAGAGACGTCTTATGACTGGGTTATTTTGCTCCGGAATGACTTCTTGTAATCTTGAGTCGAACATGGCAAACTCGCTAAAACATTTCGTGAAAAAAATAAATAAAAGAAAACGTTTTTAAGGAAATATAAAAATTCTAGTTGCTTTGCGTTCTGTGATACACAGGCTGTTATATACAGTCTTCTGAAATATTGCGATATTTTGTCAAGGAGAGCAGAGATCGATAATTTTGTTAATGTTGACCATGGGATTCAACGCTAAAAAACTGCAGAGCCGTGGAATGAAAACTATACCGTCCCAAAGTTGAATTGCTGCTTATTAATCATCTAAAATTTTCCCGTTGAACATTGCGATGTTTTTTCTTGTTCAGTTGAAATTCTCCTTTTAGTGCATTGGCCGAGACGTTGATGTCCAAGAAAGTTGGGGATGCGGGTCTCTGTTTATATTTTTCAACATTTTATTCGTTTTGTTATTTGTACGTCTGGTGTGCCTGGCCATTTTTAATGCGAAAGCATTAACTGTCCCATGAAGCGAGCCGACGTCCTTAGCTTTGAAGCCGCTCCAAACGGCACCTAAACTCCTTTCTCCAAGTGAAGCCGGCTCCCAGCTTTGAAGCCACGCGAAAACCTAGCCAAACGGCTCCTTGTTTCCCCAATCACAAAAGAGCGGAGTGAAGCTGATGGATTTCGGCTTTGGTCCCATTGGCTGGCGCGCGTCATAGTTTCAATTAAACGAGGCTCCCATTGTCCGCATGGCGCTGCATGTCGGCGAGGCAGCGACTCCACCGCTTCACGCCCAACGTCAGCGCGCCGAGGAGAGCTAGCGCGCGCGCTCGACCGTCGACGCAAGTACGCCGCAGACGGAATAAGGGAGCGGAAGTGCGGCATGCATGCTTTCGCATTCACAACTCATAAGAAGGGCTTCGGTGTACCTCGAGCCTTTTTAGAGAGATTAAGTTGCCAAACCTTGTTTATATACGTGGACACAACAGATGGCACGTTTTATTAATTTTTTTAGATTGAAAACACACTGGAACTTGCGAAGCCAGAACAAGAGGGTTGGTAGCTTGAATGCAGTATAACCCATAAATGCGTAGAATTTTATTTCATAAGGCGGGCGCGTTCAAAATATTTATACTGAGGGCATTACCGGTAGGATATGGCCTATAGGGCAGGCTCTGACGTGTATACTAACAAATAGACGGATGTCTAGTGGCGACATCCACCAATTCCTCTAGGTCGTTTATTTTTGTCGTCTGTTTTTCTTCTCTCTGGAAGTTATAAAATTGCCCAAATGGAGGAAGGTCTTGAGGTCATAAGCGTAACTCACGGAGCAAGTGAACTTTTAAACCTATTTGCTTGGCGTCTGACAAACTGATTTTATGAAGAAATGTAAAAAACGCTGGCGAGCTGGTAAATGACATCCATAGTAATCCTGAAAAGTAGGGACAATAATAATAATAAAAAAAAAACGGACAGAACAGAGAAGTCTCTAACACAGCTTGAAGTTTATTAAACAACATCGCCTTATATACATGTCCCAGACCTCTCGAAAGATGTATGGGACATGTAGATAAGACGGTGGTTGTTTATTAAATTTCAAGCTGTGTTTGAGACTTCGCTCTTCTGTACGAAACTCAATTGATGTTGACCAAATGTTTAGTTTCCCTAAATATTATTGTAATCAACATTACAAAAAGGTGCCGTTATTCGGATCAAACCGCAAATTATTTTAAAATTAAAATCCCAATTTTTTATTGATAACCAAACAATCTTGCGGGCAACATAAAATTCTTAAGTTTCTCATCTGCTTAAAAAAATTGCACTGCCAAAATATTGATAAAATGACTACTTTGAAGTTAGTTTCTCGAATGACCTAAGGTAAAATTCAATAAAAATAAGTATAAGCATTAACCCAAGAGTCGATCGTCTAATAATTTGAGCTAAAATACTTAAAAGTGCAAACAAACACGGACGAGAAAGAGGTACATACAACGCGGACTGGCACTAACTTTCAACTGATTTAATCATGCCAGTCAAACTAGCACACATGCATAGACACTCATGTCTATCTTCCGGAAGGTGAAAGCTATCGTATAAAAACAAACACGTGACATGCTTCAAATGTTCCTATCAGTTAAACAACGTGTCTGCGGAAAACCAACTAGAAAAGAAACTTCCTCGTCAGCGAGTAAAATGGAAGGCTAGATATATAGATATATTCTGAATTAAAATTTTGGGTTGGACTAGTTGGTTCCTTATGAAGTTATGTGCGGACGAGGACGATACACATACTACATGGACTGGCGTTTTCAACAGATTTAATCAAGGCAGTCAAACCAGCACACATGCGTCAACATTCTTGCCTATCTTGCCAACTCCTTGTGATAAAATCTATCATTTAAATACAAAGAACAAGGGACAACGCTTGAAACGTTTGCATCAGTTCAGTAACGTCTCTACACAAAATCATTTAAAACAACATATATAAACAAAACAAAAAGAGACAGGTAAGTTTCTTTTCTAGTTGATTTTGTGTAGACACGTTGTTTTACTGATACGAATGTTTCAAGCATTCTCACGTGTTGTTTGTGTTTATAGGATAGGTTTTACTACAAGGGGTTGGTAAGATAGACAAGAGTGTTCACGATTGTTTGCTGGTTTGACTGCTAGTCGAAAGTTAGCGCCATCCGTGTTTTATGTGTCTCTTGGTCGTACGTGTTTTTTGTGCTTTTACGTCCCCCAGTTTATAATGAAGCAACTAACCCAATTCAAAGTTTTAATTCATATCATTCGGCTTGAGTCAAGCAGCAATCTTAATAATTAAAAACGAATGGAAGTACGTTCTGTGCGGGCTTCAAATTGATGTACACCTACTCTTTTTTTACTATACTGGGGCGGTCCTCACGCCGCTACCGTCTATCAAAACAAAAGTGCACCGCTAGCGCCGCTACCGAAAATGCTCAAACTTAACTTGTATGTCCATAAAAAGACAAAAAAACAAAAAACAAAAAAAAACAACAAGCCCTGTACAGGGGGTCTCGAACGCAGCTGTCGTCAGATCACGTTCCAGTGAACCTGTAGCCCGCATAAAAGATTATGGTTTGATTCCGGTTCGGGTTCAGTAGAAAACTTCGGTCTCCTATATTTGTTTCGTGTCGATAAAAAAAGAAAGCATTGGTTCGGTATTTTTTTTTCTATTCGGCTTTGTTTGATCGCCCTGGATTTAGTATATTTCGATGAACAATTTAAAATCAATCTCCCAAGGAAAACAAAAATCAATAAAAAAAGGATTTGTGGCACAATAATAAAACCCATACTTTGTTCTATTATAAGTGACAGCGCAGCTGAAACCCACAATCACACGCACAAAAGAAGATGTAAAAAAAGAACAAGGTCCGGGCGGATTTTATGCGTTTGATTGGTTAAACTGGGGATCCCATCCGCCAAGAGAGACGACGCACGCCGTAACGCTGCGCTTCTGTCGCGGCTTGACTGGTCCCGTCCGCTCGTAGGTCGACTACGCTCTGACTTACCATTACAGGAAGCATAGCCGCGTCATTTTGATTTCATCTCGTGTGTTTACGCGTTTCCTTCATCTCGGCACTCCACCGCCACCTTGAAATTTTAAAGAGCCGCGCGTCGATGGATCTTCTCCACCGACTCATCACACAATACCGTTAATGGCCCGGACGAACGACCATTTCTGCACAAAACGGCGCTAAGTGTGGCTCACCGAATGCTACGACAGCGGACGAAGGCCTTCATGGAATGCGACAGCTGCGATCCATTTTTTCCGAGCGCAATCACGAAGTTTTTCGGTTGATTCGTAGGGCTATCTCTGCAAGCATTTTCAGGGGACTCTTAGTTAGATTAAATGCCTATCGAGGTAATAACGAGAGGTTGTAGACGAAGATTTTATAAAATCCTGTTTCAGTATTGAAAAAAAAAAGCGCTTTCATACGAAGCTTTCCGTAATTTTTAGGAGTTTGTAGTGAAATCAACCCTGGCTCCTGCAAGCTTTCCTGGAATTCCTGAAGTCAATCAAAATTCCTATGAAACCATTCCTATGCCCGGAAATGATTAGCCAGTCCTCGCCGCACTGTATATCACGGGTGCATTTAACCTTTGACTTCTTTATCCTAGGAATATTTCTGCCACCTGAATTTTAAAATCCCCAACGTTCGGCAAGCTCTCCCTTCGCAAAATGCGATACTACGAAGTATGCTATATTTCTACATCTGTGACAAAAAAAAACAAAAAACGATATTCATATTTTCTGGTTTACTAAGCATTTCAAAGACTTTCAGAGAGAAAGTCTTTAGAAAATTGACGATTCAGCTTATGCTCCCGCCTCACGCCTATTTTTTCTTTTTTTTTTCCCTACAGCGATAGCTGTTAGTGGGACATTTTGCAGTTTGCGCCGTCGACCGCGTTTTATATCTACGCCGGCCATTTTCGGCACCCCTCCAGAACATTTCACGGGCAACTTATAACAAGATAACAAGCAAGCAAGATAACATGCATGTCATACATGGCAGCAAGAGAAGATGCATGACCAGTAAAACAGTCCCCGCCGGGCAATCTGGCAGTGCACTAGATAGGTGTCCAAGTGACCCACAGTTATCACAAAGAATTCTCGTGAGATACGCAACTGCCTTAGAATTTTACGATGTATTCTGTATCAGAAAGCAAACGCAAGCAAGTGCGTTAGTGCCCCGTCAATGCACCTGAAAGGTAGAGTTTTATTTTCAAAACGAATAGCCAGGAAGATGGTATTAATAGTGTGTGTTTGTTTTGAGAAACCTTCATTCGAAAGTACACTTCGCCTTGTCTACTTCCTTGTCCGTGTTTATTCGGCGCGTTTCTTTGTGGGATTTCTTAACTTAACCCCATAATCCTCACTGAGGCAAATGCCCACTCCGTAGTCCGCTCTTTGCGCGGCTACGGCCGGGTCCGTCCATTGACTGCCTTTTGGGGGCACCGGTGGACGAGAGACAACACCAACACAATGAGTCCGTTTTCGACGTGTTTATTGACTCAATTTCTAACACGCTTCGCTCTTAGACAGGAAAAGTCTGCGCGCTGGCTCAATTGCCAGTATCACCCGGTCGGTTTCCCGCGCTGCCGCAGTAGACAGATTCACGGAAAGTCGGAGGCCCACAAAGAAAAACCGAGCTCCGTAGAGCCAGGGCCTCCGCCGACGAGAGCCCCCGGCCCTCCTTCGGGGCCGGCTTATGTAGCCTCGGAGATATGGGCGCGCCCGGGGAGGCCGCTAGCAGTCGCGTCCATTATAACTCTCAAGGGTGTGCCGAAGGCAACATTCACCCAAAGTGGGCAAGGCAAAACCGGCCCCTTCGGGGAATTCGGCCTCGTGGTTCCTTGTATTCGGGATTCCGACGCCATTGGTGACGACGACTCCCACGGCCTGCTCGAAGCTAGATCTAGATAGGGATATAGGGAACCGCATGGTTCCCACACTCCCCCCTTCTCAAGTCTAAGGTAGGCCTAAAAATAAAATGGCCTACCGGCTCTCAAAAAAAATATAATAAAAAAAAAGGCTAGAGCGAAAAAAGCATGCCGCAAAGACATACACAAAGAAATAAAAAAACGATCAGCGCTGTACATGCTGAAAACTCTAGCTCGCTGCTTGCAAGTAAAGCCCGGGTGCAGTCGAAGTCTGCAGCCCACGCTTCTTGGCAGGCTTACCGGGACCAGCTTTGACGGGTCCGAATACGTAGTGGCCTCGCTTGAGCAGGAAGAACCGGCCCGGTCACTCCACGATGAAATGCTCGAAGAACCACGGAAAGTACAGCGGCTGGGCGTCTCTCCTTGGGAATGCACCATGTGGCACGGGCACTGTCACCGGTTTCGTAACGGGTGGCGAGCCACTTGTCGGCACGGGTCCACAGGCTTGGGTCCTTGACTGGATGCCACGTGTTGCTGGCCTGGAGACGAATCCAGGCAACAGGAGGGTGGCTGCCGCCATTTTGGTCAGCAGCCGAGGAGCCGGATCTTCTTGGGATCGGAAGGGGGACAGGCAGACCGGCGACGCTGCGGCGACGCAGAGCCCTTTATACTGGGAGAGTTGGGCGACTGGGCGGGGCTTGCAGCCCGCCAGATTTAGCCGACTTCGAACGAAGAGCGTCCGCCATCTTGTGTTACTTCGGCAGAGGCGCGTAGCATGCGCAGGGCCGTGTAAGTAGCGAGACGCCTCGTTCACGTCATCGATACGTTGTAATAAACAAGTTGCGATAGATCGTGTGCGCACAGACTATTTGGCGAACTTCGTGAGCATTATTAGAGACGTTTTCAGCGTTTACAGTGGTTCGCCGACGTTAACCGCATGCGCGATTTTTGACGACAGTTTTAACGCGCATGTGTTTCGTTTTCGCTTGCTTATGTCACTGATGCACGTCGCTGTGCGATCGTACCACGGCCACATTTGCCGACGAGATGAGCGCTCAACTGGGTGCAACTAAACTTCAGCTTATAACAATAGTGGTCGATTACGTAGTCCAATTTAAGCGCTCACTTTTTCCGACACCGGGCATTTGTAAGACGCAATCAGCACGACCGAACGAGGGAGTCGAATCATATACCTTGTACCAGTTCGGAAATTAATTTCAATGGAAAAGATTTTAATTTTTTTGTAAGCTATCTGTGTATAAGCATAAGTTCTCCATATTACCATCTTAACAGTCCTCTTGACAAAAGCTAGCGAACTCAGTTCAAAAATTGAGGTACTGTCTAGACGTCCCTGAATGATGTATATTACAGTTGCATCAAGTGACAGACTTTATACTGGAGTAATACCGTCATATAATAACAACAAAATATATTATAGTTCATACGGGAGGAATGGGCACTTTCTAGTATCACAAAAAAAAAGCATTATTATCACACATTCTACGCTTTCCGACTTTGTCCGCAAAGTTCAAGCGTAAAAACAAATTGAGACCATTTAAACAGACGCCGTGTACTCTATATCCTATTGTGCAACCAAATAAAAAAATACATTCAATAAAGAGAAGGAACTGGAGATCATATTAGCGCACATGCATTGTAAAGGGAACATTGATATTTGTAAACTAAAACAAGTTAAAAAAAACAACAAAAAAACGAAGCACTAAATGAATAAAGTAGGCAAAGTTTCACCGTGCAAAACCCAATACAGCTGAAACACGTAAATGAAACCGCACGCAGATTTCATAGGGGCATTAATCCCTCTTACCCATAATCGCTGCCGCACACCCTCCCCCCTCCCCCCACGATGCATCGAAGCCTTCTTAGTGTACAAAATGTACATGGTGACATGCATAAATTCGAAAGCATAACCAAGACATGTCCTATTGGTTTAAACGTGTTTAATTGGCGCAAAAATAAATTACGAAAAATGGCAATCATTTAATATTGTAAACAGTCATGCTTTTTATAAAGGTGCTGCTTCCTTTCAGCTGACATTCTCTGAAACAACTGTATGGAGCATATACTCTTTGAAGAGAAGGATGATGGTGGTATCGTGAAGGAGACGTGCTTAGAAATAGGAGGTGTCGAGGCACTTCCTTCTTGGCTCAGTAGATGAAAAGGTATACAAGCAAGTCATACCAAGAACCTACTTCCTTGCAGTACTTGAACTTGGAAATTTTCTCGACTCCAGCGCCTTCTTCTGCTTCTGGTGCTCGCATCTACTTACTTCCTTGAGGTAGATCCTAATACGCAACATAGTGAACCTTCGAAGTAGATGCATTTTGATAGGATGGCAGTCTGGGAACCCAACATGTTCGGTAGCCTTTGTCATCTTATCTACCAGCCCGTCAGTGCAGTTCGTCTGCTTATGAAGAATGTCTTCATTTCGTCTGAATACTGCCTCAGACACCAGCAGTAACGCAGTCAGGCCCTTGCTTGGAACAGTGAGTGCCCCATCCTTGTAACACTTCGAAACTGTAAACTTCACCGCTTCATCAGTATTTTGCTGATCCACAGTAGCTTGTCTGCAAGATCCACATGTTACGTTGTTCTTCAGGACAGAGGCAGCAAGGTAGCCTGCCAAGTACAGAAATGCACTTTTTTCAGTGCTTGGCATCACGAGGTCCCCTTCCGGATCAGCTTCACCGGTGCCTTCCACCAGCTCCCTCATCTCTTGAGGAGTGGCGGCACGGTAGTCGGCCAGGAAGAAGGCTCCATCGTCGATGAAGTAACTGGTGTGTGCATGAGTCTTCAAGTACTGCGACACGCTAATGATGCGAAGAGCAACTTTGCACTGATAGGGCGAAGGAATCGGGTTCCTTCCTCGAACAACAGAAAACAGGTTCTCGAGGCTATCTTGAGTGAAGCGGCTGGTCAGAACCAAGGTCTACTTGTCATCATGCAGGAGAGTATGTTGGATTCCCAAAATGCTGGTGTTACTAATCAGCACCCCTGTCTGTACCGGCTTCCAAGTGCCATATTCTATCTTCACCCCCAGGAAGAGGTCCATGAAAAACTCTAGAAACGCTACAGCTTCGGCGTGTCTCTCCGGCCTAATCAAACGGAGCGCCATTCCAGGGTGCCGACTGCACATTAGATCAAACCGTCTGTTGACCATCTTGAAAAACCAGGCGGTTGTTAGGGCTTGACGACTGATTTTGCCTTCTCTTACCAGCTCCTCAATGGCACATGCGGTCCTGTGGCTCATTAGGTCAACAGCATAACTGACCTTCATTTTGTCGAAATGCCCTTGCACCACGTGCGTGTCCGTGAGATGAGAAGCCAGTTTGAAAACATTCTTCCTGTCGTGTGCTAGAAGTTCCTTTACAGGCCACAGGTGGACAACCTGTGATGGCAAGTTGAACTTGTCAACAATGTCTTGTGGAAGGACTACCTGCTGGGATCGACACAGATGGTTCCTCAGATTTTTGATGATGTGCGGAACATCGCAAGGAAAATCATCCTCTTCGACGGATCATCTGAATGGGGCGTGCTGGAGGAAACCTTGCAGTATCTGCCAGCAATGATGCCGAATTCTTTCCACATAGCCCGGTTGCCCGAACTTATGTCACTTGTCACAGCAACAATGTCCAATCCAATGGCTGTGCATCGTGGAATGATATCCCTGACGACACCTGCGCAATCAGGACCACCAAATGAAGCTCCTGTAAAATGGTAGGCCACTACTTGTTTCCATCGTGTAGACACCCCTCCAATCATGAAGACCAAGCAGTGGGTCGCCAATGTAGGAGCAGGTTCCTGAGCAGATGCCTGAGCAGGTCCCTGGACAGATGCCTCAGCAGATGGCTAAGCAGATCCCTGAGCAGATCCCTGAGTGTATGCCTGAGGAGATCCCTCAGCTGATGTAGGCTTGGTTCCTCCCAACGTTGTGAAGCCGCAGGAACTCTGTGTGCTGGGGTCATACTCAACTTTATCGTGAAGCTGCATTTCGTCGAGCGTCAGAACACATTTCTTTTCTTGTGCAGGGAATTCGGCAATTTTAACCTTCATGAGGTCCAAAACCTCGCCCAGAACGCCAGGTTCAAACTTTATTCCTTGAATGTGGCTTCGCAGCGTACGATCAGCCGGCACAGGTTGTCCTTGTGCACGTAGAAGGTTGTACCCAGTTGATCCACATGTGAAATGTAGTTGCAGTCCCTTTTTTATCGTAGCGGATGACCACGCACTTCCACAGTTAGACTTCCTGCCAAGAGCACTAATTTTATCTTCTGTGAACACAGTTTGGAGGCCATCAGCGACATTCTTAATTTTTGAGAAAATGCATTATTTGTTTTCTGCAAACGGCTGACTTTGTGCCTGAGCTGGGTCACTTCATTCTGTTGCTGGGCCAACTTCTGCTGCAGTTCAGCCAACTCCTGCAACATAAATGTCAGTATTATTGAGTGTTGTATATTTAGAAGCAGGAGCAATGTAGCCCCTGCAGTTGCATGCGTGCCATAATGTACCGAGAAATAGCCCACCGAAATTAGGGTGCATATTAAATAAAAATAAAGTCTGGGCTAACTTTCGGAGTGCAAAACTTGGTCCGAGTGTATTCATTAAAAACGATAAAATCATGCTAAAAACAAGGATGGGCTCTCCTTTGGGGATGGGTCATCTCTCAGGATATTACGTAGTGGTAATAGACCAAATTGACAACAATTTCGTATCTGCATTTGGCAAACATTCAAGTTAGGATATGGCAACTATATACCGTAATACCCCGACTCCACCACCCCACCCCACCGCCTGAAATTCATGAAAAAGTGGGGTAGGCGACGACATGGTGTCTAAATGTAAAAAGTAAAGAAGAATGTCACAGAATGCTCCTTTTTCTTCGCACATTTGCATGGCTCGATTGGAGGTACACCGTCTTCAAAACTTTTGTTTTTATAATCGTAACGAGATGCTAGAAACAGCAGTGCCGTATAAAACAGAACCAACCGTCCGCTCTTAGATATGCGTAATAAAGAGCTTGGACGTGCTTCGTACGGCCGCGGCCGAAAGAGTGCCTTAAATTGGAGTGAGCACATAAGTGCCGCTCGTGCTAACATGCCCCTTCAATGCTCCAGAACTCAAATCATGCGACTATGTGTAAAAAAAACATAAAAAAGAGAGAAAAAAAGTCGCAGCGTGTTCGTCTTTGCGAAGTGTCGGGCGTCAAACTTGTGAAAAGGGGCTGCCTCCTTCGCAAACTTCTTCTACAGACAGTTGCAAGCAAGGTAACTGTCCGCCGCCATTTCTTCGCTCGTGCCAGCAAGCACGTGCAATTGCAAGCCTGCCAAAGCTACCTTCATGCGCGCTGCACATGCTGGTGCCCCATACACAAGGATGGGGCACCAGCCGGGATGCCATGTATGCAAACGTCTATACTCCATCTCTCTTTTTGGCTTCAATGTTGGCAAAGGCATGTGCACGAGAGTGTAGTTCTGCAGAATGCATTCCTTGCAGGAGCAGTCGCGCAGAAAAAGCGGTTTTTGAAACCAGACCCTCGCGCCCGTGCCTTCGCCAGCACTGAAGCCAACTTCTGAGATGCAGTATAGATGATTTCAAGCAGGGCAGCTGGCCGACGCCATTTCTTTGCTCGTGCCAGCAAGCATGTGTCTACCAAAGCTACGTTCAAATGGATACTGCACGTGCTGGTGCCCCATGCATTCGCATAGGGCAACAGCTGGGACGCCATATTTGCAGACATCTATAGAACTTGCTGTGTTGCTGCTGCGTGCGTACAAGTGTGTGACGCAGATGAATAGCTAAGTTACTGCACAGTTTGGAGAACACACTGCTTCAGCCAAAGAGGGGAAGGCAATAGTGTAAAGTCCAGATATTTCGCAAACTTTGGGAGTGTCTGAGCTTTACCTATCACGGTCTTCAAATCCGTCGAAGGAGACATTGCTATGGGAATTAAATACGAAAGGCTTCGTTTTGTCAAATTATCCGTTTTGGTTTTGTTTCGTTTATGACAGATGTTTACATCCTGGGAAAACGAGTTTTTGCTGCACTCGGCCATTTGCGGTATTCTTTTATTTAACAGAAGCTTTCTTTTATTTCCGAACAAAAGAAAATGTTTGTTCTGTTAGCTCCATATTTTTTTTCTTTTCGGTTCGTGGTCTTTGATCTCGAAGTCTGCGGTCGTGGTTTTCATACTTGCTCATAGTTGTGAACAAAGAAAGCTTCTGTTATCTCTCTAGATTTCATTATCACGACCGTTCTTCCACCTTGGGGACCACGGAAGGATGGGTGTTCGCTGACGTCATGATCAGCGGTTCGGTATTCTGTAGGGATGGGCGAAGACTGTTTTTTTTTTTTTATAGAAAACTGATATTTCGTCCGAAAAGCGGGGTGGGCGATGACTCGGGGATGGGCGTTGAGTCGGGATATTACGGTAGGTACTATTGTGATACATTGAAATACGAACAGCGGAGCGCGTGGCTTTCGGTACATGCTGCGTAGTCTGGCGACGGGCTAGCGAAGGTTGGGTGCGAGGATTCTTATTTAATTCTGACATGCCTTGAACATCGCACGGTGTGTGAGCACCAACTTATCGCGCTGTGGCGCTGGGGCCTGTTCACCCTTATGTACAGTTATTTAGCGCGGACGGGCCCCCAGTGCCTCGGCACGACAAGTCAAAGCGCTGACACGCCAAGCGATGTTCAAGGCACATCATAATTAGATTAGAAACCTCGTACCCAACCTTCGCTGGCCCGTTGCCAGGCTCCGGAGCATGTACCGAAAGCCACGCGCTCCGTTGTTCGCATTTGATTGTATCGCGATAGTACATTCAAAAGCTGCATTTGGAAAATATTGTAGCATGGCAGATACTTTAGTGGTTAAAGTGTTATTTCACTATACTGTCTGCACTTTGGCCATAAAAGCGAAGCCTACCAAAGTCTGGTCAGCAGGGTAGGCTGAAGATGACATTACCACGCAGTCGTCGCCTTTGCTGTCGAGATGGCCGTTCAGGGGCACAGTATGAGAATCACTGCAGAGCGTGTGGTGCTGGTGATCGACGTTCGCAGCCTGCAATAAAGTTACAAAAGGTTTCGGCAATCAGTTCTGTCGCAACTTTCACAGACATGCGCATTTTCTGGAATTTATTGCAGTACTGGGGTATACTTACCGAAGGGTGTGCCTCACGATGAGTTAGAATCGACGGGGCTGGCGAGCAAGGGTGGAGCATTTGAGAAGGAACTGCAGCCTGGACGTCTTGTAGTTCAGAGTCAGGCATGCAGAAACAAAGTGTAAGTTGAAACAAGCAACACACATGGCTGTTTGCACTCTGGCAATAAAAACGATGCCTACCAAGGTGTGGTCCACAGCGTAGGCTGAATATGAAACCACCATGTTGTCATCCCCTTCGCCGTCACGATGGCCGTTGGGGAACACAGTATCCAAGTCGTCGCGGAGCGTGTGGTACTGGTGATCGACGTTCGCAGCCTGCAATAGAGTTACAAAAGGTTTTAGCAATCAGTTCTGTCGCACGACAGCTTCGGGAAGGAACAGCCTGTATAATAATGCAACAAAGTGTGGGATTGGTAGCACTCGTAACTGCGAGCACTAATCTCTGAAAAAATTGACCCCACCACAAATGATTACTGAAGGGAGACAAGAGAAGATTGTATATTGATAAAATGCAGTTGGACCAAGACACATTTGTTGAAAACGATACAAATCTTTTACCACTCATCACAATTGCTCAAATTTACTGAGCGGTATGGACAGACTGGACAACCTCCTTTAGAATCGAACAGTGTCGAATACTATCGCACATCTCTCAATCTGACTGTGCAAGTAATCCCCTTAGTTGAAATGGGGTGAAGTTCATTGGCATGAATGTCCTGCATGGCTGTGTCTCCATGAGAACTATATCAGCTTGCAAGGTCTCTAGGTCTTGGAGGCTTTCTTTTGGTTGTCTTCTTCATGTGCGAGGATAATGTTGGAATAGCAGACTGCTTGAATTTCAAGCCATCTTGCCTGTTCCTCTCGTACTGGTCATCATCAAAATGTACCTAGAAAAAAAGAGTAGTTTTTACACCACAATTCAATTTATTAAGTTTTATGGGGTCACTGAGTTTAGACGAATCAGCGGTAATAAGGAGTTCTATATTTCTTATATATCCTAAGCGAACTCTGTGCCTTCGCGTGCGCGAAAAACGCGTAACACAAACCAAGACCAAAAAATTAGGAACCTCGTGAGTACGATCAGCGGCTCCGAGATATCGCGAAAACATCGAAATTATAGCGCGGATGTAGTTTGTTGGGAGCTTTTCGTTTGAAGGTTCGAAAATACCAGAAAAACCGGCGATTGCTCGTTCGCGCTCGCTTTCTACGAGCTCGCGAGCAGCGTGAGAGCACGCATTTGTGCGACTCATAGAAGCGAGTGCGTACGGTTGGGCCGTACTTCGATTACTCGGTACACATCACGAACCAAAGATCCTTCGCTGCATGCTCCTTTTCCCACTAATCAGTAGAACAGCGAAGGCGTCGCTAAGAATTAACTAATATCCGCGTCTCATATGGTCGTTTTCCCAGCCGATCAGTCTATGTGCTCGCGCCTTAACTGCCTGAATATTGCCTTTGCAATCCTCTGCAAGATTGCCCGTATATCTTAGTCTTAGTTTATATTGGCTCAGGAGATGGAACGTAAACGCAGCTGAGTGTGAGAGCTTACCTCGCAGAGACGAGCGTTTGCGTTAGGCTTCCACTGTCAGGCCGAACGTTCGCTTGCCAGATGCGACTCCTCGCACTGTTTCGTTGTCCTTCAGGGAAGCGATGCAACTGGAAACCTTTTTTCCTTGTGTTGGAACACCCCACCACGCTGCAGTACCCCATTTGTTGGAGCGGAAACACAGTGTATGCACTCAAGAACAGCGAGGACCCATCGGAGTACCGCTTCATACAGCTGCCTGGCTTGCTCCGGAAAACACAAGATGGCGGGGACCGACGACTAGAATTTGGATTTGGATTTGGATTTTGGATTCCGAGGCGCTGTTGTCAGATTATGATGTATTTGTTGCCAGACTGTCGGGTACTTCAAAAGATCGCCAAACTCTCCCAGTATAAAGGGCTCTGCGGCAACGGCGACGATGACGCTCCCTGGCGACGATGCCACCTCGATGTGGCCCCATGACTCAGGAATCGCCGGGCACTGGAATGCGGCCTGCGGTCTGCCCCCTCTCCCATTTCGTTCCCCAAAAGGAAGCTTCGGAACTTCCGAGCAAGGTCGAGCCATCCAACTGAGGACGCTCGACAAATCTATGGGTGCACAAGGCCCCAGAGATAAAAAGAGGCAGAGACAAAGGTGTCTTTTCTGCCGTGAGTCACGTGCATCGCACTGGCTCGGCTTGCGGAGTTATTGTGAAAATAGTTAACGCGTGAGTATTTGTACTGAAGCGACGTACAAAAACACACTCCCCTCTTACGCAGACAGCTGAAATGTTCTCTACTTAATACACCCTCATTTGTTCTAAAACGCTATGGAGTGTTCGTCCGGTGTGTTACTCAGTTTAATACGAAACGGCCTATGCGGACTCCATGGTGCGCGCCCACACCTTTACCGTTCATTCAGTCTATGTGCTCCGAAATGAGACCTTAGCGGCTCCAACCTCATACCCCAGCTGTCGCTGTGTTCCACCTTACGGGTTGCGTAAGTGCTTCTTTAAACGACTTAATTGCGAAAGTCTTCGAAATTTCCATGAAAGGGGAGTAGCAGAGCATTGGTACAGTACACTATACAATGCACGCACACTCTCTACAGTATACATATAATATATATTAACTGCGATTTTCAAGGCGAAAATCTTTTTTTCGGCAGCACCCCCCCCCCCCCCCTTCTTTTGTTTCTGGGAAAATTCTGCTCTGTAACACGAAACGTAGGCCCATGCGCGGAGGAGTGGTAGGTGGATAACTTGACAAGACAACAAAACACATAATGTGCCCAAAGGAGAATTGAACCTAGAACTCTAAGACCCGACGTTCAACCAGTGCGCCAACGGTGAGGCTTGGAAAGCGGGTTTTAAATGCGATCCCATTTTGTTCGCCATCCGACACCGTGGAACGCACATCTGACGTTGGCGTGTAACTCCGACTTTGGCTTCCACTGCACGAGCGCAGTGCAGCCGAGGCGCAATCGAACGCAAGGGGCTCCGCCACTCAGCAGTAATTACTGAGCCTCCGAAGGAAGGTGCACTTTGAAAAGGAGTTATAGTAGGTAGTACTCTTGACTGATATCAAAAATGCATTGCGGGAACTAACTGGGGTATGTGGGTAAGATCATGGGCCGAAGGTTTAGTAGTAAAATTTCTAGTTATGGTGTTTAAGGGCGAAAAGAGGTCCTGTAAATACATGACCTTGATATATGCCATGTAGAGAAATAGAAATATCCGGAGATATGGCTCAATAAATGAAGATAATATATGTATTTATTTATTTATAGAGGAACATAAAGGAAATACAATTTGAAAATGGGAAATATATTCAGTGATCATGAAACTCAAGGATGTGAAATTATAATAGATATGAAGCGGTCAGGGGTCTATGAAAGTGAGCGATGGTGCCTGGACTGTGTTTTGGCAAGGTACTGTGCATGATGTTCGATTCTCCTTCAGGGTTGGAAATTTGACAATGGCGCGTGGGGAGATTGGCACTGGGAGCCCACACAAGGACACCATATCAAGGAGTACAGGGGGGTTTGTAGTCTTTTGAGAACAGAGGACAATTAATATACTGAACTTTTAACGAAGGTTAAAATAAACGGAGGAAATGCGCTAGGCGCAGAAAGTAGCGAAGCCATTATGCATGAAAATTGTAAACATAGACTGAAGGAACTGTTTCTACATGCTGATATTTAAATATAAGCACGGTGAGGCTCGGCAGACTAGTTCAGAAAAAAATGGCGTAAAGGAATCAAAAGGGTGAAAAAAATGAAGGGGAGGGGTTCAAGAGAAATTAGGTTTAGCAACGTACAGGTAACACAAAAAGGAATAAGAAAAGAAACAGGTGTTTGTTAATTCATGGGGAAGCTCTTTGGCGGTTAAAACGAGAACGGTAGAGTTTCCAAGAAAGATATGAATAGCTTAGAGATGCACACATGTGACGATATGCCATATTGATAGCGAGACGCTAGAACATGTGATTTGGAAGTTCACGGGGCTTTCTTCTGCCCTCCCTGAAGGAATAACGGATTTGGCGAGAGTGCAGGGTTTTGCTGGTGACGAACGAGAAACGGAAGAACAAAAGATTACAATCACAAAAACAATGATAGAAAATTGCCGGAGAAGTTCTAGAAAAGTGTGATAATACACAACTTTGATGGGGTAGGTATTTTAATGAGATACGTAATTTATATAGAAGCCTAAATGGGAGTGGTTTCAATGTTTCTAGGCTAGATGGTGCATGATTACGCCCGATACAAAGGATACAGCCAATACCATCCATCCATCTATTCGTCCACCTCAGGACGGAATTCATACGCTTGTAGGAAGTTTTCAGGCTGCCTTCACATTGCCTCGCAAGGAAAAAAAAAAATTGAGCATAGTTGTAAACCCGAGACTGGAAATACGGACAAAGGACAAACGCAGAATGACACGGACGAAGTCTCAAACGCAGCTACAAACTTTATTTCACAGGACAAACATATATGTCACTCGCCACCCTTTGTCCCCCTCTTTTTCCCTTCCTTTTCCCAAAACTCCTACCCCCTCCCTCTTCTTTTTCCCAGGCCCCCGTACATTCCAGTCAAAAATAAGCTCAGGCGGCGCCAACTCAAAGTTGCCGACACATCCCGTGTAAACAAACATACACCGCGACATCCCGAGGTCATTCCGGTTCTCCCAAACCAGTCGCAAAGCCGCTGACAGATCCCCTGTCAACACGCACACACCGCGACACCCCGGGGTCATCACGGTTCTCTCAAACCGGTCAGCCATTGCTTCATTACTTGTTCCTGAGGCAGGCATCGTCCCGTTTTCTTCGACCCAGTTGTGGCACTCGTCTCCAGTGGCAGTGAATGTACAAACGTTGCTGACTTTGTGCAAGTTGGGCCATCGTTTGGCTGAATTGCAAGCAGATGTGTGTTTCTACGGGATCTGCCTAAGAAAGAAGTATGTAGACACGACTATGTTTGGACACCTGCCGCCAACCGGCATCCCGTGGAGATACAAGAAAAGGCTGTTCAAGGCTTACAGGAACTGCACAAGCGACTTAATAGGCAACATCCGAGTTCTGTGTGACCAGATGTGGGCAACGTCCTGGGACAGGACTTCAAAAAGGCGAAGGACTACAGAGACTGGACTAGACACATGCGGATTGAATTCGAGAGACTCTGGTATGTGAAAAGAAGGCTTGTACTTGAAGGCATAAGTGCACGCAAATAGAACACGGGATTTGCTCCCAAGAAGAGCAACATTGGCAAGGGCAGCTCAACGGAACATAAGATTGTCAATCCATGTGGGGCCGTGTTATCGGAACAAGCGGAAAGGCTGTTGATGAAGGGTCCTAAGTTTTGTGTCAATGTCAAGCCATCGCGCCTTGATGTTTTTTCGAGTATCATTCTAGACGGTCTCCAGGGCGGTTGATGTTGACGAAAGACCTGCTTTTGTTGATCAGGCACTTGACCGGATGGAAAACCTAATGAAGGACGGTTATCCACTTGAGAAGGGAAACTTTCGGAGGGTCCGGGTGGTTGAGGGAGAGTTGAAAGAAAAATCTCTACAGCTGTTGCAACCGGATAAGTCGGGAAGTTTTGCTGTGCTCCCGTTTCACATGTTTAGAGAGAAGGCGGAGTGCACAATGAGTGGCCTATTTATTGAATCTGACAAAACCTTGACACGACTGAGGGGAGGTATTTGCAAAGAACTCAAGGAGTATGAATTCGACCAATTAATCACTAGAATCAGAGGTGCACAACGTTCAGAATTGAGCATCAAATTTTTTCTGAAGGATCATAAGCAGGAAATGCGATTACGTGCTGTAATCAATGAAAATGGAACGTGGCAGAAAGTTGTATTGGGGTTCATTCAGAAGGGGTTTTCTTTTGTGCCGTTAAAGAACACGTTATCGCTAAGCAACACTGCGGAACTAATCGAAATTTTGAAGGAACATCACCATGAGCGTCGGTTTGTTTTTTCAATGGACATAAAAAACTTGTACAATTTCTTAGAGAAGAATCTCCTGATGGAACGGGTCAAAAACCAGCTGGAGCTAAATCTAGTAAAATTCCAATCTGGGGCGGGAATTTCGGTTGACAGTTTTTTTTTACGTATTTTAGACTATTACTTGCAATCAACAGTGGATGAGTAGAGTGGACGCAAGTATCTTCAAAAAGGAGGTGTATGTATCGGGTCAGCGGTGGCGCCGATTCTGTCGGAGCTTTCTTTAAACAGTGTAGATTCTAGTGTGTTGAGCTTTCTAGGGGGGACGCTAGAGAACTTGGGTTTTGTCCGACGTTAGGTCGACGATATTTTAGTGTGTACGGCAGAGAAGAAGCTGGGAAGAGATTTGGAAAGAATGGTCAGGAAGTCCGCACCAGATTTGGAATTTACGCTAGAAAGAAAGAAAGA
This sequence comes from Ixodes persulcatus, assembly GCA_013358835.2. Lineage (NCBI taxonomy): Eukaryota > Metazoa > Arthropoda > Arachnida > Ixodida > Ixodidae > Ixodes > Ixodes persulcatus. The sequence goes on from JABSTQ010010847.1 coordinate 709,028, forward strand.
TGGGAACCTGCAGTTTTTGGACTTGCAGATCCACGTGGCAAATGGTTTATGCTGGCAGTACGGAAAACTCATGCCGAAGCCTATCCTACCGCGTTCGAGTTGCCACTCTAGAACGGTTAAATGCGGCATCATTAGATCATTACTAGACAATGCTTTAAACCGATCTTGCACCCACTACGTAAGTAAGGCAGTGGAGAAGCAGATGTGTCGACTAAAGAATGATGGGTTTTCGAGTGATGGCATACATGGACAGATTAAAAAGCTGGTTTCGGGAAATAAGGGAACTCCTGAGCCACGGGGGGAAGGGGGAGGGGCGTTGGGTGGTTATCCCGTACCACCATGACATCTCACACAACCTAAAGGCGTGCGCAAAGAAGTTCGGCGCCAACGTAGTTTTTGAGAGCGATTTTAGATTGGACCTGTTGACCCCGTTTTTGAGAACACGCAACCAGTGTAAAAAGGCGCACAGAGAGAAGTCTACAGTATGCGAGTTCGGTGTAGTGTACGAGATACCAACGAAATGTGGTGTCATTGATGCAGGTCAAACCAAAAGATGTGTGAATGATAGATGAACAGAACATAAAAGAAATGTAAAAAAAACTAAGATTCGAATTCGGAAATAGCCAAACATTTGAATGAATGTGCCGACTGCTCTCCAGCCTGGAGAGACGTAAAGATTGTAGAAAGAGAAAACAACAACATGAAAAGGTTAGTGAGAGCGACCATTAGGATAAAGACATCTGCCGAATGCATCAGTCACACCTCCGTCCACTTAATTTCGGAAGCCGAAAAATTTTTGCGACTGACCGGTTTGAGAGAACCGGGATGACCCCGGGGTGTCGTGGTGTGTGTGTGTTGACAGGGGATCTGTCGGCGGCTTTGCGACTGGTTTGGGAGAACCGGAGTTACCTCGGGATGTCGCGGTGTATATGTATTGGCACGGGATGTGTCGGCAACTTTGAGTTGGCGCCGTCTGAGCTTATTTTTGACTGGAATGTACGGGGGCCTGGGAAAAGGAAGAGGGAGGGGGTAAGGGTTTTGGGAAAAGGAAGGGAAAAGAGGGGGACAAAGGGTGGCGAGTGACATATATGTTTGTCCTGTGAAATAAAGCTTGTAGCTGCGTTTGAGACTTTGTCCGTGTCGTTCTGTGTTTGTCCCTTGTCCGTATCCCCAGTCTCGGGTTTACAACTATGGCTACGTTTACATGGATGCGACAGCAGCGCATCGGATCCAGTTAGCGAATCAAATCCACTTCAACCACTACGTTCACATGTTTTCGGATCGACCAGTAGCGGCACCTCGTGACCTTCAGATTGTTTCCGAGGTGTCCGGTTTGCCTAGCGGCATGCAAAGCAAAGCTCCCGTAATCCCTCGTTCGAGCACTCAATCCGATCCGCTAGCGTATACATGGAGAGGCTCGATTCGGATTGACCATCTCAAACCACCCCGTCCCAGTGGATCAGATCGGATCCAATCCGATCCGATCCGAGTTGTTTACATGGACCGATTCGATTCGTTAACTGGATCCGATGCGCTGCAGTCGCATCCATGTAAACGTAGCCTATGCTCAATTTACACCAGCTAGCGCCTGCACCCTCACCATTGCTTCATAAAAAAAGAAATGTTGTCTTCACAACGCTACGCAAGAGGAGAGCGTTTAGCTAGGGAGAGAGAAGCAGGATGGGTTCGGTCGACGACAAAGGGCTAAAGCTTGCAGCACATATGACCAAAAATCAAGTCGTGTCACGCCGCCGAGCGGCGTAACCATGACAAACACCGCTGCTGCTATGACTTCGCCGATTGCCGCTCTGCTACGCCACAGTGTAAATGGCTGTTGCTATGGTTACGCCGCCCTGCGGCGCGATGTGACGCTCAATTAAATGAGCGGAATAGGCCTTTATATAAGAAACATGGAAATGCTATCGTATTTAGGCGTAGTCTGCAGTGAAGCATCGAGAGACAGCACAGTTTTTAGAGGCTTACTGCTCGAGCGATCAGCCGCCCGCTTCGGCCCAATCTGGCAACTAGGAAGCACGTACTGAAAGTATTTTTAGTTCATTATTAGTGAACTAAAAGAACACCCAACTACTAGGTGTATCAAGGAGTGGCCAGGCTCTTTAAATCGAGCGCAAAATTCGGTTTCTTAACCTACCGCGCTACGACTTTGTGCAGCGTTGCCCACAGATGGTGCATTTTTGTTTTCGTAAAATTCGCAAAGAGCGAATTTACCTGAGGAAAAAGTAAAGAAAGAAAAAGGCTTAGCTCTTATGGAAATGCGACGAAGCCAAAGGTGTTCAAACAATACGGCGCCGTTTCGCACGGAAAATAAGAGATGGCGCAAGCAGTCGCGATACCAATTGCGCCAACGAACGAGCATACGGCGCCGAGAGCCAACGTCTTTAGAAGACGATCTTTTCGACTCAAAAGCGGCGCGAGCTTTTCTGATATCAGTTGCCAATGCATTATTTTATCATCCTTACTGATAAAACATATTGAATGGAGACAAAATCAATTAGACAAATGGTCTGTCGGGATATTTTGACGGTTTTTTTTTTCGGGGTACCGATGTCGTCTGCTTTGCAGTTCCTTGTTGTTACCGCGCCTGTTTTTGTTTCTTCGACTGTCGCCGCCTGCGGAACGCGATCCGCTTTTGAGTCGAAAAGATGTCTGATTCACCCAGTAGGATTTCCAAAGTGTTTTCATAAAGTTACAAAATCCCTCTATTTTTATTGAATTTCATTTCTAAGGTCGTGGAGATGCCATTCTGACGTCGCCTTGCCCCTTCCGGTGGCTCGAAAAGCTTCCTGTCTAGGCGGGTTAACCTTTTCTTGTAAGTTGTAAAAGCACATGTTTTGCCATTTTTGCTGGGATGTTTCTACGTGAGTTCTAAGGGTTACTTCTTCATCCTCTTTCAGACTGGAAGGTTGTTATGCGTGAACCTCCTATTTTTGGCTCGTAAGCCTGATAGTTTCAACTTTTGCTCGTAAAATGTTGTTTAAGATCGAAACTCGACTTGCGACTTGCTCCTGTTACACCCGAAAAAAAATAACGTGAAAGAAATTGACCGGAACGGCATGTCCACTTGTGCAGATGGGAGCCCCCCATTTCCGGCTGAAGTGAGAGCGAGGGAGAAAGCGGAAGGACTGAAAGAGGAAAGAGATGTGGAATAGGAAGGAGAGGAAGGAGGACAGACGGTGAGAGGGGCTTTTGTTCATTAGAGATGTGGTCTCCGGAGTATCGTGTCCGCTGACCTTTAATCATATGTGGTTTCATCCAACGTTAGGTTTTTTCAACACATCGTTTGAGGGTTCTTGTTGGGTGAAGATCACCGAATGGTGTTATTAGGCGAACTAAATATGAATTATGAACTCATTGTAGAAAGTATTTAACGCAGTCATGTAGAAGTTACTAAAAAAAGTAATTAAGTTAAGTTACAAAGTATTGGCCTTAAAAAAATCTGAAAAGAGTAGAAATTACTGAAATGGAGAGTAATTGAGTAAATTACGAACTACCCTAGAAAGTAGCGCATTACTATTGAAGTTAATTTTTTATATTTTTAACGGTAAGAATAAGGTACTACTTAGGTTTTTATTCGTTAGCAAAACTCTGCTAGCCAAATATAATGCGGCTTGTGCTTTCACAGAAATTGTTTTAAAGCTGGTTCTGCTTTTGCGTGCTTAATAGTTTTGTACATTTTTTGTGTCTTTGGTCAAGGATGCACTGCGAATGTATCATTTCTAATTTGAGGTTTAGCATTGCCTTAGCTTGATTTTGCAGATAGTGTTTGCTTGCTTACTGTGTTGCGTAAAGTACAGAGCGCGGCACTGTTGGCGCGAACAAGCGATCGCCACTTTTTTGTGTTTTTTCTCGTAGAACCGAAAGGTTGTCATCAAAAATATCATTGTTATAGAAATAGCTCATTTAGGGCTCTATTATAATGGGGTAAAATTGTGTACCCACTAATACTCTTTCGTATTAAAAGGCGAAATGGCGCCGATGTGGTGTTCGCGCTAACAGTGTCGCGATTTGTACATCTAAGAAGTACTTGAAGTAAAGCACAAAGTAAATTATAGGTTATGTACTTCATGTAAAGAAGTAAGAACACCGGGTGATATGTACTTGAACTAAAGTACTATAAACACAATGCACTTTTAAAGTAAAGTACAAACACTTTTTAACACAATCTTTCATGATGCCCTCCCATCCCCTATACAGTGTTTTATATTTTCGTTTTAACTGGTATGCATTGAGGTATGCATTGATCCAGGAGAAATCAGATGTGCATCAGTTTTGTTCGAAAAGGGCGACAAATACTGAATAAAGTCGAGTCGCCACAGAGTGGATGTTTTACTCTCGCTGACGGACTATTCATCACAATCAACTTACGAGGTACTTATTTGTATCGGTCTTATAATCGATATTACTTCACTCAGAGAAATGACCAGATGACGTTTTGAAAGACGATAGTGCGTTTTCACATGACGATAGGCCTTTTTATGTCAAATTTGGCGAATGTATTTTGAAGGAGTTGTACTTTCCTCGTACCCGAATAAATACCTTAGTAAAATGCAAGATGATGCTCAGAGAATGTACTTCAAGCAGCTCAGAGAATGTACCTACTTGAAGCAGTATTTTAAGTACCATGTACTTAAAGTACTTCCCTACACTGCTTGTTTATTTTCTTTATTGTATAAACGTTAATAGAATTACTAAGGTTTCTCAAACGATCCTTAAATCTTGGAAACCTGCATATTCTGAGTTTCGGGAGGAAAGGCAACGCAAAGACGTAATCTTTCCGTTGTGCTTTGGCACGCGATTCTTCAAGTACAGCACTAACTACGGGGGCATCTTATGAGCTTCAGAGTGGGTGCTGCATTTTGTTGCCTTTTTTGAGTGAGGATGCGGTGTGTACACCTCCTGTATTGGGTGATAGTTCCTACGATGGAGAGAAACGGGGACAAGCCTTTTCTTCAAATGGGCCAAGTCTGCTTGAGCTTCGGGACACAAACAAAACACCAGTCTTCGGCGTTAATCCTGTTGTTTCTCGGCCTCACTTGCGACGTGCCTGTCCGCACCCCCCTCCTCGCAGCAGTATTGTTGCAGCGGGAGCTCGTGAAAAGTTTAGGGTCTTTCGGACTCTCCAAATTGTCCCCCCCCCCCCCCCCCTGCCTGCGCCACACGCTTCCCCCACTTTGCAAATATCAGCTGATCTTCCAACATCTTATCTTTTTTTGCTCACGAATATTTGTTGATAGACAAACCTACCACTAAAAATTGAAGGTAATTTGTAATTTGAGCAGAAGTTTCTCGGAAAAAGTAATTGAAATAAACTACTAATTACCAGAATAAAAATGTAATTGAAAGTTACTAAAATACTCAGAAAAGTAGATAAACTACGGTAACTTGAATAGAGTAGTTGAGCTACGTACAAGTTTGATTTAAGGTAGTTTTGCATTACCTTTTTTTTTTTTTTTTCTTTATTTGTTTGGCGGGTTTTTCCGCCCAGGGGGCAGAGATAAAGGCGTGAAGCCTGACAGAGTTTCTGCCCCCCAACAGTTCAACAGTAAACAGTGCAATAAATATATTCAGCAATAAGTATACTCAGTAAAAATTAAAAAAAAACACAATGAAACAGCTAATTTAACATACAACATTGTGAATTGTAAAATAAAATAAAACGGCACAATCAAACAACCAGCAAAAAACACATGTTTACACAACAAGCATGATTCGAAGCATATAACAAACGTAACGTCGTATGACACAAAAACATCATATCGCCAATAAAAAAAAAAAAAAAAAAAAAAGTGAGAAGAAGGTCACAGCATAAAATAGGGCTGATGGCCGCCATTTAGTTTAGCAATAAAGAATGATCGAATATATGCCAAGAGCCAGATTTGTAGTCAAATATAAATACATACTAAAATAATAACTTAGCCTACATATTACAGAACTGAGAAGATAATACCACTGCCCACGAGAAAGCTTCGGCACTGTTTCTTGAAGGCATAAAATGTTTTATTATAATCTATAGTCATGTCTGTTCTGTTTAGCATCTTAGTTATCTGATATGACAAAGCAGTGCGGCCATAATTGGTTCTTATTGAAGGCATCCTTCGCTTTGGGTCTCGTAGTTGGTACGGACCTAAACTCGATTTTGGTGTCGAGTATATTCTGTGTTTGTGAATCCATTGTAAGAGCTTAAAATAGTATATTTGGTCAGCCTGAAGCATATTATATTTGATGAATAGTGGTTGGGTTCTTATGTTTCTAATATATCCTTTATAATTTTCGCACATGCGAAGAATCCTCTTCTGCAAGGTGATAAGTTTGACATAGATCGAATTGATCGTCGTCCCCCAAACTAAGATGCCGTAACTGATTTTAGAGTAGAACAAAGAATAGTACAACGTCTGTTTTAGCCAAGTGGGCAGCAAGTTTCGTATTTTATATATACTTCCCGTAACACGAGATAATTCAGCTTTGAGCTTATTTACGTGAGTGCTCCATGAAAGGTCCTCAGTAAACCATACACCGAGAAATGTTTGTCCGACACTTGCTCTAGCACAGTGTCTTCAAATTTTAAGCTTATGGGGCTGCAGTCAAGTTTATTTATTGGCTTAAAAATAATATACTTAGTTTTGCTTGTATTTAGTTTTAAACAATTTGTTTGTAACCAATTGGATAGCTTCAATAGGTAGACATTCGCAGCATTTTCTAGGCATTTTTTCGTTACTCCAGAAAAGAATACGTTGGTATCGTCTGCATACATTATAAGGTCGGGGGAACCGGATATAGTCGTTATATCATTAACATATATAAGAAAAAGAAGTGGACCTAAAATTGACCCCTGAGGAACACCATGCTGAATTTTAAGTCTATTTGACGATTCGCCGTTTATTAGTACATATTGGTAACGATCTGCAAGATACGTTTCAATTAATTTTAGAGCTACTCCGCGCACACCGTAAATTTCAAGCTTTCTAAGTAAAATATTGTGCTGCACAGTATCAAAGGCTTTACTTAAATCTAAGAAGAGACCAAGAGTAAATAATTTTGTTTTCAATATTTTCAACTATTTTATCCTTTATGTTAAGAAGCGCTAGCTCCGCCGATTTTTGCTTTTGAAAGCCGTATTGGGACTGCGTTATTATATTATACTTCTCAAAGAAACATGTTAATCTATCAGCAATCACACGCTCAAATTTTTTAGAAAAAACCGGGAGAACTGAAATAGGTCTGTAGTTATTAATATTTGTCTCACCACCTCCTTTATACACTGGAGTGACCCTGGCTATTTTTAGCTCGTCAGGGAAATCACCAGACTGAAGCATCTTATTTACTATATTCTATAGAACTGGACTAACTATGGTCACAGTGTACTTAATAGGTAGGGTTTTTATTTCATCTATTCCAACGGCGACGTCATTTTTTAGGTTTCTGATTATTTTATCAATTTCAAATGGTGTCGTTGGAGTAAGCATAATCGACCCAATTTGGTTTGCTGCGTCAATACAGTCATCTATGTTGGAAGCCCTCCCAGTGTACGCACCCACGCTAATAAAATGTCGATTCATTTCATTGCCAAGTTCTTTCCCAGTGACACGTTGATTATCTATTAGTATTTCTTTCAGATTACATCGCGCCTGCTCTCTGTTCGTGAGTTTGTTTACTGTGTTTGCATGTGTTAAAGAACACATGCAAACGAAAGAAAAACAGTTTTTTAAAAAAAAGCCTAGATAGAAAAATGATGTCATAAAACGATTTAAGAACAAAGGAGAAAAACTGTTAGAGCTATATTTATGGCGCAAAACAAATTTGAAGTTGGCGCCCGCGGGCGCCCGCGTAAAAGTGGCCGCTATTTATAACGTGACTCGCCGCTACTTGTCACATGGTGCTTACACTCTTTCAGAAGCTTCCTATGATTTTTAAAAGTTACTTATTCTCTTCATTTTTTTTTTGTTACACTTACTTTCTAACAAAATATTTTGATTTTTGAGAATCAATAAGTATAAGAAATTGTCACTTCCGTTTTGACTCCTATGTTAAAAAGTAAATGTTTTGCCGTTTTCTGTGCAAAGTGGCGCGGAGCGCGATGTCGTTCCTAATATGTCGGTTCACCCAAAGGGACGCCGCTGCTCGACAAACGGCTGCAGTCCTCGTGATCGTGACCAGGAAGATTTCAGTACGCATGTCATTCCGACGGCCATTTGAGAGCGACCTGGCTAGAGGCGATCGGGGGTACGCCTGGGGAGAAACATGCCCGGGTGTGCTCTCATCACTTCGCCCCGGAGGCCTTCGAGCCACGCAGCGAGCGAACCACCCGCGTGATTTTGAAGCCAGCGGCGGTCCCAACGCTCTTCTTGCCGTCGCCAACAGTAGCATGGGCTGCGTCACCGGTACGTGAGGCACAGCCAAACATCCAATGCTTGTAACGCTACATTAAAAGGCAGTTGTCTATTCTGTCCGCAACCGGCGAAACAATTAACCTGAAATATTGCTGGCAGTTACCTCCCACTGGCTTTTTGAAACCATGTGACTACTGCCGGTATAGAATATTCGCATGTAAGCGATTATTCGAGTGACGACACGAGCGATAGCGACGAGAACCCGCTGTCGCGCAACGTGGCAAACCGCATGAGAAGCGGCGTAGCAAGTGACCACGGGAGATGAGCCATCTTTTCTAGAAATCTAGAAACCGAGCGACGCGACGAGCGACACTGGAAGATATGCGTCGCTAGTTGCTAAGTCGTCGCTTGTCGTCGTCGCTCGCTAAATGGCTTACATTCGGTTCAGTTCGAAAGGACACAAGCTTCGGCAACTTAAACGGTTCATCGATGTTCGTTACGCGAATCACACGCTGTAGGGACATTTTGTCGTTTTTGTATCAGTTGCGACTGCCAGTAGAGTTTGGGGGAAATTAATTTCACCGCTACCGAGGGAATAGCCACTACCATAAAAAAAGTTCAACCTTACGGTGTCGTTTTTATTAAAAACGTTTGGTGACAATCGCATATTCTTTTTAATGTTCAATCAACTAGTTCTAGTTGATAGCTTCCTATTTACATCAGGCGCAGGTCCCACAAAAATATCCCACCACGGCCCTTTTTACACTTCCCACCAGCTGCCAACGGGATCAAGCGGCTCTTAATGCCCAGCAGCTGCATCTAGCTGCACCAGCCCTGTTGGAAACTTCCCCCCTGTAAGCCATAGGCATTTTTCTTTTCTGTAGGCTGCTGACCTCTGTCTGTAGCTGACAATGTGTGCAGTTTCCAGTCTGTGGAAAGCTCAGTCTCTCTTGCAATTTGTGCTCTAGTCTTACTGCTGCAGGTGTTCTGACTCTCGTGCAACCGTTGGCACCCAGACAGACACCAAGGAAAAGGAAGGTGCCCATGTGTGAGGATGACCAAATATTTGATGAACGGTACTTTACCAACCTTGGCAGTACTTGTGTGAGCTCAAATTCGGCAGTACTTGTTGTATATTTCACAGTGAGCTCGAGATGTGTATCACATTGCTGCATGCATGACCGAGAAGAAACGCTTCTCCGTAAATCTAAGAGACTCGTGTTTATTCCTGCTTTGAGTGTAAGAGATAAAGGGCCAGAATGGCCTTACCTAGTCAGTCTCGCTTTAGCTACCTCCCGAGCATTCTAGGCCGAATCTTCGAGAAGTCGACTGCAGTAGATAAGGAGCCAGGCGAGACTATGCCGATCCACTGATGGAATGTATATTCGGCTGGTCGTTTTCGAGCGTTTCATTCCTCTGTATCGAATCTGTCGAATACGAGAGTGCCTACAAATCTAAGCTAGAGGAACGGCGTTTCAGCCGAATGCACGGCAACTTTGCTGAGCGGCCGGAGCGCCGATATAGAACCGGATACCGAGGGCAACTTCCGCAACCACTCCACTTCCATGACGCGATCTGCCCCCCATAAGAAGAATTTAGCCAATACGATTTATCCATCCAGCGGCCGCGCCGCATGTCCACATGGCCGCACGAGTCGCGAGACAGGTGGTGCGCGGCAGAAGAACGAAGGCGTTGGGCGCCAGCGGTGCTGCCGAGCGATACGAAAAGATCAGAGTGACAGAACCTACCGGGGCCTGCCTCAGAGACCCCACCGCGGACGACCCGACCACGTTACATCGGGGACGCCCGAGCCAGCCTGAAACCTCGTGTAAAATGCTTACCCAATTCGCTCTGATCGTGGGACTTCTTGGGAGAGAGGGCGGGGCGGAGACCGATCGGGTGCCGTGAATATTGAGCGACCCACACAATCAAAAGCTATTACAAAAGGTTTACTGTGACAGAGAGACTGGACGACTAACACCGATCAGATCCGTATCTGCAAAAACAAAATCAGGTAAAAAAGAGTAATTTGAAAGTCCATGATAAAAACAATGACGTTTCCATTATTTCCATGTGTACCATACAAAAAGGTAACAACTGAAACTTTTGAATGAGCGCTTAGCAGCAATTTAAGACATTTGATTGAGCACGGGTTATGACAAAAATATTCTGCTTGTATATGGCTCCTTTTTACATTAAACATGTGAAGTCCCGTTTATAAACTGCAGTGGCGCTGAGCTTCCATTACGGCCACCTGAGCGCAAAGCCGAGTGTTCGAACCCTGTGTTCTCTTTCCGAACACTCTTTAGCGCGTTGCTCATAGCCCGAGTGCCTACCAACCTAATACTGCTAACGTTTTTCTTCTTCAATTAATAAACTGATCGACATAATGTAAGCACTTAAATACTTTGAAATTTTAATACAATCATATAACAGACTCTGTCATATAAAAAAAAGCGTTATTGACCACATAAAAATTATTTTAGGCATCATAGAATACTGCATACGTGTGTAAATCTTCGAAAATTTTTGTGTGAAGAAATTGATATTTTTTTAGAATGAATTCGATTCCCTCGCAGACCGCTCGACCCCACCCGACGGGTCAGGAGACCGTGTCGCAAATATTTGTGAGCTCTTCAGCAAGTGACTCACTTCTTTGTACGATGCATAGCAAGTCAATAGTAAAAAGAAAAAGAAGGAAGAGCGGAGCCTTTTGGGCTATTTGCGAAATAAACCAGTTTTTCGTGGCCGACTGGTCACGAGATGGGAATAGTGCAAACATCAGGAATTCCTTTTTCCCAATGAAAAGACCGCTATAAATAAGCCTGAACGTTTGGCGTACCTACAAAATCTCCCGCTGTCTTCTAAAACTTTAGCTCGCCCTTTCCTAAACAAATCGTCCATGCTGATTGTTGGGCGAGTTGGCAATGAATACTAGACGACATGATAGCGCTTGTAGATGAAGACAAAGAGGAAGAGAAGGACAACACAGTGCGCAACTTGACAACAAGTTGCGGACTGTGTTGTCATGTTCTACCTATTTGTCCCCATCTACAAGCGCTGTCATGTCGACAAATTCCACCGCCCGCAAACGTTTTTACTCGTGGCGTGAATTAATTTAAAATAAAGCCTGGGAACACTTTTCTTTTTAATATTCTATTCGCGTTGGGACTGTTAACGCCAATTGTGTCGCTCTAGCAAATTCTTACAAATTTAGTTTCGGCGAGATTTTCACTCATTAATGTGATTGCGACATACCAGCTGGCGCACCCATCGGATCCTCCGTCTGCTTTACCGAGTGCCCATTGGAGATGAACGGTGAAGGTTTTATTATTGTAACGCATCACTGGTGGTGTTCTAAAGATCAATAAAATAACTTGTAATGGGTGCTCGCTACGATCCTTAGTATTATTGTCTTCACCAGCTGAAATGCGTTCGAGCGTTTTTTTTTTTTTTGCGTCATTCAGCTGGCATGTTAAAAAGCGCCACGCCAGATCACGTCTGATTGTCTGGAGAAAAAAACAATATCTAAAGTTAAAAAAGTACCTTTCTATATTTTTATATTTCATTGTAGAAGCTTGGAGCTATATTTTGATATAAATGTATTGTTCGAGACTGAGGGCTAACATTCTGTTTTATTGCTCCGAACATGGCCATTTTACGAAAATGCACGTAATTCGTACATTTTTAGAATAAAAAAATACTGGTTTCTATGATGTAGTAATTTTTAACAAAATAAAATAGAAGCTGTTGTTCAGAAAAAAAAGTTTATATCATTGTCTAAGATTTAAGTTGATTTAATAATTCTGCTAATATGATCTGATCTGCTTTAACTTTCTTAGGCCTAAAACTATTTAAAACTATTTTATTTTATTAGGATAATAAAAGTACATAAGAAGCATTGTATTCTGAGTCTTCTTCCCATATCATAATAATTTTGTCGTATTTCTACTTATTTACAGAAAGGTTGAAATGTCCTATTGTATGGGCACTTATCTCAAAGTTAAAAAAATGGCCGTCACAAAACAAACAAATATTTAGGAGAAAATATTTTGTCCGCTTGTTTATGGGGCAACTGACTACCACTGTGATTTTTTTGGTGAAGATCTGAGGAGGTGGAACCGCCTCGCCGTGCGGTTTGGTGTGGAATGACCCAGGTCTATTTAGACCCTGACGAGCTAGGATTTCGCCGTTTTGTACACACGCAGACTTCCAATTACATTCCCGTTTCTTCGCCACCGCCATTCCGAGAATTCGCTTCAGTAATAGGCAAGGGCGTTCATTAATAAAGACAGGCGCCGTTAAAGGCATTCTAAGTTGGAACTGACAAATCGATTTTTTAGAGCTCAGCTCTTAGGCGCCCGTTTCCGGCTTGAGCGGCGTCGGTGTCGGCGTCGGCGTAACCGCGCAGTGCATTATGGTAAATCTCCGATAATGCAACGCGCGGGACTCGTGACGTCGCGAGTGACCTCACGAGGGTCACGTGACGTCACGAGGGTCACGTGACGTCACAAGGGTCACGCGACCCTCGTGGCGCCAGGAGAAGGGAAGAGGAGGAGGAGATGAGGAGGGGAGGAGGACGGAAGGAGGAAAGGGTACGGATGAGGAGGAGGGGCATACCCTCCCCTCAGTTCCCTCCCCTCCTCCTCCTCCTTAAGAGCTGCGCTTTAATTCGGGTTTACAAAAAGTTGCAAATGTCTTTCATTTTTTTTTGCTTTTTAAAGTATATATTACGTTTTCCTCGATTGAGAAATCGCACGATAATGTTTCATTTGTCAGAGTCCCGAGTCGGTACCCGGTGACAAGCGGCAATATCAGCAGATGTAATCGGTTCACCGATCACTTCCACAAAGCAGATCGTAAAGGTTTTCCTGGTTGCGTTTTAGAGCGCAGCTCTTAGGGTCTCGTTTCCGGCTTGAGCGGCGTCGGCGTCGCCGTCGCCGTCGCCGTCGTCGTCGGCGTCGGCGTAACCGCGCGGTGCATGATGGGTAAATTTCCCCGCTAAATTTAGCGGAAAATTTTCCCCGCTAAATTTAGCAGAAAATTTTCCCCGCTAAATTTAGCGGAACATTTTTCCCGCTAAATCTGGCGGAAAATTTTTCCCGCTAAATCTAGCGGAAAAGTTTCCCGCTAAATCTAGCGGAAAAGTTTTCCCGCTAAATCTAGCGGGAAATTTTCCCCGCTTAATCGAGCGACAAATTTTCCCCGCTAAATCTAGCGGAAACTTCTCCCCGCTATATTTAGCGGGAAATTTTCCCCGCTAAATTTAGCAGAAAATTTTCCCCGCTAAATTTAGCGGAAAATTTTCCCCGCTAAATTTAGCGGAAAACTTTCCCCGCTAATCTTAGGGGAAAATTTTCCCCGCTAAATTTAGCGAAAAATTTTTCCCGCTAAATTTAGCGGAATATTTTCCCCGCTAGATTTAGCGGAAAATTTTCCCCGCTAAATCTAGCGGAAAATTCCCCCCCTAAAGGTCGAGGTCACGTGACCCCCAGGCCACGTGGACCCCCCCCCCCCCCCCCCCCCCGTGCCTTCCCCTCCTCCACAAGAGCTGCGCTCTAATTCGGCGTTACGGGGAGTTGTAAACGGCTTTCATTTTTTTAGGGGCGAAGCTCCTTAGGGGCTGGCCATGTCCGTCCGCCGTCCATTGTCCACCGTAGGCCGGCGTCGGGTGCTCGTGCTTCTGCTCGTGAGATCACGTGCTCGTGTAGGGCAAAAAAGAAATGGGAGAAAAATATGAAAAAAATTATGAAAAAAAGAAAAAGAAGAAAAAGAAGAAACCCACACATTCTCCTTGTGACATGAATGAAAAGGCTCAAAGAAAAAGAAGAAAAAAAAGAGTAGGGGTTTCTGAGATGCCATCCCATCTGTCTGCTTAAAAAAAGAAAAAGAAGAAAACCACACATTCTCCTGCTGACATGAATGAAAAGGCTCGGCATGCTGCGGCTCGGCCTCTACGCAGACAAGCACCACCAAAGCTTCGCCCCAAGCAACATCATTCACCACGTGGAGATGCGGTCAATTTTTTTCAACCTCCTTTATTTCTAGATTTCTGTTTCTAGAGTACTGTTTGCAGTGTGTTAGTCGTTCCTCACGTGACTTTAGGCATCTGAGGAACGACTGCGCTATCTTTCTCTGCGTTCTCTTTCATAGCAGATTGAAAGTTTCCTCCGTCTCCTCAAATGTGGTATTAATGGAGTTCATGCTTGTCTGCACCGCTTTTAACTCAGTTCGAATCTCACTTACGTCCGTTTGTAAGTCTCGTTTCATGGTTTCGCTAACGTCGGTACCGTTTGTTCAATTAAAATTGGATATATTTTTTTTATCGGAACCTCATAAATCAGAATTCAGCAACCAAACCAGATAAATTAATTTTTTTAAAGGACTGAGAATGATTCACGGTTAGATACAAATACTACAATTTAAAGCTAGGTATAAAGAGGAAATTTGCTTTTTAATGATAAGCTTCACATTTTCGTGATTTTAAAGTCATGTCATCACTCACCCGCACTTGCATAGAATCACTTGCAACTTCAATTACTCTGTTTCTGACCAAATAAAGAAGATGTAAATGCAACATAGTTCTAGACATCAAATCACATGGAAATGGTTAGAACGCAAATAGTATTGTCATGATAACTGGAACACCGGGCACGTTCGTGCTACCATACAGACTAGGGGTACTCGCTGAGCGGAATGCCCGGAAATGTATCACGTAGGTATTGACTCCGGTAAATCTAAGTAGACATACCTTATTATTGACGTTAGGTAAAGGGTGCTGAGAATGAGGCCGGGCAGAAAGAATAAGCAGAAGATTTACCCAACACGCACATATTGAGAAAAAATAAAAAAAGTCAGAATATGCCTTCATGGAGTGTAAGGCGTTCGTCAGCTAACAGCGTCGCACGAAGAGGTGGGTTTTCTAAAATTGCTGCTATTCGGCTAGCAGAATAGCAAAATGTATTACCAAAGACAAGAAAAGGTTATAAATAAATCGGGTTTAAAATTGATGGAACAATGAACAGTGATTATTCCTAAACTTATATAATACTTAGTGTAGTACTAGGGGTAATGCTCGGGACATTCATTCATTAAGTCATTAAGGCAAAACAAGTTAAAATAGCGTGTCATTCATTTGTCTAGGTTTGGAATTCTGAAGAGTGGATCGGAGGTCGAATGTGTTAACGAACTACAGTTCGTTGCGCGTGTAGAGAAAATCTCGAGCTTCAGATCTCGGGGATCCTGGGTTGAATCCCTACCTTTGCCCGTTTCGATATGGATGACCATCGTCCCGGCTTGCGGACGTGTATCCCTACTGCGTCATGCACGTTAAAGACCCCCAGGCCAGCGTTTTTACTGCACCGGCTGAATTTCTCATGTACAGGTGAGACACCAGGCAGACATTACGGGTGACTAACTGCCGGCTATCTAAAGGCACACGCAGCACGATTAAAACATTCGTAAAATGGCATTTTCTGTGCTCATGAACAGAAAACCAGCGTCCGTTGCTTCCCTGGCCGGGCGTGCCTGTGTGCGTGTGTGCGTGCGTATGTGTGTGCGTGTGTGCGCGCGTGTGTCTGTTTGTGTGCGTACTACATTTCGCCTCTTTTCCGAACGCTGACACGGTAATCCATCTGCAGACACGGAGAAATTGGGCATTCAATAGTACCGAAAAAAATAACTTACTATATTCCCTTTTAATGAGGTTGAAATAATGAGCGTGACTGTAAATGTACTGAAGCACGACGGAGGAATTAATTTCACAAATGGATGGTCCTCAATCAAATTAGGAATAAATCGCTTCAAGCTCGTAATAGGATTTCCGCATAAATAATGAAATCGGAACAGCGAGTTATCAAATGAGAGGAACACGAATCAACCTTTACTACGATTGAAGTTCATTAAGGTCAGCTTGAATGACCCTTTAAAGACGTACTAAAGCGGTTTTTTAGTTCGTCTCTTCTCGACGATAATTCTATCGACGCGGTCTATTTATTTATTTATTTATTTGTACTCTGCAGCGCCGAAGCATTACAGCAGAGTGGGTTACATATCACATTTATACGTCGGAAACTCCCACATACTGCACAAGCCAGCAACTAACAATATAAATAGACATAAATAAACATAATTCAAAGCAACACGCAATACTAAAATTTCAAAATAAAAAAAAATAAACAGAAAAATTCACATTATATTGATTAGGTTAACAAGAGACGCACTGTCAGCTAGTACAATATCCGGAGGTAGCTAATTCCATTCCGATATTGTTCTCAGAAAAACAAAGAAAACATCATATAGTTAGTTCGACATTTTATTTCACGTAATTTTTTCCGATGATCCCTCCTGCTCGATATATAATGGGGCATTTGAAGATAATATTATTGGTTGATTCCAGTTAAATTATTATTAATAGCGTCGATAAGTTTAACTCGATTTTCTTAAGCCTTTTTTCCAAGAGATTCGATACCCATAAAAGCTTTCATCTCTGTCACACTTTCTGCTCGAAAATAGTTATTTACAATTAATCTAACACCACGATTTCAAGGGCCCTGTATCTTATCTACGAGATATTTTGATGCAGGTTTCCTACTGCTCTTGCATATTCGAGGTGTGGTGTAACTAGTGAACAATACGGAGATTATTTTAAGATTTGAGGAGCATTACGAAGGTTGCGGACGACTAGGCTAAGGACCCTGTCAGCCTGTTTCAAGGTCATATCCATTTGTTGATTGAATGGGAGGTCTTCTGACAGAATGACACCGAGATACTTAGTTCGGGATACTTTTCGCAACGAGTCTCTTTCAATAGCGTACGCAGAATCAATATCCTCTTTATTTTTACTAAAGATGATGTGAAAGCATTTACTTGTGTTAAACCCCAGTTCCCAGGTTTTGCACCACGAACTCACTCGTTTGAGATCCTCCTGCAAAAACGACACGTCATTAACATTATTTATTGCTCTGTAGATTACGCAATCGTCCGCGAATAATCTGATGTTAGAAGATATAAAAGACGCTAAATCATTGATGTATACTAACAATAAAAGTGGTCCCAAACCTGAACCTTGAAGCACCCCCGAAGTTACGACTACAAATTTGAATTTCTTACCCTCCAGGACAACGCACTGTTTCCTCCCACTCAGATAGTCTTCTATCCACCGAAGTACATTACTGTCTATGTTTAAATCACTTATTTTGTGCAATAATGATAGGTGAGAAACAGAATCAAATGCATTACGGAAATCTATAAACATTTTATCAGTTTGGTGCCTATTTTCAGCTGTACTCATCAAATCACCAAAAAGTTCAATTAATTGGGTCTTGCAGGAGACTTCTCAACGAAAGACGCGTGTTGGTTAGGACAAAAATTATTCTCTTCTAAGTGCTTAATTTTATTGCTATAGACAATACGTTCAAATATTTTACATTATATAAAACTTAACGAACTAGGCCTCCATTTGGCAACAATTGATGGCAGTCCGTTTTATGAATTTTGTACAACATACGTTCCTTTCCATTTTTTTAGGGAGAAACCCAGTTTCGAGCGACTCACAAAAAATTACATCAAAGTATTTCGACACAATACCCGCGCAGGCTCTATATACCCTGGGAAACATCTAGTCTGGGCCGACTGCCTTGTCTTCTTTTAGGGAGTTTAAACAATTTCTTATTCCCTCTAGTGGGATTATAACGGGAGGCATGGCATTTTCTACCCCATCTGTGAGAATCGGCGAATATTTAGAGCTACTGTTTATTTTTTAAATATTGACTTAAAATAATCATTGAAACAGTTAGCTTTAAGAGCATTGTCGGTTATGATTGTACCACTACTTGTAATAATCGGGAGGCTTGTTCTTTCTTTCCGTATTTTCTTAAGATAACTCCAGATTGCTTTTGGGGTTGGTACTGATAGCCTTTGCCAAATCAGAAAAATAATTCTCTTTGACCGTACTTATGGTACTCCTATAACCTAAATCTAGCTCTTTAAGACGCCGCTCAAGGTTTTCAGAAGGATTCTTTTTATACTTGGCAGACAAACGTGAGCGTTGTTTAACTATTTTTTTTTACTTTATAATTCATTCAGTGCTTATTGGGTTTCTGCTTGTCCTTTACATGTTTACAAGGAATGTGTTTATAACCAGCTTTGAGAGCATATTTCTAAGGTCAGTCCACAGTGGGACGGCATCATAAGTCATGACTTTGCCAGAAACATATCTAGTTCGCCCTCTAGTCCATTTATAATTTCATTGTTATTGGCCTGTCTGTACACGTAAACTTTTTTAATATCGTGGTTGGCAGGGGTTAATTGGGGTATAATGAACTTTGCAGTAACTAGCTTCTGATCGTTTATTCCCGGTTGAAAAGTTACAGATTGAACCCTATTTGTGTCATTACATAGCATTAAATCTAAAATATTGGCTCCTCTAGTGGAGGACAAAACGTACTGCTTAAGGCCATACGTACTGGTTACATCAAGAAATGTTCAAGAAACACCACTAGAGGGTCTACTTCCGTCCCATCTTAAATCCGGCAAATTAAAATCCTCAGTTAAAATAAAATGATCAACAGGAAGAGTGGAAAAGATAGGATCTAATGACCTGATAGCCTCAACACTGGCTCCAGGTGGACGATAAAAAGAATCGAACACCGTGGTTCCCATTTTTGGAGTACTTAATCTACACCGTACATATTCGGCGTCGTTACATTGAATATGAATTTCTGTACTATGCAACGATTCTTTGACCATAATAAATATCCCCTCCCCTACGTGAATTCCTATATTTCATATAGACGCGATAATCACACGGAAATATTTAGGCGTTTTTTAAATGTAGCGTCTTACCATGACTGTTGCAAAAACGAGATCAGGATGAAAAATCTGCAGGAGCCCATTGGAGTCATCAATTTTATTTTTTTATGTTTTGACAGTTGATTAGGAGGGCGCTACATTCTGTTACGGTTTTAAATGCGGACACAGGTCGCCACATGCTTATTCAGGTTTTTTAACATATTCTGTGATGTCATTCGATCCATAGGCGTCATCATTTATAAATAGCTTATCATGCACCAGCGAAACCTTGTCCTGGCCGTTTTGATATCGTGCTTTGCCAACCGTCCATAGACTACGCCGTATTTCCCCGACACGAGGTGAAAAATCCCTCGAGACGCCGTAATTACTGCCTTTCATTTTCTTACTATTAAGAATTTTTTTCAGTGTCCTCGTAAGACGCAATATTTAATATTATCGGACGGTTGTTGTTAGGTCGATACTTCCCGATCCCGTGGGCTCTCTGAATTTCCCCGACCGTTTTCTGCAATCTCTCATGGCAGAGGTTTTCAGACGATTCCCTACTCTCGCGTGGCTCCCGATCTTCAATACCATAAAATACGAGGTTTAACCTTTATTACGGTTTTCCAAGTCATCTAGTTTCTTAACCATATCATCTGTATTTTCTGACAAGATCCGGACGCGGTTATGTACTCGTGCCGTGTCACGCTCTGCATTTTCAAAAGTTTGTATTCGAGATTCTAATGATTCAATTCTAGTTCCAAGGTCACAATCAGGGTGTCCAACTTCGTTTACCTTTTTTCGATGTCATCTAGCTTACCCAAGATAGCAATTTCACCCTTTATAGTTGCTGTAGAATGATATCCATATCAGTGTCAGAGCCAGGGTTTTCATCAACATCGCCCGCTAGAGTTAACAAGCTTATAAAAAAAGAAAACACTTTCATAGATAGAAGAAAGTTGCGTGCTCTTTGTCGGAAAGGCAGCAGCAATAAAAATCTTTCGTCACTACGGTAGCAGGGTGGATTTGCCCTCACCTGTAGAAGACAGGAGTGTCTGATTAAGTACATGTCGCGATCGCTGCCGCCTTTCCCACTAAATGTCATACAAACCAAAATTAGCATGCCCGATGTACTTCCCTACTCAATACGTTAACAAACATCGCGATATGCCCCTTTTGTGATTTTCGCTGGAAAAGTTGAGTGCCGTCCGTTTTGATCGCTGTGCGTAAAAATAAATAAATATATATATATATATATATATATATATATATATATATATATATATATATTATATAATATATATATATTATTTTTGGAGGGGCGGGGGAGGGAGGGTTTGGGCTTTAAACTTTTAAAGTATATGTCTTTAGAAAACGCTCTGCCGCCTCGTCTATCCCAATATCTTATGATACTTTAAACATTTTTTTACAGGCGTGTAATGCAATCTGTTTGGCTGCGGAAGAATAATGAAATGCTCGAAACCCGCCAAGCCCGGCGTTTTTTAAGCTGTCATTGACAATAGTATATTTGACCTCAAGAATTATGTCCACAAAACCACAGAGAAAAAAATCTGGTGATTGTGGCGCACTTTTAGGATGTAATCTCCTCTACTAGCAACAGTTCTACGGCAGGCAACAAAAATACGTCCTGTACCAATGGGTCAGTATTATTCAAATAGCTCCTTTGAGCTTGAATGTAGTCTCTGCTCGGAACTGCCGATAGCAGGCGACATATTCTCGGCCACGATATATGCTTGACAGCGACCCAGTGTTGTGGCCGGAAACCGAACATTCCTTTATCTGAAGCCCGTTTGACTGTCTGAGATAGACATCAATCACAGGGTTTTTTTCTTTTATTTTCAGGCACTTACTGTCCCCTCAAAAGCGCCTCCGCTCGATTTAGATCCCCTTAAATTCGAAACGCATTTAGAAACCAGGGGAATCCGCGTTTCTTTGTTTTCTTTTTTGTATTGTTTGGGTATCGCGTTCCCCAGATTTATACGTATCTTTTGAAAACAAGAAATTTCGGAAACAAAACAAATGGCCCTTTTTTGCCTTATCGATCGATGGCGCATTCGCTGAAATAATCGCGTCGGCATTTCTACCGTTGGTTGCGGCCAAACTTAAAGTCAAACTGAGTATAAATTCAAAGTCTCCTTGTTTTTTTTTATTTATTTATTTCTTTGTAAAATCGTTTTAGCCTTATGCTGATTACTTTAACGGGACACGTACGTATCGATAAAGCTTACTCCAGTAAGCAAATCGCATTGTAAAAGTTGTGCGTCAAACCAAAAGAGATTGTGTACCACATATTTCGGTGGAATCTTTATGCGATATATAGTATATTTTTATGCAATTTTTGCGATGGTTTGCTGAGCGCATTTCTTACCTACTTGTTTGTGTTTTATACTAGATGCTATGTTCAAGCCTATTATTGAATGTCATGCGGGGGGCACTTCCGTTCACTGCTGTCGTTAAAACTTCTCAGCGAAGAGTGGTCGTTCCGTGTGACTGTGAGCGGCTTATACACCATATTTCCCAGGAAAAAATGTAGTTCTCCCTGTGAAAGTGGGTATCACTTAATAACTGTTTACTATTATTGTCATAGCTCGAAGCTGGTTTTAAGCCATAACAGTCTTTATCTTTCTTATTTACAAACACTCTAGTGTAAATTTTTCTTTCTTCTTTTTGATTTTTGCGTGCGCTAAAAAGAGGAAGGCGCGTGGTCATTATTTTATTAGTGTTTATGTCACGAGTAGAACACTGTAGTCACGAGCGACAATCTCGCGCAAAATATTCCGGCAGATATTGCCGCCATGCTCGCATTCGAGTCTCCAGCTCAGTGCTCGCCCTCCCGTGGCGGAAACGGGAAGCGCTCTTGTGAGGGTTCCCCGGTTCTCCTGCTCAGCGGGCACGACGGAATTGCTCGCGATCATCCCATACAAAAATGGTCTATGGTCGTCTATGGAAAATTCTATGGCAGGCTATCACCCCCTATGGCCCTCTATGGCCGGCCATAGAAATCCATAAAGACAGCTACAGCCAGCTATAGAAAAATCTTTGGCCCTGTGTCTAAAGACTGGGTACCAATAAATTTTCTTTACCCGCCTATATAAAGATTTATGGCCCTGAATCTAAAGACTGGGAACCAATAAAATTTCTTTAGACGCCTATAGTAAATTATATGGCCCCCTGTTTAAAGACAGCGAACCAATAAATGTTCTTTACCCGCCTATAGAAAATTCTTTGGCCCCGAGTTTAAAGACTGGAAATCAATAAATTGTCTTTACCTGTTTTAAGAAATCTTTATGGCCCCGAGTCTAAAGACAAAGAACCAATAAATTTTCTTTCCACGCCTATAGAAAATCACTACCGGCGCTTACTTTTTATTAAAAACACTCCACGTTAGAATATTAAATCAATTCTAAATTTTTGTAATGCCGGTGACAAACCATAACCCAAGATATGTTCTCTGCTGTTGCAACGAGTCGTGAAAACCAGTAATATTGTTTGTTTGAAAAATCCATCAAAATACTTGTGCAACAATTAAAATGAATTATTACCCCCCAAAAGTGAAAATAAATTACACTGGCGCCAAACACTGCAATCAAGCAATTGCTTGATTGCGATCTTCAGCACCAGAGTACTGCATGTCATCACTGCATTGTCAAAGTGATTCATCAAACTTACTAAAAAATAATTATTTAATTTTAGTTATTAGCCTAATGATCTACATTTGCTTTTTTCAGGGTGTTGAATTAAGAGATGGGGGCTATTCTAAGAGACAATTCAAATAATGTATTAAGTACGCGTAATATTTGCTCCGCCTCTCCGTGTTTTTGCGACAAATGTTGGGTCACCGGCAAAGTCGGATGCAAAAACTAGACTGTCATATATACAGCAAGTGCGAACATAGCATATGTAGAAAGGGGCGGGGGCCCGGTGTTCCTGCGTTGTTGCTGTTGTGTGGGATAGTGTTCTGCTTGTGTTCTGTGTATTCTGTGTGTTCAGAGATGTATGTATATCTTCCATGTAGCGCTCACAAGTCGGGGGAACTTAAAGCAATTTTTTTTAGAGTTTTTTGGCTAAAGAGAGCCATAGGGTAAGCCAGAGAGAGGTCTTTAGCCAACCATTAGACAAGCTAAAGAGCGCTATGGCTCCACAGTGATAGGGCCATTGACAAAACTAAAGAGGCCCATAAAGGCGACCATACAAAATGCTGAAGACAGCCATAGAAAATTCTTTAGCTAATTGGGCCAAATAGCTAAAGCCGACCATACAAAGAATTTTCTATAGCCGACCATAGGACATTTTTGTATGGGATGGCTCGCGAAATGTCCTTTCCACATGAAAACCACACTCTTCACTGTTCCTTCGTAGTGCTGCAGCCGATACGGGATTGTGCCTCATTAGGCAGTGTTAGTATTGCGTATAGAAGCAAACGCAAGCGCTGTGCGTTTCTGTTACAGTTGCGTTCTCCACGTTGTGCCTGCGCGTCCTTCCCATGCGCCAATCCAAGACCGCAGTTTAGGGCACCTCGCACGCGCAGTGTGGAACAAGCAAAGCTGACGCGAACACATAGCGCTTGCGTTCGCTCGTATACGCAATACTAAAGTTCACTACTGTTTCACTGGCTTCCAACGCCAACGAAACGTGCTGCACTTAGCAGACGTGCAAGCAGCTAGGCGTTCTTCTGAACTGGAAAGGCTGAGATTGGCAAAACGACGGAGCCTAAAAATGAAAGTAACTAAATGTTATAACTTATAAATGATTGGTAACTAAAAAAAATCAAAATCCGTTTCTTTGTTTGTATTCTGGGGGGCGGGGGGAGTGGAGGGGGGGGGGGGGGAGGGGGTATTTGGTTTGGAAAGATATTGGCGGCGACTGGAAGTTTTGCCGATTGTCAAAAGTCATGACTTTGATAGTATCACATGCTTTACCAGCAGTTAATATAATTTTACGTAGATTTCTCACACTAGCCAGAATGTCTTCAATGATTTCAGACCATTGTTTTATAACTTGGCGATTAAAAATGCTGCAATTGGCACCGAAGATGATAATTAGCACACTTTTGACTATCATGCTTGTTCACGCGTTTGAAGTTATATCATAAGCGACAAATTATGGTAGAGCGTGAAAAATTACGTATTAGATTATCTTCATTTTTAAATTATTATTATTAATACAAATTGCAGCAAAGTATGCCCATAATTAACGCCACGATCACAAAAATATGCCGTTAAACCATAATAATCTTTCCAGAAAGGTGGCGTTTTGTTTTCTTTTTAGCACATGAAAAACTCATCGTTATCAAGATAGACCAGCAGTCAAACACTGGATGAAATATAAGGTCCTATGTCACGCGTTGCTTAACACACAGACACACATTTCATCTCTCTGACTCGGATTACGCCTTTGATTTTTTGTAGTGAGAACAGCGTTTGTTAGTTTATTCGTTTTGTGAACATATCCTAAAAATTTGCTTTATTATGTTATTCTTGTGCTAGGAATAATGTTAAAGCAATTAATCATCTAAACACCCCAAACCCATTAAAAGGAAAGTAGTTTATTATTTTACATGACAATTGTCTGAGCAAGAAATGGCAGCGGGAACGCACAAAGATCAGCTCGGATTTTTTTTTATTTTTCAACAAAGATAATATTCTTTGTTCCCTCTAAGGTGTATAAAAGACACTGCCTTTAAAGATACACTGAATTCTACAAAATGTTATGAAGTGCCTGGATCGAACACGTATGTCACAAAATAAAGTTTCCTCGAACAACATCTTGAACAAAATAATTACGATGTGAAACACATCTCGAGTCATGAAAGAATTTAAAATTAAGGCCTATTCCGAGAAATTAAATCGAAACTAGAGGTTTGTTTCGGTTTCGCTCCAGAATCAAACCGTGCCTCCTGTCATAAATGTTATGCTAAACACCGTTTTTTTTAGGATAAAGAGGTGACCTGCGCTCATAATACCCTAGCTTCATCGTGTGACCAGAAATAATTTCTGTCGCTCAGTAAAGTCAGCACACTAGACAAGCACAGTAGCGGCACGCATCTCCGACCCTCACTATACCCGCCATGTTAAGAGAGAAGTGGTGCCACCTATTGTGAATCGGAGTCGCGAATACCCACATCGATCGTTCATCGAACGAGCTATCTTGACGGCAGCATTGCACTTTCATTTTGAAGTCTTTCTATACTTAACAAAAATAAATCTTAGTGTGCAAATACAGAAATAAACCACCACCGCCATAATCGATGATTTCTTCCAGCTCAGCCGACTTTCCGACCGACAGCCCATTTCCCCACAAAAGCGTGAAACGTGAATGGTGAAGCGTGAGAATCGATCTCACCCCGTAACATTACACTCTACCAAAAACATGCGCACGTTGCATCGGCGTCCTTCACAATGACAAGAAACGCACACATGTGCGTATTGCATTCATCAAAAAACACTAAAATAAAAGATAAAGTTTCGTTTAGGCGTAGATGGGACATGTATTGTTTTTTTAGTTTAACGAACAGAAACTTTTTTTTTTTTGTGCGATATTTACGTCGTTAGACGCAATTTAGGTTTACGTCATGGCCCGCTCTCAGCCAAGCCAATAGCTTAGTCGATGGTTCATCACGTCACAATTACATGACCTCACGAGTAACTTTCAAACCCACAACGTACTCATGAAACGTGATGTCACGCGTGGAATGTAAGTGATTAAAACATTACATGTAGTACAAATGAAAGGACGCCGCATGTCTCAAATTATTTCACCTTATAAAGTTATTCACTTGCCTTAAAAAATAATTTGAAAAATTTCAGGCGCGATTCGAACCCACGATTCTTCGGTTGCAAACCAGACACGCTACTGACCAGGCCACACATGACAGGCTTGCACAGCCAATGGGAAGACGTTGTGAACGGGGCCCGATAACGCTATCGCGTTCCACTCTTAAAGACGAAGCTTCAGCGTCCTCTGAGTTTTTCTTTCAGTCTTGCCTTCCCAAAGACTGATGACGTAATTGTGGGATCGAAACCACCCGCCTGACGACAGTCGTGCGCGGCTCGTGTATTGTAAAAGAGAACTGCGTGAGCACTCGACTTCGGCTCGTAAAAATCAATGCCTCTGCGGATATTCGGGTAGTGGTTCGTGTCCAACCACCGCAGTGATAAGAATAGCCGAACTCTAACGATGCCTGGAGTTCAGCACGCGTTTTCTACTTTGCCGACCCAAGCGCGTGGTTATGATTAACGTGGGCGGCATACGATAGGCACAAGGTCGCGTGGCCGCTTGTTCTGGCTCCAAGTTGAGGGAATGAACGATGCCCATATTTTTCGAATTTTTCTGGCGACTGCTATTGCTTAGAAAGAAAGTCTAAGGCAAGTTTTTCAGTTAATAACGTTAGGAAGTGATTCTAAGTGGTATTTAGCGAAAATAGATAAAGCTATTTATCTGTCTCCCCTATTCAGCGTCTGCGACGGAGTACGCAATAAAACGCGTTCATTAAAACGTGTGCATCACCTATGCATACAGATCAGATGAACAATTTGAGGATACGGCTATCAGATATTAGCACCACGTCTCTATCTCTATAAAAAATCATTCAACAAAATTACAGGGCATCAAAAGAATGGTCGAGGCGAATTCGTAGAAACAACAGGGGTGATCATCTATGAATTCGATACCAATTAGGCCCGCGTCCCACTAGAGCGACAGAGAGAGACAAGAGACAGCGACAAGCCTCAAACCCATGCAGCGTGCTCGCGATGGTACCTTTGGCAGGCGTTTAGTCGTTCGGTGCTCGTGAAGTAAGCACGAGCGATTGCAAGCCTGCCAAAAATACCCTCGCGTGCATGATGCTCGTGTTTGAGCATAGCCTTCCTTATTCTACAAAGCCTCTCAAATCGCGAAAGACCCTGGTTTCAGGCTTGTCGTTGTCTTTTGTTTCTGTATGTCGCTCTAGTGGGACACGGGCATTATCGTTGCGCACCGCCAAATTTAGCGGGGAACTAAATTGGTGCACAGGTCATGACGTCAAATTTCTGCTAAATTTAGCGTGGAAACTCACTACTAAATGTAGCGTCGTCCTCTAGGTCAACACTAAATCCTTGTCGGCCTTGAGATCACCCTTGAGGTCGTCTTTGAGGCCGTCCTAAGCGTCGTTCATAACGTCGTCCTCTAGGACGTCGTACTCGACGTCGCCCTAGACGCCGTCCTTGGCGTCGTCTAGGACAACGTCGAGGGCGATGTCCCAGAGGAAGACGTCAAAGATGACATCTAGAACGACTTATAAGACAACCTCTAGGGCGACCTCAAGGACTACCTCAAGGAAAACATCAAGGACAACTTTGAGGACGACGTCGTAGAGGACGAGGTCAAAGTCGACGGCAAGGACAACCTCTAGGACGACCTCTCGGGTGATCTCAAGGACTACCTCTAGGACGACCTCTAGGACGACCTCAAGGACAACGTCATGGTGGTCAGGTCCTTCCAAGAGGGTTCGAATGTGAAGGGGTGAGTACTGCCGCTCCACACACGGTGGGCTCGGTGCAATTGGGTTCAAGCTGATTGAGCTGAAATGGACTACAGCGCATAGCTACTGCGAATTATGAGGCCAGGTACTAGATAGACAGAAATATGTGCTGAGCAGCTTAATAATTCTATCGCCATAATAAAGTAATGCCATCGCATTGATATCGCATTAAATATCGCTTGATGACACCTTTGAATCGTTTGAGAGGCTTACGTCACCGCATTCTAGCCTTATTCACCTGAACTGCTCTCTTCAAATAAATACGGTTGAAAAAATATTCAAATTTTTCTTTTATGATTGTTGGTTTTGATTAAATTGATAATATTCCGTGTCCTTAAATACGTAAGAACATATTTCTGCTTTCTAAGCCTCCTCACAATAGATCATGTGCAAACCACAAAGAGAAAAAAAAAAGATATTTATATATACAAAAAGAAACCCTGCAGTAGTGAGATGAGTAAATGGATTTCGTCCGTTCGCCCGCGTTACGAAGTCATCCCCACTGCGCCTGTTTGTCCCACCTGAATTGAATACGAAGCAGGGCGCCAAAACCACATTGTAGTAAGCAGTTTTTATACGCCCTGATTAGATACAGCAATGACAGAGTAGGCGGCGTCTATAACAGTTGTACCGGACACTTATGCAATGATAAACAATAAAACTTATATTGTTTGATACCCTGCGACGTTTCATAAAATATTTATTGGTTCTTTCATCATAATCGATTTAGGTACATCAGGGAACTCATGTAGTGAGTCGTTGCTTACCATGCCCTCAAAAATCGATTAAGCAAAAGGGGCTGGCTTTTTCTGCAAAAATATAAAGCATTAAAACATATCAAAACATTCAATAGGTATTGCGATAGCAGAGTCAGAACATCCATCTTGTCAAAACATCCATCGAGTCAAAAGGTCCATCGAGTCAGAACATCCATCCGAGTATAAACATCCATAGAGTGAGAACATCCATCCAAGTCAAAACGTATAACGCATCAATAGATCCATCAAGACAGAACATCCAGGAATAGAATTTTTGACTCGAAGGATGTTTTGGCGCGTTGTATGTTGTGACTCGGATACCGCAATGCCGATCGATACGCAACCATTCACTACCACCGTGACGGTGACAGTCTTGGTAAGTTACTTTTCAAAAGTAATTAGTTGCAGTTACAATTAGTTTTCAAAAAATGTAATTAAGTTACAGTTGCTGTTACTGAAAAGGGGTGCTCCACATGTTTTTTATCGTCTCCGATTTGCTTGAAATTTTGCTAAACTCACCAACAAACATCGCTAAAATTGTATCCTGAATATTAGGTCAAAATATTGTTTTTTCGCGTTATTGAAGTTGAATTTACAGTTTTGGTACTTACCGTGTTTTTCAAACTAAAATCTCTACTCACCACAACTAAAAAGTGACGTCAGTGGGAGGCAGGGGTTCACTATTTGGACTGTAGAATTTGCTCTCAACTGATTCGAAGCAGTTTCATGGTGTCAAATGAATGCTTTGGAAGCTCGCTCCAGTACCCACGCTCCAGCACGGAACAAATGATTGGCATATTCTATTTTTTAGACTGCTTGCTCGACTGGCAAGCCTGCCTGCCGCTGACGTCACGGCATTAAAAAGTGCGGGTATATTTGAATGTTGGTTTTCGCATCATTTTCGTTTGCCGATTTCACAATAACTATTATGAATTTCGCGATACAAATAGCATACCGGAAAGGGTAAACGCCGGGGAGTCCGAAAATATAGTTAGTTACGGTAGCTCAGAAAACCTGTGGAGCACCCCTTTAAAGATAAAAGTAACGCGTTACAGGTAAAGTTCCTTCTGCAAAGTAACTTAGTTACTTTCAAGATGCGCTCGTGTTTTTATACGAGGCAAAGCCAAAAAGTAACCGCAATTTATTTTTTATTTGCGTGGTAGTAAAGATATCATGGAAAGCTCTTTATTACTTTTCAACATAGTCACCTGCTCTCTCGACACATGCTCGCCAAAGCTTCACCAATGCATAGATGCCGCATGAGGGAAAAATCTTGTGGCTGGCTCCGGGGCCAGGAATGCACCGCCACTTTCAGGTAATCATCTGTATGGAAGTCTTTCTCCCGAGAGCACCTTTGAGGGGTCCAAATAGGCAAAGATCACTCCGCGCGAGGTCTGGCGAGTATGGTGGGTGCGGAATACACTATAACCACAGTACTTTGACTTTTTCCGCTGTTGTACGCGCCGTGTGAGGGTGCACATGGTCGTACTGCAGCAACACCCCTGAGCTGAGGAATCCGCGACGCTTTGACAGGGTTGCACGCTTTAATTGGTTCTCAAGCAGGCTGCTATATGATTCAGAGTTCACAGTGAATCCTTTGGGCATGCAATCCTCAACTAATGGGCCTTTATAGTCTCAGACAAATTGGGCCTTTATGGTCCGCTTTCTCGAACTTATTCGGCCTTGGTGACGTTCTGTGTCGCCACTCCTTGCTTGCTCGCTTTGTCTCTGGCTGGGTGCAGTGTACCCAGCATTTATCACCGGTAGCAATGCGTCGAATAAAATCATTTCCCTCGGCTTCATAGAGCCGCAGTAGCGCATCATAGGCATCCACACGCCGCTCCTTAGGGTCCGGCGCAAGTTGGTTTGGTACCCACCTGGCGGATACGTTGTGGTACTGCAGAGTATCAAGAATGGTATGGTGCATCGAGCCGAGACTAATATTCAATTCTTCAGCCATTTCATCGATGGTGGTGCGCCGGTTCCCATGTATGAGCCGTTCCACAGCAGAGATTGCTTCCGGCGTCGTTGAAGTGTGAGCTCGGCCGGAGCAAGGTGCGTCCCTCAAACTGGACGCTCCATGAAACTTCTTGGGCCACTTGTGCACCTGCCGAAGCGATACACAGGCGTCTCCGTACTGCTTCAGCAACCTGCGATGGATATCCGCAAGTTTGTTTGCCCTCTGCGCCCAAATATTGGATAACCGAACGCTGTTCCTCGTGCATGGTAATAAGGGGGCGGCCATTTTGAAAGTGCTGTAGACACGTGACATTTTCTACCAAGTCGCCAGGCCAGCGAGCTCAGCTGCCTCTTGTGGTAGGTCAAAACATATTTGCAGCGCAGCAGTCTATCACTAAATTTGACTTGCTCACGGCTAAATTGCTGTTACTTTTTGACTCTGCCTCGTACAAGTGTATAAAATGTATTAAGAGAAACATTGCGACGCAGCTTAGCACGACTGTCCAGAAATACGGGACAAAACTCACCCCGAGGCGCTTGCAAAGCTTCGATGAAGAGGACTTCCCGGCTGCATACTTTCGCTTGTAGTGTTTGCAGCGAGCAGTTATTTCCACTAAATTTAATCAGGTCATGTTGCCCCTCATAACGCTACACGATAACGTCGCGGATCGTCACTGATAAAGGCATCTCATTGAAAAGCAATTAAGTTCAATTCCATCAAACTTTTTTTATTTTGCTTGGAAGGTTCTTTCTTCGACTCTCTCGCTCACTTTCTTTTTCTCTCAACAGACAAACAGACCTGTCCGTTGCAAAAAAAAAAAATAGGGAGGGAATCAGGCAGCCAGACGATTTGGCACTGGAAAATGCAAAAGTCCTTTAGTTTTAAACAGAGTCAAATAAAGTAATGAACTAACACAGCACAAAGTCGTCTCGAAATGTGTTCAGATTTACCTTTTCTTGTTCGTTCTATGCAATGCAGAACAAAATATCGACAGGCAGCGGGCGCACAGACCCTTAGAAGGGGCAAGTCGGCCAAAAGAAACGAAGTCTGTGACCCGCTTTTCCAAACAAAAATAGTGAAGTTTGACTGAAAGCAGGTGCTTCGCATCTTTTACTGCATAAAAAAAAGTGTAGTCTCGCGAACGAAGACAGAGGCCCTCGTCCCCTCGTCAGACGCTGAACGATTTGACGGTTATGTGATTATACGCCCCCGGGAGTGGGCTTTGTCGTTTTTCGGGAGGGGGTGTTCGGGGAGATGGGTAATTGTTGAAGACGGAGCGAGACAGTAGCGCTGAACAATTTAAAACAAACAAAAAACACGTTATCCTGCGCGATAAAAAAAAAAAAAAACGAAATCTAAAATTGTCTGTTCTCTGCGCCAACACTTTACAGCTAATGTAACTTTATTCCCTCTCGTTTTATTTTCTAGGTTTTGCTCTCATGCCCAAACTCTTCATAGGCTCAAGCGATCTGCAGTCCACCGTGATAGGTTGTCTCGTGTTCCCTAAGAAATAGAACGTATTTACTCTTAGTTAGAGTGTAGTATTCATACCGGACTGACCAAAATGCTGCTCTACAGTGGGGACCATATTCTAGGCGTATTGATGTTTAAACCTTCCTTATGACTGTTATGAAAATTTTCCTTTTAAACACCCGAAAAAGAAGGCGCTTAAGAGAACAATGATCTGTCACAAGTTCAATATAAAAAGGGGCGGTCGTTCTCCTAGTTACTGCTGCCTATATATCCCCACTTGTGTTTTCAATCATGTACTTCCAATTTCCCGTTAAAGAGCTTTGTGGTCGCAATTATCAGTTTACCCTTTAAGCTAAACCTAACATTGGTTTGATTAAGCGTCTTATTCACCCAATAGAAGGTATTCACTAAATAACGCTCTTATGATAACTCGTTGAAATATAAAAAAGATAACTAATTTTATTGCACAACCGTTATATTTTTGGCACTATGCTCTTTCCCCCGTGGTAAAAATTCAGCTTGGCATTTCATTATCAAGAGCGTTTGTTCCAGAAAAAAAATCCATAGAAATATTCCAGACAGAAGAGGTCATCCCTAAAGCGTCCGCAAACATAAGTCACCGAAGATATACGTGGTTCAAATGCCGCTTGCCAAGTTCCTCTTCGAATTCGTTGCTATGAGGCATTCGAAGCCCGGGTTCCTCGGTGGCTCGCCGACAGAAATGTCAAAGGACCAATCACGATCTAAAATCGTGAACGCAAGCTCGCCTTTCGTTTCTCAAGTTGACACTGAGTGTATGAACGCAAAAAAAAAAAAAACACGAACGTACGCCCAGTCAATTACGCTAAACACACTAACGAAATTTCTGAAAAAAAAAACCCCTCTCATCACAGTTGAAAAAAAGAAAAAAAACACAAAAAACACGCCCTCTTTTTTTAAAGTGTAAATAGGCTTTTAATATACCGATCTCATTAAGCGTTCCACGCAGGTCACAGGGAGTAGGCGCGTCAGTGCACGAGATACCTCGTGTCGTCTCCTGCAGTGTCCGCGCAGACCTCCAGCGGAGTGGTAGCGCGTGCAGAAGAACGACAGTTAGCACGAAGCGTGCAGGCAGTGGTGGCGTAGCCAACTTGACTGGTGAGATTGGTCTATTACAACTCTGAGCAAAGCGCTCTCCAGTACACTAAAGGAAGCAGAACTAATTTTAGATCCGATAGCATCATTTGTTCGTTTTCTTTGAGAAGTGCCATAAGGCTTAGTTTCGCAACGCGAGCTTTTCTGCAGTAGCTGTGGAGCTGAGGGGAAGTAAGCAAACGAACTTACGTTCTGCGCGTAAATTCGTGTCAAGAATATTGCTGGCGTTTTAAAGCACACGCGATTTTTTCTAATTTTTGTTTGAAGAATCGTGTTGCTTATAAGGCTGGCGGTTCTCTGGACAAAGGCTTGTGTTAGCGACATAAACTGCAGTGAAAAGCCCGCAGTCATCGTCAGTGCATTGAATAGCTAGCGCGGTGGTTTATGGCCGTATCTTGAATTAGTAAAGCGAAAACCACAATGCAAGCGTTTTTTTCTTCTCGAGTGGACCACTTTACAGTCGAACATTTCTGCGAGGTCCTTGTCGATTTTCAAGAACAAGAATAACCCTTGACTCCTCTGCCGAATCAATACTTAATGTTTTACAGCGATAGATGTTATGGCCTCTCTCCCCCCCCCCCCCCCCTGGGAATTATGTAGGGCGTCCATCCTCGGTATCGTCACGTGATACCGTTACGTCACGTTTTCACGTCACGTCATGGTGTCATGTTGCTTAACGGTGTCAGGTGACGTCAGGATAGCATCTGAAATCATAATGTCACGTGTGGTCACAATGTCAATAATGTCACGTAGTCACGCGGCATCGAAATAACGCGTGAAGTCACTAAGGTAAGTGACGTCACGGGGTAACTTGACATCACGGCGCACTAGGCGTCAAGGTGACATAAGTCATCGTGGTGTCACATGACCGAATGATGGCACGTGACTACGCTAGTAGCCGCGTAGCATTATGTATTCAGAAAGCTTCAGAGGCAACCCACCTGCGAATAACAAGACTTGCGAGGAATATAATACAAAATAAAACATCTTAAACTGGGCAGTGCTTCAAGTCGCGACTTCTCTGAAGAGGAAAAGTCAAGACGTTTCAAAGCCTGCATGTGGCTTCTTCCGCTGTCTTGAATAGAAATATTAACTTAGAATCGTTCTTAAAAAAGGTCGTGCAAAATGTGAGAAAAGAAGTGAATGAAAAGGTTTCGCGTGCTAAAAAGGTGCGAAACCGATGAAGGGTAAATATGAAGAATAATGGCCATTCGTCGTTAATATTTTTTACATAAATATTTATTCCAATTATAATTAAAGTTTTTTTCATATTGACAGTGAATAGAATTCGAATTTAGAACATCTGCTATGCTTTAAGCAGGGACGTCGCTCTCATAGACTTCAATAAGGGCGAATAGAAAGAGAGTCATCTCGGTCGGAGGTGGAAGCATCCGCCCTCATATTCAAGATAGAACGGTCTTTCGAATTTTTTCATAACTAGGAAGACTAGAATTTGGCCTTCAAAAGTAATGTGCGAGGCGCATCGACAAAATGTGTTTACGACGAGCGCACAAGAGCCCGTTTACGAGTCTCAAAAAGTCCCGATGGAGACGCCAGACAAAATTCAATATCCGATACTTTTTGAGTGTCGAGGAGCACATAGACGGAGCTCTAGGTCCACAACGTATCGGGATGATAACGCAACAACTATCAAAGTAAAAAAAAAAAACGTCTTTAGAGGTTGTTCATAATGCCAATAGAGCGCTGAATCCAGCAGCTTCAGGAATAAAAGCTCGATCTTCAGCTCATTACTGCGTTTTATTTCGGTGGCGTGGACGCCTGGTCGAAAGTTGCTGTATCCGCATCAGGAAATTTTTACGCGACTCCTAGACTCAGGTAGATTAACAAAAACAAGTCCCCATAGTATTTTTGTAAAAGGAAGTTCAATGGGCCTTTTGTAGAGACAATCACGCCGTTGGTGGATAGCTATGTGCCATTTTATTTTTTTTTAAACAAAACGAAAATTGCGTATGACAAGGAATACAATCGAAAGTCGCAAATACACGCGTGCGAGGTGTGAATACCTTTTAAAGCTGATAGCTGGTATTCGTAGCCTTTCAAGGTTTATGAACCAGTCTTATGATTCTTGTGCATTTTATGAAATAAACTGAAAATTGCTGCATGGTGCAAAGAAAACAATAAATCAGCGTATACTGTTGTTTTTACAGACAGCTCAAAATAGAAGTGCGTGGCTGCGTACCTTCACGCTTCATGTTTGTGTAATTTGTCTTTTGGTGATTTATTTCCAATGGTCACCATATAAATGAATGTGGAAAAATAATAAACTTCTCCTCGCCGCGCCCTGAGTCACTGAGGCTGTCAATAGCTATAGGTGCCCCCCCCCCCCCCTTACGAAGGGTAGACCTTTTGGAAAATTAATAAAAATGTCCCGAGTTAAAGCATACCAAAAAAAGAAAAAAAGAATTCTTAATTTTTATTATAGCGCATGATTCATCTGTTAGGATTTGCTGTCAGACATCTGGAAAAATAACGTTGACCAGCATGTCTCTACAGTTCCCCGAAATTGGCCTTCAGGTAATTGTGATAAGGATAGATAACTGGGCAAGTTGGTAAGAGGTCATGTTGAAAAACAGCGCGACAGGGACAAGGACAAAAAGACAAAGAGAACACAAGACAAGCGATGATTATCAGCCGGTTTGTTAATACAACATAAGGCAGAAAGACAATGAAGTGAAAAACATGGTGTCAAATGTTCGCGCGCTTGCTGGGTGCCTAGTGGAATATGCCACCTTCTTTTTTTCATCTGATTGTAGACCTTTTTTTCTTCTTTCTTTCCTCAGGGGCTCTTATTACCTTAAATCCAGAAAGGTCACCTCGCTGGGGGTCAAAGTCACCGAAGGTTGGCCCACACACGAACTGTTGTTATTTGTGATGTTGTACGCTTCAACCATTTCTCGACATGTTTGGTCGTGATGTTGATATAACATAATGGTGTCTTCTAAGCATGGTTGGAACCCGCAATCTCGGCAATGTACCGCTAGATGTGAATACTCGGTGCCTTTCAAGGAGCTTTGGTCCTCTCTGAGGCGGATGTTTAAGCATCGGCCACTCTGCCCGATATAAGAGCGTCCACAACAGAAGGGAATGCGGTAAACCACGCCTTTTACGCACGACACGAACTTTTTGCCATGCTTTACCTTATATATGTTATATTTTGATTTTGTATTTCCGTCCCTGCGTACATGTACAGCGAACATAATCTACTTAGTTTGTTTTGGGCGGAGAAAACAACATTCACCTCGTATCTGGACGGGACGTTTTTAAGTCCGTGTGAAATGTGGTGAAGGTAAGGAATAACTGAAACTTTTTTTTTCTTTTCTAACTGGTTCTTTCAACATAAAATTGGAACTAATCTTTACGATTCTTCCAACATGAAATTGGTACTAATCTTTCATCAGCATGCAATAGTCTAATAAAAATCGTAAAGATTAGTTCCAATTTGATGTTGGAAGAACCAGTTAGAAAAGAAAAAAATAAATTTTCAGTTATTCCTTATCTTCACCGCATTTCACACGGACTTAAAAACGCCGCGTCCAGATATGAAGTGAATTTGGTTTTCGCAGCCCGAAACGAACCAAGTAGATTATGTTCCGCTGTACGTGTACGCAAGGACGGAAATAAAAAAAAAATCAGAATATAAAATATGTAAGGTAAGGCATGGGAAAAGTTCGTGTCGTGCGTAAAAGGCGTGGTTTACCGCATTCCCTTCTCTTGTGGGCGCTCTTATATCGGAACAGACTGGCCGGTGCTTAAACATCCGCCTCAGAGAACACCACAGCTCCTTAAAAGGCACCTCGTATTCACATCTAGCGATACATTGCCGAGATGGCGGGTGCGAACCACGCTTAGAAGACACCATTATATTTTATCAACACCACGACCAAACATGTCGAGAAATGGTTGAAGCGTACAACATCACAAAGAATATCAGTTCGTGTGTGAGCCGACCTTCGGTGACCCTGACCCTTAGCGAGGTGACCTTTCTGGATTTAGGGTAATAAGAGCTCCTGAGGAAACAAAAAAAGAAAACAAGGTCTACAATCAGATGAAAAAAGAAGGTGACATATTCCACCAGGCTTACAGCAAGCGCCCAAACATTTGACTTCATGTTTTTCATTTCATTGTCTTTCGTCCTTGTGTTCTATTAACAAACCAGTTGATAGTCAGAGGTTGTCTCGTGTTCTCTGCGTCTTTTTGTCCTCGTCCCAGTCGCGCTGCTTTTCAACATGAGCTAATTCTGATCGCTCCACTGGGCTAGAATGAGCCGACTGCTTAAAATTTAACCTGGATTTGTAGCTCTAGCGCCACGCGCTTTCCGTTTAACTCAGAAGTGGGAAAAAAAAAAAAAAATCAGTGCAAAGAAATACCAAATGGGTAAAAGAACTAACTGCCCAAGCATGACATACAAAAATAATTGAAGAATGCATACACGGAAACACGCAAGAAAGATCACATCATTCTCTATCAAGCAAAGGCTTCATTATCCGCGTTTTTCCACCACAAGCATTGCGCCTGTTGCACGAGTGGTAACTTTGGTGCACTCCCGAGGTTGCCACGTGCATGAAGTGTTTTTTTTCTTCTAAAAATTGATTATTGTTGGTTTTTAATGACGGTCAGCAAACTTTCAATTGGAACAATATATTTGTTTTATTCCTAAAAAGGTAATCGAGTTATTTTAGTGAATTATCCAACTTATCGGAAGAATGAGCTCTTCATAATAGGTCCATTTGGCCGTATAACCCTGCACAAACCGCAATAGAGTGCTCTTCACGGAATGTTTGTAATATGTCTGTTCGAATTAAAATGAAACACCTTGTATATTTTATTGTATACTATGTTACTACTGCTGGTCACACCCTTATGGTATCACTAAAATTTTATTAGCTCAGTAAGTGTACGTGAATCAGTCAGAAACATCACAAGCACTTTTGATAAACACTTTTAGATGAAGAGAATATTTGTTTATAAATATCCTACAGTAATCTACGAAAGCGTAAAAAAACACCCATTTGCTACTGCCCCTTAAAGAGCCTCTGACACGCAAAAAAAAACAATTGTTTTCATGCTAGGCGTTTAAATGGCATATCAGGACATTACAAAAAACTTGTTTCACTATAGAGTTGCGTATTTTTTTTATAAAAAATGGAAATACGAGGCCATATTCAAAGTTCCCGCCAGTGCACTGTGACGTAACAGTGTACCGCAAGGTGTCGGGGCGGTCAGAAGGGAGGCATCGATCTACGTCACTAAAAGTGGGTTCGCCGGAAGTCACGTGAGTTTCACGCCTCGTGCTCTCCGCGACCATGCCTAAGACTTTTTTTTTTATTTTTGTTTTATTCTTCTCTTCGTACGAGCGATCGTAGAAAATGAAGTTTCTGTTCCACTAGCTCTTTATCGCTGCACCATTGGTTAGTTTGCGTGCTGTAAAAGTTGAGGACGAAGAGTCAGTGGATCGACGTGATGGAGGTCAATGATGAAAGCGTTGAGAGTACAAGCCAGTGTACGAGTGCATGCCGTCAGTCCGATGATACAGAGCTATAATGGGCACAAAACAAGCTATTATATTTTGAAAAAAAAAAAATTTAGAACGCTCGCAGAAATTAGGATTGCTAGTATACGACACGCCCGATCGCATTGCTGATGGTTCAGACACCGAGGTCGTTGAACCATCGGATACCCTCCAGGCTGAAGATGCCTGCCGTCTAAAGAATACGAACTGTTGAGTGTACCAAGTACAAGTAAAAGTCAAGCATAAAGTACGTGTATTGTCTAGAACATGAGTAGAACTTGTTTACTAGGTGCACATGCAGCCGACGCGTCGTGATGCCCGAATTCAAGCCTCTTGAGTGCCGCTGCTGCAGGGAGATGGGCAGGAAACTTACAGACCTGCAGTTGAGGTCTCACATCGAGACCTGTGAGTTTTAGTAAACTTCGCCTAGGGTTGTAATCTTCATCACTAAAGTGCATCGAGCATATCCATCGCCTACCCACGTATTCTAATAGCTATCCTGCGGGACCCGCAGTCAGCCACCGGTCCATCTCTTGTATGTCTCTCGGAAATGCATGCAGTGTGATCTCTTCTTGAGTTGCTGAAATACCGGGACAGTCCCTCACACAGCACCTTCTAGTCATTGTAGTTGATCACGTCAATTCACTGACTCCTCTTTTTCTACCTTTACAGCAACATTAAGCGATGAAAAGCCAATAAAAGAAACCTTATCTGCTTGGATAGCTCGTGGAGGTGCGGAGAATAACAAAAATATTAAAACAAATATTACATGCGCTCGCGGTAAGCACGAGGAGGAATACAACTCACGTGACTTCCGGCGATGCCTCTCTTCTGACCGCCCCGACAGCTTGCGGTACTCTTCTACGTCACAGTGCACTGGCGGGAACTTTGAATTGGGCGTCGTATTTCTATTCTTTATAAAAAACTACGCAACTCTATAGTGAAACATTTTTTTTGTAATGTCCTGACATGCCATTTCAACGCTAAGCATAAAAATGTTTTTTTTTTTTTTTTGGCGTGTCAGAGGCTTTTTATGCGTTAGTTTAATGGTGATGGGAAATTGGATGCAAATACCAGAATGCGAGCCGTGCAGTTGGTGCATTTCTATTTCGCTAAACATTATATTCGCTGCAAAAGGTGGCCGTGCATTTAAAATGAACAAGCATAAGCTCATGGCTTTAAATACTAATTTATTGCGTCAATGAGCATGCAAAAAATGTACTTTGGGGCGCTACGCTCGCGTGTCTATGCTTTGGTTATATTAAAAGTAACTGTAAAAAAGAGCATAGTTAATGGTGGTGGCCGTGTCCTGCCAACAGCATCCGAGGATGTCGAACTTTTGCCTCTAAACTCGACATCGGAGGAAAAAAGTAAGTACTTGATCTTGTAATAACTTGTTTGAAGTTTGTATATTTCGACAAATTGTGATTATCAGCTTCTAGCATTCTTGCGTCTACATAGAAACTCGTAAAGAACATATTTGAACAAAAAATAGCGGACCCGCAATGTTTGTAAGATTAAATAATTTTAATTGCATTACCGTGTATGGCATTATGTCGGAGTTCTTTAAATGTTGACCTAAAGCAGGAGACCTTGATACACTTTATAGGTAATAAACATACTTGTAGGCATAATTGAATATTCTATAAGAGGAAAGGGGTGGTATTTCGTCTTGAGTGAATTAATCATTTGCAAAGGCACCGATATTACATATGTCTGCAACATGACCTCTTCTACTAAGCATAATCGGCGAAATCGCTGTTTATTTGGTTGAAAAAGTTGGTGGAGTTGTCAGCCAACCTGATGAACACAAGAAACTTCATATTCACTTGCGCTAGACTTACTATCCTACTTGCAAAACAATTCTAAGTGTACTTCCCACTCGCACAAAAAGCGTGTAATTAACTTACACATAACTGAAGAAAACGCCTGGTCCATTCATGAACAAACAACGTAGAGGAAGTTAGCTCCGTCGAATAAAGCCATGCACTTCGACTTTATTCAACCGAATACTTTGCCTCGCTGCTTTAGAACTCATACCGAAATCAGCCCAGCGAATGTAGATACTTAGAGACCTCTTAAAAATCAACCAAGCGAAAGAAAATACTTTTTTGTGAGACCTTGTTTCGAAGCCGCCAAAGCTTGCTTATCCGGCGCGAGGAAAACGACGCAGTAGGGGCTCAATTATCCGGCCGAACATTTTTTCTAGATGGTCAGTGTCCCGACGGGAAAACGTTTGGCAGCAGTCAAGAGGGTGTGATCACAGATTATATGAGCCAAGTCAGCAGTTTGTCCGGACGTATGAAGTTACAAGAAGGATGAGGTCCAGCCAGCAAAAACTGCCCAGGAACGGCGCAGTCTGAGACTGACCCAGTATTGCAGAATACTTCAGGTAGCGCGAGACCAAGTAGTATACGCCAAACTGGTTTTAGAAACCAAATACAAAATTTCAATCCCTTTTGGAAGTAACATTTAAAATGAATTGATAAAAATACCTTGTATTGTTTCCTGTTTTGTTAAATCTTTACGGTACCTCTATTTTAGACGCTTATTAGATTAAACATAAAGAGCTAGTTTTGATTCCTAAGCACAATTTAAGCGTGTCATTAAAAATGTAAAATTTTTAAACGCTTACCACCAGATTAACAAGTTAGTTTTGATTTCTAAGCATCATTTCAGCGTGTTATTAAAAATGTAATTTTTCTTTTTGAGGGGGGGGGGGGGGTGGGGGGGGGGGGGTTAATTTGGCCTTTATGAATAAAGCGACATTTATATTCAACGGTTGTGATGATGTGAGGATATATCAATGCTCCACTAAATAAGTGAGGTTCGCGGGGAATTGTCTCTGGATATCCCGAAAATTCTTGACGATTAAATATCCGAGACCCCAACAACGCCTTGTTTTTGTCA
Source organism: Ixodes persulcatus (assembly GCA_013358835.2). Taxonomy (NCBI): domain Eukaryota; kingdom Metazoa; phylum Arthropoda; class Arachnida; order Ixodida; family Ixodidae; genus Ixodes; species Ixodes persulcatus. Next base: position 750,471 of record JABSTQ010010847.1, read on the forward strand.
TCTTACTTCGCAACTAAGGTTCTTAGCTAAATGAACCTTCACGACGATCATTTTTAATTGCACTGAGCCAAAAAAAATAAAAACGGCATAAATGCAACGCAGACACACAAATACTCCATAGATGCATGAAAAACGAAAAAAAGACACGAAATCCATAGAAAAGTTCCTAGGACATTTAGACAAACTGACGACCGGTCATACTGCATCCTTTTCAAAAAGTCATAGTTCTCGTTGCCAACTCGGCCAACCAAAGATACGCCGTTAGTGACGGTATATGAAATACGTCAAGGGAAATTATTGTCTGTCCGGATACCAGAACCAGCGGGTGTGCTTAGAATAATTGGTTCAACGGCCTCAAATGACCTGTGGTGTGGCTTGAGAAATAGATAAGAAAAAAATAACGAGCAGGGCAGCTGATCCTTACTCTCGGTAGGACCCTCTATGGTAATATAACGTCTTCAGGAAGTGGTAGAGATATCGTGTAGACAGGAGAAAAGGAAATGTTCAGAATAAAGGCAAAATCCATTAGCATCACATGTTTCGACAATCGTGAGATTTCTGCCAACTTATGTGGACTATAAGTGCTCACTATTACGTAGGTTGCTTTGCTTGCGTTTCCGTCTTTCTTGCATTCTAGTTGTCTCCGGGGATATATAAATGAGAGAGCGGCCAACAATAAACCATTGTGCATAAAGAACGGATTTAGCGGCATGAAGAAATTGCGAAAAATTCCGCTACAAAAAGGGCACAGTGTACGAGAAGAATTAATCGATAATAGGTACGAAAGATATAACGCCAGTAAATTAGGATCTAGGGCCATCCTGTACACCTAAATTACAGAAAAACAAAGAAAGCAGAAAAAAAACATGAAAACATGAAAGAGACGGGGAAGGTTGTAGGATCGTTCCTAGAGGTGTCTGTGCAGCGTTGAATACGGTCTGAGGAGGCAGAAGCTTACTCATGGAAAGACCCCACGCTTGGTCGTGTGGACGCCATGCCACATAAGGTTTCTTTTTTTCTTTCCCCTTTACTTTGGGGAATATTAAGACTGGACTCGTGACTTCCGGTACGATTGCTTAAAACGCAGACTGGAAACGGCACATAAAAAAACAGGTTTCCTTTTGTATTTTTTTTTCTGGAGAGGGGAGGGGGAGGGCGGTGGGTTTAATCAGGAAAGATTTAACAAAGAGACTAGGAACCTAAAGGAGCAAGTTGGACTCGATTTGACATTAACAGCCCGCAAGTCACGGCATCGCAGGCTTTCAGGAAGACGTATCTGTTAGCGTTGGCGTCAGAATGCGTGGGCAGCAACTAATGCGCTACTGCAATACCCGCTTCCTTTTTTGGTTCTGTATGTTTCGAAGGATGACGGAACCTTAGCGGGAACATTACATAAGAAGCTGTGCTATTTTACTGCGTTACATTAGCCTTTCTACGAATAAAGAAGTCGGTGCCTAATCAAGGACGCTCGTGAATTGAAAGCGAGAAAATTAATATTCAGAATGAAATATTGTTAAAGCAGCGTTTTATTTTCTTTTATGTATCAGCTGTACTGAAAACCTTCGTCTTCAAAAGGAGGCCATACCATTACAAGTACACGCGGTTTATTCTAGAAAAAGACGCTAACATTTCAGCACGTCGGTACGTGAATAACACGTTTTGACCACAACCAAGGACCTGTGTATAATGCACATTGATTGCGTAGGCTAGTCGCCTTGATTTTCGCAATGATTCACGTCATTGCTGCAATAATGCTTCGAGGTCGCTGGGCAGCCGACTCTATCAACCTGAATGCACACACGTACGTTCGGCGTTCAATGAAAGACACAGCTATAAACACATCGACGTGTTGGTTTCTTAGAAGTCTTATAAAATATTTCCGAAGTAGCGACATGACAGCCAGGCTTTCTGGTGCAAGGAAGAAAATAAAACCACCAAAGCAATATAGCTTGCATTATCTAACATTCTTAGGGCTGCGTCATAATTACGCACAAGGTCTATTACCACAGTTTATGGGGGTTCTGGCTTGTTAAGAATATGGGTAACGTTTATTCACAGAATAATGCAATAAAAACACATCCAGCCCGCTTAAGCGCAGAACGCTTGTATGCGGGAGAGGGCAGTGAATTTACTCACCTCAAATTGTGGACTTAAACGAAAGGACAAAAGTTGCCGTTAAACAAATACGGGTCTTTACAAAAACAAAAACAACAACAACAGCAATAAACAGTAGAACCAATAACAAAAGTACGGACTTAGCTCGTGTGGAGTCTTTTCAAAGGTATATTTCAGTTAAGCACATTTCAATACGTACTGACAAAGGTCTCCATATATACGATCACAAGTGACATTAAATAAGAATACAGATGTTCACACAAAGTTTCATCGTTCCAACTCAACAATCCTCTAGTTAAATCTGTTAAAAAACACTTTTTATATATTTTTATCTGCTTCTCGCGCTGCAGTTTAAGAAGATTTCTAGGTATAATATTAAATATAGCGGGAACATAATACTGGCGTTGTCTTTTTCCATGGTTAGGATATATTTTTAAAATAGCATATGTTTTTGTGTGTCGAAGATATTTTAGTGCGCTGGGTACTTCCCTGAAATCCTTAGAAAAATAGCAACTGCTTAAAACAACAAATTGAAAAATATTTTGAAATGAAAAAAATCCGACTGCATTCATTTTCTCATTTTTGTAAGTTAATATTTTGATACATATACATATATGTTGTTGATATATTTATAAAACATTTTCTTAATGTTTTGTTTTTTTATTTAGGACATGTTTTATATATATTAACTCCATATCGTATAACAGATTCTCTCAACGATTGACATACCTCGGACATGAAATTGATGTTTCAACCACTTTTAAGTCTATTGAGATAGGCTGAAACAACACAAAGAGTTTTTATAACATGCTGAATGTAATCACACCATGAAACATTTTCGTCAAAATGCAGTCTAAAATAACATGCTGTTTTTAGATTCTCCAATCTCCTGCAGTTACACGGACTACAATGTCGAGCATGAAGAAATAGAGGGACTTTAAATGTAACCTGTTTATGAGGATTTCGAAAGCACATCAGTTTAGTCTTATTATGATCGACAGAAATATGTTTATTACCAAACCAACTTATTATTTCAGCTATTGTATCTAGGAAAATACGGGCTACAATATTGCATTGTTCGTGTGGTATTATTAGCGCTGTGTCGTCTGCGTATCGGAATGGTTTTGATTTTAGTTTAGGGTGAGCTATCTGATTAATATATATGTTAAAGAGTAAAGGACTTAAAGTAGTTTTGTGTGGAACACCAAACTTCATTTGAATTGAATCACTTGTTTGACCGTTAGGCTTCACCACTTGGTATCTGTTCATAAAGTAGTTTAAAAAAAAATGTATAAAAAGGGCCCCCTGAAACCGATTCTATATAGGTTTTCTAACATAATTAAATGATTTGTTATCAAATACTCTGGATAGGTCGAGAAATAGAGCTAGAGCAATTTGATTGCTATCTAAAGACAGATGTATGACGTCTGACTAATGGTTCAATAGTAACGTCGTGTATTTTTGTTTGCGAAATCATATTTCGATGACTGTATATCTCACAAAATTAGTTCATAACTTTCGCTAAATACTTTTTTATTATATGTGTTATGACTGAATGTGTAGATATTGGTCGATATTAAAAAATAATAATTTAGATCTATTCGCCGTCGGCGATCGAGCACCGGCGGAGGCGGTTGATCTGACATACCGCGTTCGGCTTTGGCTAGCAGACGGCGTTCGTAAAATGGCGTCAGCTGTTGCTGGCTTCACGCGGCGGTACCGTGCGTGCTTCCATTCATTCGGCGTTCGTTGCCATGGTGACGGCGAGGAACGCAGACGTGCGGAAGAACGCTGCGGCGCAGCGATACCAGGTGCGTTCTAAGGCCCTTCCCACATGCTTTTCAATGGGCGGAAGGCGAACAAAAGAGTTCGAAATAAGGACTTAACGCAGAAGGCTGAATTTCTCCAGCGCCTCATAATTTGACGAGCCTTACACGAAAAGCATGTTTTTTTGGCCATCCCGCGTCCTGTTTTTTTTATCCGCAACATGGGTCTAAAGTATCAATCTGCCCAAAGCTCTGGGCCAAGGTTTGGCAAAAGTCTGTGAGATTTAGGCGTTGAAAAACCCGAAGAAGTCAAAGTAGAGGTAAATTTGACCGTCTTTGGCAAGAGTTAAGTTATTTTGGCCCTAACTTGCCAAAGGAGCGCCAAAGTTAGACTTCAATCCCCGGTAGTTCGGCTGTTATCTGTCCTCTTTGGGCCAAAATCGCCAGACGAGCGCCAGAGTTGGGTTTACTGCTTGATATTTCAGCTGTCATCCGGCATCTTTGGGCCCAAGTCAACAAACAAGTGCCAAAGTTAGGCTTCGTTTCTTTATAGTACGGCTGTCATCTGGCAGCTACGGGCCGAAGTCACCAAAAAAGTGCCAGAACTAAGCTTACTGCCTTGGAGTTCGGCTGAGGAGGTATTGGATGTAACGGCGTGTCTGCAACTTAATTAAATAGAAATCAAGTTTTATTCTGCTCGCAACTTTTGATTTTATTTTAGGTGTCTGTATTTCTCCAAGCCAAAGGTGGGCTGAATGTTTTACCGCGGCTGGAGCAAGCTTTTGCCAACGCAGATTGCGCCGGATTGTTGTACTCGCGAGTAGGTATATACACACGCCAATATCGGGACGCACCGTGAGACCGGTTCGACGTTACACAAACTGCTGCCACCCAGCAAGCGCTGCGTGAGATTGATGTGCGCACGTCTCCTTAACAGACACCATTATTAGGCGGCGCACTGCATAAGCGAGCATAGCTCTGTGCGTGTCTTGCGTTGTAATTGAGCACTGTCAAATCCTAGCAATAACAAAAAGCGGAAGCCACCGGGGGTCTGTGGTACCGCTCCCGCTTTACACTTGGGGGAACTAAGATGACATCCCAGAGGCGACGATTGTTTTTTAAAGGTAATTTGAAGCATTAGACAGCATCAGTCGAGGCACTCTTTTCTCTCACAATCTTCCACTCCTCCTCCTCCCTCCTAACCGAAGACGACGTTCCAAGCCTCGGCCAAAGCTACAGGGAAGAGACCGTATGCCAACCTGTTCAAGAGGAGGAAAAGGAGGAACGAGATAGAAGGGCTGGGAATCCCCCGTTCCTTCTTCCCTTCTTCTTGAACAGGTCGGGATACACTCTCTCCCCTGTAGCTTGGCTGTGCTACACGTTATTTTTATAGGTTGTCTTCCCTTTCCTTACAATATACAGTGAGTAAAAAATGCAGAGGGAGCTTAGCTCATTGTTCCCGCCCCTACGACCTCGCCCTTAAAGAGACAATAAAGACGATTTTAATTAATCTTTCTTTAAATGGTGTTTTTAAGCTTTTTGAGAACCTAGCACACTGTCCGATTTTTAAATAAACATTTGTGACGCGTATTTCTGTGCCTACGACAGAACTGAAGAAACCGAAATTGAGCTATCTCCATTCTCATTCCTGGGCCTCGGAAAACGGAGGTGACGTAGGGTGTGACGTCAAGTGTGAATAGTCGGTATCGGTATCATTTAGGAGATCGAGACTCTGGTTAACGCGGTGGGTTATAGCAGCCCGGTGGCGCGGTCGTTTCGTGGGACCTGTCAGCATGGACGACAATTCCGCTCTCACGTGCGAGTTCCGGCTCCCGCTCAGTGTACTAACACCAACGGAACTGGAGATTCTCCTAAGGACGCGGGACCCTGAAATGCCTCTTTACGAGGACGCCTCAGAATTGGCGTCGACCTCTCAGTCGCCGACCCAAAGTGTCGCCCGAACAATCACGGGTCTTCAGTCGACCATTTGAACAGCCTTCTACCGCGCACAAATGTGGCAGGACTACCGCTTTGCAGAGTCCTTCTAGTTCCGTGTTCCCAATCTAAACACGACACCGACATCTGAAACCCGACACCGACATCTGAAACCCAAACCAAACGACTCCCGCGTGTTCCGCGCTATGTTTTGTTTTAAATATATATTGTTTACCCATGGTTGCTCGTTGACCGTTTCGCGTCCGGCGTAGCAAAGACAAAAATAATTATGCTGTTTTATTTACGGTTTAGTAATCATTTCCGGTCCGACTTATACTTTTCATGGTTATTAAAGTGGAAATTGGAACAGTGTTCATAAAATTCGCTAACCAAAACGTGACCGAGGGCACGTCTCTCGTTTCGACCAATCGCTGACGCGTCTCGTGTGAAGTCTAGCTTCTAGGCCCCGCAACGTCACGCGAACTTCCCTTCTGCTGGCTTCTCCCGCGACTCTCTGGGCGCCGTCGCAACCGATCCCGGTACGATTATTACCTCGACTGTTTAAATGATTTGCACGGCACACAAGCGCCGGTTGCGGCTGTAATTTTAGTCACATTGCCTGGGACGTACCTAAAATCCAGTTCAATCGGGGAAAAAAAAATCCGAAATCGCCTTCATTGTCCCTTTAAGAGTCCCCACTGCTTTTGTTTCTTTGTGTGGCTGTCAGCGAACGCGACGGCCGCTTTAAGAAAATCAGAATGGCGGAGTGAAACGCGTGATCTCTCTCCGTAGGATGCGCAGGACAGAAACGCTTGGATGAAAATGTTTCACGTGACTCTGTCTGTCGCGTTGATGGGATCTCTAGGGCTGTTGTTTTCGCTGTTTGCCAAGTTACAGAAATAGGCGAGCCACGTAGGTCCGGTTTCCGAAGGCGCTCTTCAGTGTTCTGTTCATTTCGTGCGTTGCAGACGCGGCCGTGGTTTTTCGTCGTAAACGGCACAAATACAGCCATACCAATGTTTTGGTAATGACCATTTTTTTCGCCGGAGTCTGTAGAATTCTTGTGATGTGTTTGTTGAACGCTCTTGGACAAAAACTGCACTTCGCCGACGACGAGACGTCAGTTGAATGTGCGGAACCTTCTTTCTCGACTGTGTTTCTGGACTGCCCAAGTCGGATTAAACATCTATAAAGGATTACATGATATCGTTGTTTTATTAGTAAGTACACATGCATGTGTACTTACATGCATTACGCTTGCGTAGGTAGCATGCTTCCGGTAGTCGTTTTGCTTTCCTCTCAATCTCCGTGGTTTTTGTGCTTTAATTTATGAGTTCTGCTTGGCATGGAAACAGTTTTAATTCAATTTTATCATTTGCTTTTCGCTTTACAGAGAAGTATGACGTTTGTACAGAGCGTGACACTGTTAGCGCGAACAAGCGATTTCCAGTTTTCTGTGTTTTTCTCTTAGAATTCAAAGGTTGTCATCAAAGATATCATCGTTATAGAAATAGCTCTTTTAGGGCTCTGATATAAAGGGTGAAATTGTGTGCCCACTAATACTCTTTCCTATTAAAATGCGAAAAAGCGCCGATGTCGTGTTCGCGCTAACAGTGTCGCTATGTGTACATATGTCCAGAATACGTCGGGTGTAAAGATAGTGGTATAATAAACTTCTGGGAGCGGTCGAAACATTTTGTTCGTCCATGTATGGGATTGATATGCAACAAATGATATGCAACGTGCTATACCACACAGACTTGCATGTCGTCCAGCCAATACGGAGCAGACACATTGTAGAGTATTCGCACGATATTGTGTGAACACTGGGCCTGGGAAAGCGAACGTTCGGCAATACCTGCCGGATATTAAACGGTGGTGTAAAAGTGGACATTTGAGCGATATTGGAACCGACTTTCAGCTGATACTGGCAGGACACCATCAAGTATCGGCGTGATGCTTGGGAACGGAGATAATTAGATCTAACCATCGTGTTTCCAATGTTTATTTGATTAATTTTCTTCTGGAGCGCGTGAAAGAGCACTTTTGTGGCACACGAGAGAAATTCCAAACTTCGGCAGGCCTCTGGGCTTTCTTAGGCACGTTTTGCACTTATTTGAATCTCCAGCGACTAGCCAAAGAAAATCTAAACTTCGGCATGCCCCGAATCCCCAAATTAGGATTTACTTTGGCAGTTATGGCTGAAGCCTGGCACTTACTTCGGCACTCCTGTGGCGGACCAGAGAAAAGCGAAACTTTGGCATGCCGTAGTATCGCCCAACTAGGGCTATCGTTAGGCAACGTAGTTCGGCACTGACAAGCGCCATGGAGCAAAATCTAATTGGGCCAAAGTTGGTCCCTTACGTTTTGGAACTTGGAATACATCTTAGCGCTCAAAAACAAGGACAAAAAGACGAGAATCAGACACCACAGTGCGCTCTTTTTGTCCTTGTTTTTGAGCGCTAAAATGTATTCCAAGTTCCAAAACCAACTAGCCCAACAATCTACCCTTACGTTTGCCACACTTTCGCCCAAATTGGGCGTTTTTATGGCGTGCTTACTTAGAATAACACACCTTTTAATTTGTAAAAATTGCAGTAAAGATCTCGCACTCGTATCAGATCATGTCCTGCTGGTTTCACCAAAGACCTATTAGAGATCGTTTCCTTTAGTTCAAGTTCCGATATCAATGCTAAGTCTGCTGAATTCAAATAAGTTGTGATCTCTGCGGTGGTCGTATTGTCTTTATTTATTTCGCTTTTTAAACATTGTACAGTACTAAAACAATGTATGGCTAAAAGAGTTTCCAAGCCCTGGGAAGTCCGTAGCTTCTGCAAAATGTTTATTTATTGTGTCATTAATGTTTTGTTTGTTCCTCCGATATGTTATTTGTCGTACTAGCTGACAAATTCTTCTGGAAGTACCTTTGCCGTCTTTAAATTCGTTCGTGTAATATTTCTTGTTTGCTAGTCTTACCGTACCTGTTACCTTATCTCTCATTTTTCTAAATTCTTCCTTCATATGTATATTGCCAAGATTCGGCTTACATCTCTCGCATATTTTAGCTCTTTTATATCTCTATTTATCCAGACATTTTTATCTTTTCTTTAAACCTTCTTTTCTCTTTTACGTTTTAATATCTTACCTTTTTGAAATTTATCGACTTGGTGCTAGTATATAGTAATATTATAATATTCTGCAAATATATTTCAGTCGTGCTCCTGGATTAGCCTGTCGATATTTTTATTATCCAAAATAAACACAATTGCATCTTCAGTCCCAAGGTTTTCAAGGCATCTGTTATTCAGTAGTGATATTGTTACAAAGTAATGATATGCAACTTTTTGTTTAATTGCTTCGGATAGTGTTCTGAATTCATTGCTTCTCTATGATATAATCAATGCAACTTCGCAATATATGATCTCCAAAATATTATTCTTTTGTATAGTCTGCGATAGTGTTTCCCAAACCGATATCGATAATATATTATGTATTGAGATGATCCATATGTATATTGATTTTTACAATCGATGTTAAAATCACATGTCAAAATCGAAGGGGGAGGGCGTTATTATTAAACTTTCTTAATAAGCAGCCAAATTTCTCACAGAAAGAAGTTACGGTGAGAGCGGGAGGCATGCTTGTAAACAGCACAAATTGTGATGATGCGTTTTGTTTCAATATTGACATTGCTATGACTTCAGGGAAAATAAATGTTATCTCAAGACGTTGTAACACCCAGTCATTTCTAAAAACATCAGTACACCCCCCCCCCCCCTTTTTGTTTTCACGACACAAAAAATGACAAGTGAAATTATTTAATTTGAACCCGGGAGAAGCCCCTTTTTCAACGTTAATTTTTTTCAATACTAATGCATCTAGGTTGCTCAACCTGCCACACAAATAAACATTCAACTGATTCCAGACTGTGTTTTGGTGCGGTCAGTAGAAACCTCCCATTCAGAAAATCTTTAAAATGAGATTTCTATTTTAACGCATTTTGTTCAAGTCTCGTGCATTTTCAATTGTAATAAAAGCCGCACCTTGCCTTTGTCTTACAAAGATTTTACCATTACGAATCTATTCAAACTTGTACTACTTTTCTATGGTAGCACTATTTGTCGCCCAGAACAATCCTCAAATAGTCCCGGTTAGAGTTTTATTGATGAAGATTCCATCAGTTCTGAGTGCAGTTAATTTTTCCTTCCACAAATTCTTACTTGTTATATCTTTGAATCTATCCATGATCGCAGTTCTTCATTCCATCCCTGGCTTTGAGTTTGTGCAAGGCCTCAACATGTTCAGTGGTGGGCACAGGGAGTTGCAGTCTTAATGTCAGATCCTGAACAAGTTGCATTACATATTTATGGGGTTGCTGTTTTATACCGTGGATCTCAGCATTCTTTCGACGAGACTTCATTTCTATTTCGTTTAGTGAAGTTCGGACTTCCAGAAATTCAAGGTTACTTTCCTCCATCCTGGTTTCTAGATAATCTGATTCCCTTTTCAGTTCCTTTATTGTGATTTCGTAAGTCCTTAACGTTGGGAGGACCTCGTTATACTTGTTGGAAAGCTCTTTTAAGCATTGTTTTTCACGCCTTCTACAGTTTTCGTCTGGTTTTCTATTTTCCTCATCACGACATCGCCTCTTCTCGATTGTTCTCTGAGTGTTTTCTCTACGCTCGCACTTTTCCGTAGTACTTCCGTCTGCCTTTTGTCGATCTCTAACTGACTTGTCATGATAGCTATCAAACTGCGCTCCCGGGAACCCTGAGTCAACAGATCATCCTCAGTCATCCCGGCTGTTTCCAAGGAAGACAAACTAGATGAACTCCAGCTCACGCTTTGCATGTGATGCTTGCTAGGAGCTCAGTTCCTCCACCGTCATGTTTATAAACAACGTTTTTGTCGTACCAGAACATTTCCCTACGTAATAATGACTTTTGCAGTCAACGCACGCAACAGTCACGGTATCTTTTGTGAAAGCCTTAAAGAACGCCAAACAATCGGTTGACACAGCCATTTTGGTCTCCAACAAAACCAATACATGTAAACCAGCAAACAGGCTGTCCGGCAAACCACAACACATCAATATTTATACGTAGGGTTATAAACGTTGTCTTACCTTCAAGTTGAAAAGCAAACAATTACACTCGGCATCGGTACATCGCCGAACTGCCATTAGATGCCTTGGAACGGTTGATTTTATAGACGCAGTCACTGTTGTCACATGACGTCACCCTTGCATGCGCCTCCCGTTTATCACCCTCCGCTGATTGACAGATTGTCGCTGTGCCGCAGCTTGCCGATTATTTTGCGGATCCATGCTGTCTAACTTTTGCGTCGATCGTCTGCAAGTTGAAAGGCAAATAATTCAATACGGCATCGCTACATCGTCGGACTGCCTTTTACTGTGTATAAAAAGACACTCTCAGATCAAAAAGTGTTACCCTGTGTTAGGGCACCTGTCTGCGACTGCAAGAGAAATACTGACATTTGTCACCCTGTCAAAATCAGTTTAGTTCTTTACCTCAAGGCTACTTCTCCCCAAACATGTTTTTGTGACCAACTGGCATCACCGAAACCCCCCCCCCCCCCCCCCAAAAAAAAAAAAAATGTTACTAAGCTGTCTTTGACATTTCTCATTGCTTGATTTTTATGCACTTGACTGTTGTGCCTGTTTTTCGTTTTTCTTCTTCGTACATTTTTTTCATTGAAGGGAACGTTTCTTGGCAACTATGAGGTGATGTAATTATCGCGCCAGACTAATAATTTTTGTTCTTTCTGAAATTTTTACATTCTTTTCTAAAAATTAGGTTGACAATATGCACAACCATCAACATGCTCAGCGCCGGTTACAAAACGTTGTATAGAGCTCTCAATAAAAAAGATCAATGGAAGTTGCAATTGTATTTATCTATGTGGATAGCTGCTTAATCATAGCACCATTCGCAGTCCCACTTAACATTCTAGCCACTGGTACATTTAAAAAAAAATCGGAACAAACTCAGTTAAAGATCTGGCGAACTTGCGCATGCCAAGTGGGAAGAGCAGAGTAAGGATCGGGGGCGCGATGATCTGCCGCTCGTCCGAACTGCATTCAGCTAAATATCATTTAAAATTTCCATAGAGCAGAACCTCTCTAGTGAAAGAAAATATTAATGTGTGCAGGTATTTATACAGACTTACATACATACGACTTATAGTCAATACATATGAATTCTTATATGCCTATTCAACACATGATATGAAACATTTATCTCTTTTCAGCAGGGTGTTAGTGGTTCTTTGATGCCCAGCGTTGCCCAGGAGAAACAACTCAAGAATGAGTTATTGCCGTGCCACGTACGATAAATGGATAATAGATGGTTGAGGCTGAGAACTTTGAACTAGACGGCGGCTTGCGCCACCTGACCAGTGTGTGTTTTTTTTTGTTGATTTTCCTAACATTTATCTATCATAGAGCTATATATTTAGAGATTTATTCTTATAAGCTATATAAGATCGATACGACGGAGGCGCCTCTATGCAATGGGGTGTACACACCTCCATGCCCTACAGACCGACTGGAAGGAAATAAGAAAATATTCATCCTTCCCTCGACCTATGCCACCAGTCAGATAATCTCTTCTTAGTTATATCCATCTTCCGCATGTTTATTTTTCAATCACTATTTCTAAATCTCAGTGCGTTTGTTAAATTAGTCGCCTCCTCAGCTACCAAACGGGTGAAGCCCTTACAGTATGGTATCAAGTGCTGAGCCGTCTCCTCCTCCTCTTCACAAGCTCCACCCGCCGTATCTTCTTCCTGATGTCTAGCTCCATATGTCTTAGTCCGCAACACTCCCATCCTCGCCTCGAACAAGGAGCCCTCAAATTGTCAAAGGTGGGCTCCTTAGTAATGTCCTTCTTGAACGATCCGGAAACTTCCACAGTCAACTTAGTAGGCCCCCCCCCCCGCCCCCCATGCTTGCTTCCTATATTTCCCACTCAGTTTATTGAACTCCCCTATTAACCTATATTTTCTCTCCGCCTCCTTGCTATTGCCTATACATTTAGATTAAGTTTTCTACCTCGCTTTCTCTATTTTGTATCGATGCGCCTCGTGTGTAAATAGCTGAAAACTATTCGTGACCATTGTTCTGCCTCTATTTGTCTCAGCCTATCCTCAAATTTTATATTACTGCCTACTTCTCTGTCCTCGAATGAGAATATCGCCCTGTACACCTTAGTTCGGTGTTTTACCATCTGCTCCCAGAGCCAAATCTTCCTACTGCACGTTGCTTTATTGCTAGCACTGCCTGGACGTCCAGTATGCACACAACTACATTTGCAAAAGTCAGGCTCGGAACCATAACTTTTCTCCGAAACTTCATCACCATCTCATACCTGTTAATGTTACACAGTGCTCTATATTTCATTGCATCTGCATTTCTGTTGCCCTTACCAGTTGCACATTGTGCATGTTCATTGAAGTATTCTATACCCTCGTTAATACTCCTACATACTTGTATTTATCAACTCCCTCGACCTCTGATCCTTGAATTTTTAGATCTGCAATTTCCTCATCATTTAACACCATGACCGCTCACTTGTGACAATTGCCTAACGTGTGTCCCTCTGCGCCAAATATATTCATAAAGGATTGAAGATGAACGTTGCTATTGGCCATTAACACTATATCATCAGCATACATCAAACCTGGTACTGACTGTTTGATCTTTTGACCTCGTCTGTCGTATGACAGGCAAGGTTCGCCTTAATAAATTTAGCGCTTTCTGTCGCATAGGCGAGGATTCTTGCGCTAGTAGTGCAGGATCGAAATATATCTTGAAAACAGATCACTCGTCCTTCTAAAGCAGAGCCGACGATGGATGTGACGCTTATTGGCGTGCACCACTAGCCTTAAAACGGCGAGAAGAAATACCTGTGAAAATATTACCAATTTGATTATGCCTTCCTGTACTGTGCAAAATACGAAATGCGCGTGAGCCTTCTCACATGACGTAACTGCTTTTATTTGTTCGACCTGAAGTAGTGCCGCAAATGCTCAAGGTTGCTCACGAGCAACATTCAGACAACATGCTTAAGAAAATAGGTAATTTTTTTTCCGAGATCAGATTTATAATTATACTGCAATTAAATGCAAAGGTGCAAGCGAGCTGGACAAGAATGACGAAAATAATCCCTGGAGAAGGGGAACAATAGGGACAAAGGACAAACACAAATCTCCAAACACAGCTAGGTGACTGGTGAGCGACCGAAAAAATCCGCCTGGTCCGGGTATCGAACCTGGGACCTCTCCATTACAGGTGGAGCGCTCTACCAACTGAGCTAACCAGGGGTTAGACGTCAGTAGAGCAAACGGGTTTTATCAGCTGCCACCATTCTAACACCAACAAGGGTGAGCTTGCAATTTAAGGTTATAATTATACTGCAATTAAATGCAAAGGTGCAAGCGAGCTGGACAAGAATGACGAAAATAATCCCTGGAGAAGGGGAACAAGAGGGACAAAGGAAAAACACAAATCTCCAAACACAGCTAGGTGACTGGTGAGCGACCGAAAAAATCCGCCTGGTCCGGGTATCGAACCCGGGAGCTCTCCATTACAGGTGGAGCGCTCTACCAACTGAGCTAATCAGGGGTTAGACGTCAGTAGAGCAAACGGGTTTTATCAGCTGCCACCAGTCTAACACCAACAAGGGTGAGCTTGCAATTTAAGGTTATAATTATACTGCAATTAAATGCAAAGGTGCAAGCGAGCTGGACAAGAATGAGGAAAATAATCCCTGGAGAAGGGGAACAAGAGGAACAAAGCACAAACACAAATCTCCAAACACAGCTAGGTGACTGGTGAGCGACCGCTCGCTTGCACCTTTGCATTTAATTGCAGTATAATTATAACCTTAAATTGCAAGCTCACCCTTGTTGGTGTTAGACTGGTGGCAGCTGATAAAACCCGTTTGCTCCACTGACGTCTAACCCCTGGTTAGCTCAGTTGGTAGAGCGCTCCACCTGTAATGGAGAGGTCCCGGGTTCGATACCCGGACCAGGCGGATTTTTCGGTCGCTCACCAGTCACCTAGCTGTGTTTGGAGATTTGTGTTTGTCCTTTGTCCCTCTTGTTCCCCTTCTCCAGGGATTATTTTCGTCATTCTTGTCCAGCTCGCTTGCACCTTTGCATTTAATTGCAGTATAATTATAACCTTAAATTGCAAGCTCACCCTTGTTGGTGTTAGACTGGTGGCAGCTGATAAAACCCGTTTGCTCTACTGACGTCTAACCCCTGATTAGCTCAGTTGGTTGAGCTCTCCCCCTGTAAGGAGAGGTCCCGGGTTCGATACCCGGACCAGGCGGATTTTTTCGGTCGCTCACCGGTCACCTAGCTGTGTTTGGAGATTTGTGTTTGTCCTTTGTCCCTCTTGTTCCCCTTCTCCAGGGATTATTTTCGTCATCAGATTTATGTTATTTTTGGTGTTCTAAAACCACGTGGGGGTTTGTGTTTCTGTAGTATTTGGAATAACGATTTGGGCATGAAAGGGTTAAAAGGCGTAATTTGCACTTGCTCAATAAAGTTGGTGGGTGAAGGCACTTTCGCACATCAGGCGAGCTCGGGCAGAAAAAAAACAACTTGCGCCTCTTGTGCAATTCAAGATTATTATGAAATGATGTATGAGATAGTCTTCACACTTCACACACATCCCTTGAGAAGTACTGGACAGCCTTAGCGAGGGGGCTTACTACTTATGAAATAGGAATTTAAAACTTCAACAAAAGCTGCAGCAACTTTTAATGCATTAAAAAGGTAGCACAAAAACAAAAATTGTATTGCATCTTTAGTCATCAGGAAAAAAAAAACGTTGACATACAATATATTCTCTGTCCCGTAAGACTTGTTATTCCAGAAACGGAAGGGCATCGTTTAAACACCACTTTTTTCGCTCATCTATAACTCCGCTTTCATTCACATAACACCCTGGTATTATTATAACAACATGTCATCGACTCTGGGCTCACAAATATTCAACTTAGGTTGCCGACATATCCAACTCGATAAATCCCACAAACCTTTGAATGAATCCCGTGATAACAAACACGATGTTTGTAACTAGTAGGAGAAACTAAAGCGTAGAAAATGCTTATAACAAATTTAGTTGTCATGTCGGCAGGGAAACATTCCTTATTGCCATAGTATAGTACATAAGGCCCTAACGGTTCATTCGTTTCAGAGAAGTAACAAGGTATAACACCTAATAAAAAGGGTCAAACTTATCGAAATAAATCAATCTTGCATAAGTTCATGGGCCTGGGGGAAAATAAAAGAAAAACCAAAAAGAACATGAACGGTGAAGAAACAGTTCTGAAACACAGGCTCGTCTGTTAAAGATTTCTATTGTCAGGTAATTTTTCCCATACTTGTTATCGGCTGGGGGAAAGTATTTTGAAAACATGTGTACTGCGAAGCATTCTGGTGTAATTTTGTTTTGAACGTACGTGCTGCACTCATCTTTTTTGTGGTATACGTCGCTATCATTCACATGGCTGTCCTTTCATTTACTCGGTTTTGAAGGTTTCCTGACAGTTTTATGTGCAAGTGAGGCGGCAAAACAACTTTATTACCTTATTAGGCCAGGTCGGTGCCCTCGTCATTTTTCGTAAGGAGCTCTTTTTTGTGTCGTATGAATTTATCAAGATGTATGCGTTAATATTGTTTTTATTAAATAACATCTTGGGCTTGGGTTTTAAATTGTTGATATATAATGTAGAAGCCTCTCGTTGTTCAGCTGAGCTTCAAATTTCGAGAGTTAAATTCAAGATTCGTAGGGCTGAGAAAAAGGTGGTTATCGGAGAAGAAAAAACAGGTTCCTTACTCTGCAACCTATGAGCTAGACATAGCGAGAGTGTAGTGAAAATAAGTGGCAATAACGGTGAGAAAAAAAAAAAATGTTGCGAAGAAGTAACCTATTTCGGGACCTGACGTCTTAGTTTCCTGATATCTCGAGGAAAGTAGTACCGGACCGCCAGATGACTCTCTAAGCCTTTCGGGAGAATTTGTTTTCAGAAATTGGAACAATGGTATAATAAAGATATCAGCTGTGCACAATATACGAGATAGGTATTCTTCACACCTGTAAAAGTTGTCTTTACTGTTTTTATCTCAACATTACACCCGATCGTTCAAAAAAGAAAAGAGTTCAATTTTGATCTGAATGTAAAATTAAGCGCTACATGATAAATTCAATTTTGTTATATTTGTAAGATCTTTGCTCTGATGAGTGGGCAGGATTACGAATAAAATGCTTTCTAAATTGAAGAAGTGGATAATTCTGAATTGTGTTTAGGAATAAAAAGACAAATAATTATGTCTTTCGTTTGGTTTCTGGTTGTTTAATGATGACAACTGATGACCAAGTTTTCTAGACATTTGTTAAATATTAAACAATTTGAAAGGTGCTTTGGTCATTTTAAAGATCTGGTTCCTAATATGTCGGTTACATTGGTTTGTGAAAGAGAATTAATAGTAAACATGGCTTTATACTGTGTTGTGTGATCGGAATATCACCGTGCGGTTTTCCTGACACGAAATGAGAAAAAGAAAAAGGTTTAGAAACTTCTTCGGTCGAGAATTCGCTTTATTTTTATTTTCACCAAACAAGAGGTATAGGATAAAAAAAAACATAATAAATTATTTTCTTATTTTATTATTCTATTCCACTCAGTCGTGGCAGCCAATATATCGGCCAGACGGAACGATGCCTGAACGTTCGCCTTAGGAAACACTTTCCTGAAGTCAACAAGGCGTCTACCAACTCCTACCATCAAATTGTTGTCCATGCCCGCACCTGCCAAAATTGCTCTCCTAGCTATGAAAACACTACCGTGCTAGGCTCACACAACGACAAGTATGGGCGAGAGATAATCGAAGCATTTAAGATCAAAACTGCCACAGACAATGTTTCCTAGCCCTCGATGTCGTTATCGACATCGGAGATGGATTTTCTAGCGCCGGAGTTGTGATTGAGAAAAAATCTCGTCCAGTTTTCTTCTTCTTCTTCCTTTTCAGGAAGTTAAACTCAGCTATCTTTATTTTTATCTTTTTCTAGTATCTTTTAGTATTTTCGTCTTCACTTAATTTTCGCTGTGACCAAAGTGGTTCATCATAGTGTAACGGGCATCATTTAAATGTAGTTGCTCGTTGAAAGAACTGTGTGTGTCTGTTACTCGTATATATTTTGTGTTTTTATTCTTTCTGTGTGAACTGTACTCCATCCAACGCGCTCTGCTACGGGTACTTGAGAACCTGTCTAGATTTTAGCCAAAACACTTTTGGCAGTTAGTCATTTCTTCGGCGCCCCCACATTTAGACGTAAATAACTAAAAGCAAAACAAATAAAATTGCAGATGGTTTATTCCATGTCTGGAAATTCGATTCACTTTCAGCTCTTGACCGGAGTTTTCGCCGGGATCACCGGAAGAGATGCGGAAATACAACTTCATGATCCTAAGAAACGCCGCGGCGGGATGTCACAAGCCGGAAGGACGTGAGATAGAGTTTCGAAAATACATTTTTGATTATGGGTGTTTATAAATAATAAGCCAACATTTATTTTTTGGATGAAAACAATTTTCCTTATAAAAAATTCGCCTTGAAGAGTGGTATCGTCATATATGGTTGTCCTAAAACAAAAACTGCATTCCGCATAGTTGTGATGTTCACGAAAAATCTTCACTGCGTTTTATGTCGGTTTCTAAATGGACGAACCGAATGATAGCAAAGACAACTGAGTTTTGGAAGCTTTGTACGGCACAAAACTATGGACGTTTAATTAGATGATTTATTTAGTCGCAGTTCTATGCTTTTACGTTTTGCCCAAGGAACGTCGCCCGACCTGATCAAATCCCGGGGGGAGGGGGGGGGGGGGGGGGGACAAAGGTGTATCTTCTATGGGAAAAATGTTCGGCGTAATGTTTAGGTTAATTTGGCCCTGAATCTTGTCAAATAAAATAAATCTTATTATCCTGAGGGCGTTACAATAATATAAAAGAAGAGCAGAAACCAACATTCCTTACTGTAAACGACGGTCTTGTTAAGAACAGTAAAACAGACGGCGGAGAAGCAGCATGCGTTTCAATAACGTGGAGGAATTGCAGCACCTGAGCCTACCGAGTTCTGAAGATTTTGAGGCTGACATGCCCTAAATCGAGGGAGATACCAGACAAGCGACGAAGCTCCCGGAGGCCAATCGGCGCGTTGGCATGCACGACGCACATGTGAAGCTACAGCGGCGCACCCTTCGCAAGGTAACGCTTAGCTCGCAGTGCAAAGAAAAAAGAAAGAAGTGTAGTTGCGTTTTCAAATCTGAAAAAAAAAACGCTACGGCGATTATAAAAAAAATATACAATCGCGGTTCACTGCGAAAAAGAAACTTGCTATAAAAATAATTTCTCGGGGTTTTATCGTAATCGACGACGTGATTTCTTTATTCATCCAGGTCGCAGTCTACCCTGAGCTTACGCAAACGAGAAATGTGTCTAAAGATACATACATTTCAACGGCGTGTGTTGCAAGCATGTCTTCGTTTTGGCTCCGCCAGCACACACCTAAATACAAATGCTCTATGCAGACGCGAAACCACTATATGTAAACGGTGAGTAATTGAGTTAAAGGTCGAGATGATGAGAGTGGGCGGGGATGTCAGAGCGCCGAGCTCTGATTCGAAGGATAGGGTTCAGACTAAAAGACTTTAGTTGCCTTTGTTTCTACCCATTGTTCGAACGCGTTCGAACGCCGATCACTGGCGTCCTTCTTTTAAAGTGAGATTCTGCGGGACGAGCAGACAACGCTCTTGTTCGCGCTGAGAGTGCGTTGTTAGAGGCGGGGTTTAAGCCGCACGTCCGGAGGCTTCCGGGCTCGTGACGACGACCATTCCCCGAAGTGAAGAACCCAGGGGTCTAGTGGAGGTGGGAGAATTGGTAACGTAACGAACGGTTTAATTACATGGTTGCGATACAGTCGTCAAATCCGAGAGAACCACGGGAGCAGCCTCACGCTCCGCCTTATATAGGGTCCGTCTCTTCCTCACGCTCCGCCTTATATAGGGTCCGTTTGTTCCTCACTCTCTTGGCGGCGGTGCGACGTTGCGAACCGCCGCCAAGTGCGTTGCAGCAAAGTCCGCCGCGTCGTAGCCAGAAGTGCGTCGTAGCCATGGCTCTCCGCAGTGAGGCCATGCCTCTCTCCCCTTCCGGAGCGCACGAACCCACACGCACACACACACGTCCCGTTGACGTCACGGACGCGTGGAGACTCGTTTTGGGCAGGCCCCAACAGGTGGGCGACGGTCCTGAACACGTCGGGACTCGTTTCCGCAGCGTTGAAACTCGGAAGAAGGTCGCCGAAGGTTCCATTCTTAACAGCCCCACCGGGGCCAGGGAAACCTCGAATGGCCGGTGGTACAATCGCTGGCCTGAAGAGGTGGGCTTGTGGTAGGCCTTGAGAAGGCGCTGCAAGCAGTACAAACTCCCAAACCTCTTACAACGAAGGCATCAGCGGAAACGTCCCCCACAACACCACGCCACACCGCAGTCAAACGCTCGGAATCCGCCAGAGACCCGCCAGACTGGATTACGGATTACCAAAATTTGCCAAAACAATGCAATTTAAAACCTTAGGACAATTGCGGGTATCGAGACCCCCTGTCGCCAAAAAACTCATTTTTCTAACGACGTCACTATGAACAAAATACAAAAGACAAAACTTCTTCGCAATTTGTTAGGTCATTTTGGGGTTTTAACGAAGTGCCCCCACTTAGATCCTCATTCCCGTGGATGACGAAGACCTCTGAGATCATCCCTACTGTTTTTCGTGATGTCAGAAAAATCTGCTCAACCCATCGGCATTGTCGTTAAATTTGCCTTTCCTTTTTCTTACGCTGAAGTCATAGTGATCGATTTTCACGTGATTTCTAGACGTGAACATGCGGTCCTTATAGCGCCGATAAAACAATCCGCCTTTTTCATGCCCCGTCACATTGGTCCTAGCAATTTCCTGAGCTGTACCGCGAAACCCTGACACACTAGGGTCGTTCTTCTGCTCGACTGTCAAAGACACTCTATCTACTCGTAGCAGAGGACCAAAGTTACGTGACGCCGGAGCTACGAGAGATCTTTCACTGATCCCGTCTTTCTCCGCCTTTTCCGCCGGCGCGATGTGATGGCGTACGCTTTCTAGTGCTACGAGGTCAGGCTGTTCTACAACCTGGTCCCTCTCATTCCGGTTTTCTGCCTCCAACTTTGGGAGTGCTTGCTCCCCGTCAGCTGCCTCTGGCTCTGGATCACTCGTCAACAAAGGGGCGACCTGACGCGATTTGGACCTCGTACACGACTCAACTAGCCCTTCTCCCAGTTGTTGACCCCTTTCGCGCAGCAGGAAATCTGACCGGTTAGAAAACAAATAAGGATACTCCAACGGGACTGTTTGCGAGACAGCCGCCTCTGTCACTAGCTCTCCGAACGGGCCAGTTATCCTTACTGTCGCCATAGGCAGACAGACACTGTGCTTTTCGAGCAGCTGCTTGATCCAAACTACCTTTCCAGTAAAATCGGATGTCGTTACATACGACGGATGAACAACGTCCATCGTCGCTGCACTGTCCTGAAGCACCCTGCACGGCTTTCCGTTTACCTGGAGCTCGTGAAGATAGGGACGAAGAAGCTTCAGGTCCCTGTCACTACCTTTCACGTAAGAGAACACAACCCGCGGTTTCTTACATCTGGCCGCTGTGTGTCCCGGCTCCTGACAGTTGTAGCACAGGAACAGCTTCCTTGCCTCGAACTGCCCTGTTGGGCTTTTCCGCGCCTCGTCTCCGTTCGAGTGTTCTGCGCTCTTTTCTGGGACCTTTTGTCCTGCTTCGGGCTTCTCGGGCCCGTTTTCTCGCGAGCCGTTTCCCTGTCGGAAGGTCTTGCGCTGATCGCTCCGGCCGGGTTCGCTTTCCTCTCCCCTCAGCTTTCTACGCGTTGCGTACTCTTCTGCTAGCTCAGCGGCCCTTTCGACAGAGTCGACTCCCACCCTATCCTGCACCCAGAGCTTGACTGACTGCGGAATGCTACGAAAGAACTGTTCGAGGCTCACACACTCGACTACCTTGTCTCGGCTTTCGTACACTTCCCCGCTCTTCAACCATTCTATCAAGTTTGTTTTAAGCCCGTACGCGAATTCCGAGTAGCCCTCGCTGCTCTTTTTGGATGCGTTTCTAAACCTTTGATGGAACGCCTCGGCAGAAAGGCGGTACCGCTTCAAAAGGCTGGACTTCACCTTGTCGTAGTCGTCCGCGTCTCCAGCACTAAGGCGCGCGACAACCTCTGCAGCCTCACAGGGCAACAAAGTCAAAAGCCGTTGCGGCCACGTTTCTGGCGCGAAGCTCAACTTCTCACATGTCCTCTCAAAATTAACTAAGAACAGGCCCACGTCTTCCCCAACTTTAAACGGCTGCAGGAGCTTCTTCATTTGATACGACTCGGTCTCACTTGCTCGTACCGGAGCCCCAACTCTACTGTTCTGCGAGTTTAATGCTGTTGTTCAATTTTGAGCTCTAGCCTTTTCAGCGCTCGCTCCCCTGTCGCAGCCTGCGCTCGTTCCTCTCTCGCTGCAGCCTGCGCTCGTTCCTCTCTCGCCGCAGCCTGCTCTTGCTCTCGTTCCTCTCTCGCTGCAGCCTGCGCTCGTTCCTCTCTCGCTGCAGTCTGAGCTTGTTCCTCTCTCGCTGCAGCCTGCTCCTGCTCTCGTTCTCGTTCCTCTCTCGCTGCAGCTTCGCTCTTAGCGTTCTGAAGCAGTTCCCACGCAATTTTAATTTCTTCTGCTTCCGCGCTTTCTGAAATAGCTTTAGCTGATCTCAGATTTCTTCATCTTTTGCTCCACCTCCACACCCAATTCTTCACATAAACAGAGTAAATCTGTTCTCAGTAACCTCATTAGATCCATGATCGCTGCTTTTTAGCTTTGGCTTTGCTATAAAACTTGTCGTGAGGTTGTACACAAACCTAGCGCACGAGTCAAACACTAAGGATTCCCAGCAGTTCAAAATTAATTACCCATAATCTGAAGCCTGGCGAATCTCAAAGCAAAGTCCAAACGCTCACCCACAGATGTAGCACGATGTCGCATGGTCCAATCCCAACCGCTGCCAACCAGTTAGAGGCGGGGTTTAAGCCGCACGTCCGGAGGCTTCCTGGCTCGTAACGACGACCATTCCCCGAAGTGAAGAACCCAGGGGTCCAGTGGAGGTGGGAGAATTGGTAACGTAACGAACGGTTTAATTACATGGTTGCGATACAGTCGTCAAATCCTGAGAGAACCACGGGAGCAGCCTCACGCTCCGCCTTATATAGGGTCCGTTTCTTCCTCACTCTCCGCCAGGGCAGCAGGTGCGACGCAGCAAACCGCCGCCAAGTGCGTTGCAGCAAAGTGCGCCGCGTCGTAGCCAGAAGTGCGTCGTAGCCATGGTTCTCCGCAGTTAGGCCATGCCTCTCTCCCCTTCCGGAGCGCACGAACCCACACGCACACACACACGTCCCGTTGACGTTACGGACGTGTTGAGACTCGTTTTGGGCAGGCCCCGACAGGTGGGCGACGGTCCTGAACACGTCGGGACTCGTTTCCGCAGCGTTGAAACTCGGAAGAAGGTCGCCGAAGGTTCCATTCTTAACAGCGTAAAGAAAAGTGCAGTTAGCCTTCGCGTATACCCACTGATCCTTCCAATCAGAGCTCGGCAGTTTTACGTTCGGGCTCGCTTTCCTCTTCTCCTCTCCCTCATATCCTATATGTATGCTGGTGTTAGCAGAGAAACTGAGGGAGAGGAGGAGATGAGAGCGCGCGTGGGACGTGAGAACGCCGAGATATGGTTGGAAATGATTAATGGGTTGACCTAAAGCCATGCGGAGTGCAAGTCGTCTGTTTTTTTGCGCAGGAGTTGCATTAACGTCAGAACTACGCCGTGCTCTAATTGGCATTGATTGAATGGATAGTGGGAAGACCTCAATCCTAGACAACACGAGATCTACCCACTATATTTTTCAATAAACCAATAAGAGCTTGGCGTTCTGAGAGCATCGCAACCCCTATGCAAGAAGTGGTTGTACTTGCACTCCGTATAATCGTTGACAGGTTTAGAGTGAAGTGGAAGCTCCTCCCACCTCTCTCACCTTGAGCAGAGCGAACGTTGGAGAGGAGGCGTTCTTTTCGCTAGAGTGGAAAGAGGTGGGAGATGCATACAGTTTACACTTAAGGCTGGTTCGCACTGCTGAAACCGACTATGACCGAGCCCGACGGAATTGGTTTTTAAACCTATTGTGACGGCGGACGACCGCGCCGCGCAGCAGCAATGGCGGTCGTAAGCGGCTTAAAACCCCGTTCTGTCGGACTCGATCGTAGTCGATTGCAACGCTGTGAACCAGCCTTTAAGCCTGATTCGCATAGTGCGATGTTTCCTGCGATTACGTAGTTGCGACGTCAAGCCCCGCAGCTTCCACAACCCTATTTTTTGCAACACGAGCGACTTCAACTCTGTCATACTGTGAGTCAGACATTGTCTCCACTACACTGGTTGAAAACGTTAGAACGCTGCGTTAAGCCGGTGATTTGGCCCTCACTATCCTCAGCGTTCGACGAGTGCAGTGGACACAAAGGCGGACGGCTTTAGGTCCACACACAAATCATTCGAACCAGAGCTCCGCGTTCGGACGTCCCCGCGCACTCTCTTCTCCTCTTCTCCCGCAGTTTCTCGACGCGTATGCCCCAGCTGCAAAACAAGGGCGAAGGGGGACTCCTCGCCAAGCGTCGAACAGCGAAGCGCCTTTGGCTGAATTTTATGGCGGCGGCGCGGCGACGGTGTTTCTCAACAGTAAAACACTAAATGTTAAAAGAGAAGGGGAATAAAAAAAAGGGGGAGAAAGAGACCACCTTACTAGGATATTTGCTCCTGGTAGGTAGCTCGTGTTAGGTAAAGTATTAATGCGAAAGCAATTACTGTCCCATGTAGCGAAGCCGGCGTTTTCTGGAGCAACGAAAAACGGCAAATAAATTCCCATTGGCTGAGCACAACGGCACCTAAATTCAAGTGCGCGTTTCAGAAAAAAAACACAAAGAAAATCACAGCAACGCAAATGCTTCGTCACGGTAACCGGCGGCGGCGCTGAAGGTCAAAGCAGAGGCACCTTAGAAACCAAACACAAAGAAAAGCACAGCACCGCGCATGCTTCGTCACGGAAGCCGTCGTGAAGCTGGCGGGGTTCACCGCGCCTGCGCAGTGGGGTAGCGGGATGTCACCGCCGGAGCGTTGTGTGAAAAAGAAACAGGTGGCGCGCTCCTTGAAGGAATGCGCTGCGTGTAGGAATGCTTTCGCATTTCTACACGTAAGCAGTCTTAAGTGTCTCTACCGCAGCTTTTTTTTTGTTCCTGAAATTGTCTTTTTTTTTTTTTTTTTTAGAGAAGCGAGAGTTTTATATTATCTTACAATAACGATGAACGAAAAAAAAAAACACGGTTAAACAGTGCTGATAATAGGAAACGTAAACTAATGTCACCCCGGTGACTTGAGAGGAGTACTAACTTTCTTGGTTGTTTTTCTTGATAGCTGAATGACTATTTTCATTACTCCAGAATGTTTCTTCCGTTTCTGAAATCCCTTATTATCCTAACGAGTCGCCGGGTCTCTCGAGCTGGAAGTTGAAAGTGATAGCAGCCAACGATACTCAACCGCGTTTTTTTTTTCTTGTTCTCTGCCTCGTGCTTGTCCAAAAGGGTCCGAGCTAATTGGATGTTTCATGCTTGTCTTTCGTCTACCCTAGTGCTCTGCATAACATAGCCGTACAACGTGATCATGGCAGTATAATTGCTAAAAATAATTTTAACAGCAATTATAAAACTGCCTTTCAGATCGCTGCTATAATGCTGAACGAATATTTGCCTAATTATGAGAAGGCAAGTTTAGGACCAAACAATTCGGGTTACTGTTTGTTTTTTCTCTGCACGTTTCTTGTAGTAAACACGAGGACCAAAACTTCTACTTTTTAGAGCTCTCTGCCGTCACACGTCTGTTGTTTTTAAAGCAATGGAGAAGCCTGTGTTATAAAACCTTGGAAAAAAACCAAAAAACCTCTAGAACAACTATAATTATTCCATTTTCGGAGGAGTCGTGTATTGTATTCTTCATACCAATGAGACTTAGTTTCAATACATTCACGAAATTGACAGTACAACCGTTTGACCCTCCGGCGGTATGTTTTATGTGCGTATTATCGTTTTCTACAAATGTCCGAACAAAACGCTGCGTGAACGTTCGGCACATACTCGAGGTCTATCACTGAAGCGCCAATTAAATATTGTTACGAATGACAATGGATGAGGCGGTGATAACTGAAGAAACTAAACGTGTAATGGGGCGGACTTGTGACCAAAAATGAAAGGAAACAGAAGATAACAGCAGAGCGTCGCGGGCGTCGAAGTCGGCGTAAGAGCAGAGTCGAACGCTGGGGCGAGACTGACTGCAGATCGCCACGCGGTGCCCCTTATGTACGCGCGTTGGCTTCTGGAACAATTGGCCTAGAAGGAACGTTCGACGACTAGAACATTCAGAACTCGATCAGACGAGGATAATCTCAAACTCTGGAGAACTAAATGTTGAAACAATAAATAAAAGAACATTCCACTGTCTGGAATCGAACCTTGACTTTCCGCGCGACAGTCAAGCGCGGTAACCACTCGGCCACGCACGCGGTCACTCGCCGATGCGAGTGGCAATATGACACCCAGCCTTACGCTGACGCGGAACTCGTATTCAATTTGTGACCCGCGATCAATCGTCGTAGGTTTCGTAAAGAATCTAGGGCACAGGCCTTGTGTTTGGTAAACACCAAGCTGTGTGGAAAACAAGCTTGATAGACGCACCCTACAGTTAAATTTCTTCGCCAATATAGTTTATAATGCATTTACTAAAATCTTATTCGTAGAAATGAACAGCCATGTGGCTCCGTGTAAAAAGAAAGTGAGAATAAGATAGACTTTGCAATGTGATTTAAATATTTTGATCGTTCTGCAGGTACTAAAGTAAGAACTAATTTGCATCTGCTGTCACGGAAGCAACCGAAACCCCCCGCTGTGCTCTTCTTACTGGAAACAAGCAAAATGGCTCTCGTCGCACAATACATAAATTGATTGCATGGCTCTCTGGGCAACAGCACGTCTTTCAATTACATGGCGTTATTATCTTAATAGTAATCTAAGCCCCGCGAGATGCTTCGCAACAACGGCCTCGTCTGCAGACAGATTACAAGGTGCGATTTTGCTTGCGGTTTCAAAGTTACGACGTTGAGCACCGCAGCTTCCACCACGCTTTGTGTTTGCTGCACGTGTGACGTCACCACTGCGCAATCGGAAGTAAAATCGCACTGGGTGAATAAAGCTTAATAGACCATTTTGGAGAAAAAATAACAAAGCAAGATACATCATGGCTACTACACATTGCACTGCGCAGCGAAGGGAACTGTGGGGCCATTCCTATGTACGCTGGGATTGACTTGGAAGCTTCTCATCACCCGGTAGAGGTAAGATCTAGTCTACCTTATCATTACTGCTGGGACTTTCGGGACATGTCCTATTTGGAAAGGTATCCCGATAACAGTGTCAGCCACCTGCACTAATCTATCATCCGATTTACATTTGGTTTTCATCAACTTTGCTGTCCCGAATTGTCCCGATTTTACGTGGAGTGTCCCGAAAGATTCAATACACTCCCGGTTGTCCCGTTTTTTTATTAGGTGTCTAGTCACTTAACTGAAACGCCTGTACTCAATGTGCCTTTCACCCATTGATAATATTTTTGTATTGGCAAGGAGTCAGCGTGGCATTCTTTCGCCAAACGACTCCAACGGCGTTCAAGCTGCACGCGCTGCCTTATACGATCCGGCTGCCTTTAATGACTTCTAAAGCGCTGGACATACTACGCCAACGACCGATAGTGCCGCGCACGCTCCTAATGGTTGCTGCCAACCAGTCGCCTTAACTTATCATCTGCACCAGAAAGAGCCGTGCGCGCTCGAATAGGTCTGCGATGGCTTCCGGCAATGCGCCGCGGTTTCAGAGCGTGTTCCTGTTCGCGCATTTTTGTTGCACGGCTCTGCAAAAGACAAACTTTGTAAGTAGCATGACTGAAACCCTGACATAGATTGGGTACGTTCACCCGAAATTCCTAATGGCGTTTATGGCTGAGATGACAAACTAGCCCTCGGGATTTTGCCGCTTGTCCCTGTGGAAGTGAAGCGAACGCTCTTCGACTTAAAGACTTTGTTAAGAGAGAAGAGGCACATCCTATGCAAACCAACACTTGAGACGTTCCTCACCATTTCCTTCAACGCATGAGAGTAGGACGTGTGTCTTGGAATAATAAAAAAGAATATACATTTCAAATGTAATATACATCGTGACCATAGTCAAGCAGCGTACATTGTCCCGGAAAGTGTCCCGATGCTTTGGCGTTTCCTCTCGCGATTTCGTCCCAATTCAGCACTACTATTTTTCTAGAAAATTAGTGCTCTACTTATCATTGCAAGTTAGAAACTGAGGAAAAAATTAAACGTACACAAACCAAGCTATTACACAACCTGAATTTTTCTTCCTGGTGCCTTCGCAATTTGAAATAACAAACTGTTAAGCGAGACTACCAGCTTCGTCTTTTATTCTGATGCAATCGTTTACGTGCCGTACATTGATTGGCATAATGTGTCAAGCAGACGCAGGTGGCGCGACATATTTCTGGTATGGTCTATAGACCTTTTCGGCCTCCTTCGCATGGGCGCTGCCATCTTGGAATCACGTGACGCGGCCGCCATAAGGTGGCTTCAACTCGTTGCTCCACTCTCCCCTCCGCGCCTTGGCGAAGGCGCGGCATTCGCGTTTTTCGTCGCGTTTCACCGCGTTTCTCGCCTTAAGCGGGTTTCACATGCAGCGATTTTGGCCCTAGAGCGGCGCGATTTCTGCCGTCGCGGCGCTCTGGCCAGCACCAGCGCTTGAGCGGCACGAGCGCCGCGACGGCAAAAATCGCGCCGCTCTAGGGCCAAAATCGCTGCATGTGAACCAGTCTTTATGGTAAATTGCCGCCCGATGTTTACATTTACAACTTAATTGCATGCCATCATTATGTGCACAACTACATATGCGGTTAATTTTATAACCGATTTTGACTAATTTCACCGTCGGCGTACCGGATATGCGTGAGGAGGGAGGAGATGCAGAAATCAGCGTCAGACCTGGCGCATATTGAGCCCAATTATTTATGACAACTTAAATTTACACAGTGATAGTGGCGGCATATTCGAAAAAAGTATAGTGCAATGTATATGTATAATCGCGCATTTGGGATCTTAAGGAATGTGACCAAAATACTACGCAGCATATGAAGCTATGTGTGTTTCCTGAAAGCCTCCGGCCTTGCCTTCATAACAAATTTAAAATACTTGTTTTTGATTATATAGGACACATAATATATACAGGTGACGAACGTTTAACTCACATTTTATCTGATGCTTGGGATAATGGTAACGTCCACATCGGGCGATTTGTTTGTGCCCGACGTTACACCTAAATTTGTTAGACGGTCTTAAATCGTTTTTGCAATAAAAACGTTTGCTTGATTTGTTTATTTATGAATTTAAAGAAACTGTATACAATGCTCGGTCACATATCTGCAGTCATTAAAGGGTGTTACTATTTTTATATGAAATTTAATTAATAAATTTTATTTATTTTAAACACAAAGACCCCTGTGAAATAATTTGTCATAGGCAGCTTGAGAGTGCCTAGGGCTCGCATTATGTGATGCCGAAAAGAAGCCATCTACATGGAAATCACCCAAGTTCAGGGTTGTTGATTTTAAATCGCATCAGTTTGCATGGAGATCTGTCATGAAGGTTCATGAACTCGTGCCTAGCATTCGACTTCAACCAAACGTACGAGAGATCACTTCTTTCATACCCTTAATTTTATTTGTCAAAGTTTGTACAAAGACAAAATTTCAGATTTCAATTGACGGCCTCACTTATCTTATGTGCCAAGCACGTCGTAATCAAATGTCAGTTAAACAAATAGTTCATTTTCTGACGCCAATGTCGTTAAATGCTGTTAATAAGTACTTTAGCAAGGTCAATAGCTAAAGGAATTTCCCACCCGACCTAGGACGCGGACCATTGAAATAAATCTCGAGTCGTTAATTTTTTTTTTAAGAAAACAGCCCGAGACAATATCACTTATTTCTTAGAATATCTGCGTATTATAGGAGACATTTCGAGTTTCTAAGGTTCACAGAAAGTTGGTGTCCGCGAAAATCAGTCAGTGAATTTGCGACTTCGTGTGTTTTTCGCGATTCAGGAGGTTTTTAATCAGGTTGTGGAACTGCATTTTTACTATATATCTACTCATCAGTTTCTTCATTAGTTTATTTTTTCTGGAAACTAGGGTCAGTGGGTCAGGCCGTAGACGATGGAATCCTCCTTGTGCATCGCAGTCGTTACGCCGCCGAAGCTGACCGAAATTAGCCACGAACATGACCAGGTGCATCGTAAAGCGTTCGTAAAAAAGTCCGCGAATATGACTCGAAACCACTTCGTGGTTCTCGAATTGGCTCAGTACCACAGTTTTATTAGTTGTGCGCTATAACGGGCACGTTTGTATGACAAAATTAGGCGAGAATGACATAACACACCAACACAGCCGAGAGCGCGCTGAAACCGAAACCAACAGAATTGAAGCCACCCAATGGCGCCGAGTGCGTCAGCGCCCTCTGTCCGCCGGTCGGGTAACTACTGAGATGAAAAGGTCTATACTTCAATAAATGTAAGCATGCGCCGTTTTCTAGATATAGAGCACCCGTCCTAAGTTGCTGAAGTGGTTACTCATAATGTCGCGGATGGAATAATGGAGACAAACGTAGAACTAAAAATAAAGGTTTAATCGGCGAACTTGTGCCAGAAACAAGATAATGAACGAGCGCCCAGAAAGCAGCAGTGAGCCTCGAAGGTGGCAGAAGCGAGCATCCAGGTGTCGGCGTGACAGCTGATTCGCGCGAACGTAGGAGAGTTTCTCGGCAAGGCCAAGCTGGGCTCCTAGCTGATACACTACACTCGGTATCTCGAACATTCGCCGTAGAATGTTCGAGCATCGAACATTTGAGGTGAGAGGAAACGCGAATCTTCTGAAAGTATCGAGGAGCGTTTCCAATCGGCCGTGCACGTGGCAATATTGAGACTCTGAAACCGCGAATCAAAATCGCTTTTCCGAACTTGTGATTTGCTTTAAAGGGGTGCTCCGGCGGCTTTTGTCGCTGTCCAAACTTAGCACATTTTTGAAATACCCCGTTTTTACTCTTCGCGGCATACAACAGATAAAGGTTACGCCACTACTAACTTAAAATATGTTACCCCGCTGTCTACTTAGGTGGCGTAATATGTTGTATAAATTGAAATTCGAACAGGCAGTCTCAAAAATATAGTACTCCGCCTTTTTGCCGTTCGGCTTGGGTGAGCTTGCGGGGAATTTATTTAACACCATAAAGCTTCTTGTAACCTGTCAAGAACAGGATGTACTGGTTTCGTATTTCAACAATTGATGTCACTTTTTAAGCGTTGCTTGCAGAACCTCTTGGCCTCTCAGACGTTTAATGATTTATTAATTTAAAATAATATTGTGACTTGTAGTTTGGCTTACTTCTTTCGATGTGTCTATTGATGTTTTGAACCAATTTTGAGGCAAATCACAGAATATCAAAATATCATCGGAGATTCTCTTTAAACAGATATTTGTTACGTGGTTTTCTTGAGGCAAAAGGATATACTGATAGAACGTAGAGTATAACATGCAGAGCTACGCACTTTTTTCTGCGCTCCATGACCTCCTTTTCATTTGAGAGAGGAAGTCCATCAATGGTCGACGAATGAAGGAAAAAAAGAGATAAAGTGAAAGATAGTAAAAAAGAAAATAAAATAAATATAGAGAGTGACGAAAGCAGAAACTCAGTGCGGGCACGTGTAGTATCAAGGAACTCTTTTTCAAGACATAGGAAATTATTCTTTTTCCAGACATATCTCTACATTTTGAGTACACTAGACACATTAAAAAGAGGCAGCAAATGACATAAAACAATTCTTCGGATGTTAAGAAGAACACCACGTAACTTTTCCAATTTGTACTTAGCAAACGTGACCCAGGCTATCTTCAGTTACATTTTTATACGTCAGAGTGTACGATACTTTGTTTCATTTTAAAAGGAAGCTAAAGCACTTTTCAAGGAATCTGAGTTAGGAGCGGACTTCGGCAGTTTGATACTTTAGACCCATGTTGCGGATAAAACAAAAACAGGACGCGGTAGGGCCAAAAAAACGTGCTTTTCGTGTAAGGCTCGTCAAATTATGAGGCGCTGGAGAAATTAGCCTTCTGCGTTAAGTCCTTATTTCGAACTCTTTTTGTTCGCCTTCCGCCCATTGAAAAGCATGCGGGAAGGGCCTTAGAACGCACCTGGTATCGCTGCGCCGCAGCGTTCTTCCGCACGTCTGCTTTCCTCGCCGTCACCATGGCAACGAGCGCCGAATGAATGGAAGCACGCACGGTACCGCCGCGTGAAGCCAGCAACAGCTGACGCCATTTTACGAACGCCGTCTGCTAGCCAAAGCCGAACGCGGTATGTCCGATCAACCGCCTCCGCCGGTGATCAACCGCCTCCGCCGGTGCTCGATCGCCGACGGCGATCGAGCACCGGCGGAGGCGGTTGATCTGACATACCGCGTTCGGCTTTGGCTAGCAGACGGCGTTCGTAAAATGGCGTCAGCTGTTGCTGGCTTCACGCGGCGGTACCGTGCGTGCTTCCATTCATTCGGCGCTCGTTGCCATGGTGACGGCGAGGAAAGCAGACGTGCGGAAGAACGCTGCGGCGCAGCGATACCAGGTGCGTTCTAAGGCCCTTCCCGCATGCTTTTCAATGGGCGGAAGGCCGAACAAAAAGAGTTCGAAATAAGGACTTAACGCAGAAGGCTGAACTTCTCCAGCGCCTCATAATTTGACGAGCCTTACACGAAAAGCATGTTTTTTTTGGCCATACCGCGTCCTGTCTTTTTTATCCGCAACATGGGTCTAAAGTATCAATCTGCCCGGACTTCTATAGCTTTTTCTCCCGTGAATTCAGTTATCGCACTTATCTTGGTCAATATTAAACGTAATCAGAGTTTACTTAAAAAAAAAATACGCACAGCGATTGCCGCCGGCTATGCGGTGATCATTTCTGCCGCCTGTTATATGTCCAGAGCGTCGCGACGTCACTAACGGCATCCCCGAGCCAGCTTAGTGGCTAGCAAGGCTCACCTCAACTCACACCGCTGATGACCTCACTTTTTGCGAGTTTTTCTTTCTGCTCTCGCCCTTTCCTAACCCTCGGCGCGCCTCAACGGTCGGGCCTAGGTCGAAATTTGAATTGGTTATTACGACGTTCTTATAATATCGAAAGAAACAAGACACAACATTTTTAAGGTATCATTATTCCAACTTTTGCTCTTTGTTT
Organism: Ixodes persulcatus; assembly: GCA_013358835.2. Taxonomy (NCBI): domain Eukaryota; kingdom Metazoa; phylum Arthropoda; class Arachnida; order Ixodida; family Ixodidae; genus Ixodes; species Ixodes persulcatus. The sequence goes on from JABSTQ010010847.1 coordinate 783,876, forward strand.
GAATTAAAGAACGTCGTCAGCTTCCCTTTAAGTCCGACAGCAGCCGACGCTGCCTTCCGGTAGAGCCAATGAAATAGCGGCTAGAAAAATCACGCCGAGAATAAAATGCACGTTGACGGAGTATTCACTCTGCGTGATTGGATTCATTGGCTATAGCAAACGTACAAAAAAAAAGATAGACGCCGTGGCGGTGCATTTTTGCCACTACATCATTGGCCACATGGAATCGTAGCGTGGGCCGCGTTCAGACATAAAGTGAAACGTAGTTTCATCCGAAGTCCAGACGCAGGCAATGATACGAGCCAATGACTCCTATCAAGCAGCGTCAAAACGCCACGTTATTGTGGTCGTGGTGTTTCTGCACGTGTTCTATTATGGCCAAACCAACCATGTGTAGAAAAGGCTCAGTGACTCGCGCTCCTATAGTAACTGTTGTTCTTGGTTGTACATGCTCGTGTGCCTTTGACTGCGGCCGGACACAGACCCTGAAACGATCAGTGCGCACCTTTCCAGCGCTTATCACCCCAGCCGAAAGATTTCGAGGGCTGTGGATGAGTTGGCGGCGTATGCAATTCTCCAGAGGACAGCCATTACGCGTACTCAGAACGCGCTTCGCAGCCTAGTAGACAAAGATGGCGGCGTGCAGGAGACGATCATTGGATTGGTCTATAGCTTTGAATTTGTGGCTAAGGTTACGCGTTCAGTCATAAAAACATGCTGGCACGCCGTCATTTTTTTTTCTTGCAGCGACGTGTGATTAACGACGTTTTGTCGGCGGGCCCATCGGAAGTTTCTTTCCAAAAATGGAGGGTCATGGAATGTGCCGTTACACGCCGGGGCGTACTTAACCCAAAGCGTGTTTTGCGGAACGACTGAAAAAAGGAAGAAAATTAACCTGACACGACCTTGATTTATTGAGCCATTTACAAAAGGAAAACCAAATAGGTCAGAGCTTGAATGATGGTAGTCTAACGCATTGATCGATACATTGATCGATGACCATTTTCTTAAGGTTCTACTCTCGCTTTATTTCCTTTTTGAGCGTCGTTCTTTTGAAGTCGCGGAACCATTGGTGTCAGATGTGGCCATAATGTTGCAGCTTTCTTTTTTTCTGTTTAGTGATTTAACGTTTTAGGGTCGGGTGGATTTGTAAAATTTAAGAAGGAGTGGCGTGTAGAGGAAATATAAAAATTTATAATCGCGATACGAGATTTTGTGGTTTGGAAGAAGGAGGGTTTCCGCAAGGCGATACTTAGAAGCACTGAGGATAACAACTGTACTCGACTGTATTGTTCAAAACAGCATAAGTTTTCAGCCTCTCAAGAAGTGTTGCGGCATATATATATATATATATATATATATATATATATATAGGTGAAGCCGAGTAGTTTGAGAACAATGGACCGGGAAAATGTAATAAGTCAAGAACACATACTGTCGGACTTGCTATGCTAGGAGTTTATTGTATGTATTACGACAGTTTCGCCGAGAGGCTCGACTTCGTCAGGAGATGGCATATGCCATATCCTGACGAAGCCGAGCCTCGCGAAACTGTCGTAATACATACAATAAACTCCTAGCATAGCAACTCCGACAGTATGTATTCTTGACTTATATATATATATATATATATATAATGGCGCAGATGGACAGCAGACGTTTTGTCTTGACTTTCATACCCATCTGTATCCCGCTTCACAGCAAGCTGCGCGAGCCATGTGCCATTATATGGCTTGTAAAAGTGCCGGCTCAAGCTGTGTACAATGGCGTGTGGGTGATCATTTGAAATAATGCGAGAAGAACTAGGCATATCTCAAAATCTCTAAAAAAATCTTTATATGCTGGGAAGATTTTTTACTAGAACAAAACCGAAACCGTTTTCGCCTCATATATTTTGTTCTTGAGATTTTTTTTTTTATTTCCAAAGGACCAAAGGCCAATTTAGGGATTTGGAGTGGTTGTCATTAATCACCTGTTCGGGAGCTTCGTCAACCTCAGATAGCTATGGCACAACAAAGACTACTTTTTACATGGTTTTGAAAACCACAGTAAAAGCGTCAAATGCTCATCAAGTTCTATTTTTTACGTAGTTTTTGTAAATGTACTGAACCTTGCCCCTTTGACTATAATTTAATTTGTTCGGATAACTTTAGTTACATTCAATTTTATGGCATAACTTATACATCAAATAAAATCTTAAACAAACACCTACTCGACCAGTACAATATAGTTAAATGCAAATAAAGTTAAATTAACAAAAAACGCGCTTGAATACGAGATCAAATTTTAAAAATACAATACAAAATAAAATTAAAAACCTTTTTGTGAAGTTTTTTTTTGTGGGTGTGAAGAGCCCTCGGAAATATTTAAACACGCAATAAAATCAGGTGAAATATACGGTTCGAACATATAAATCTATACTTTCCAACAGATGTTCGATTTGAAGTTCTATTTTAATGTGCGAAGCTTGGTCGTCATAATTTTCATGCCTAGTAATTAATGCAATTAACTGTGTCAAAAATAAAATAAACAAACAAACAAACCAGCAATATATTCTCGCGAATCGAAAGGATCGACAAACGTAAAACTTAAAAACAAAGGATAAATCGCTGAATTTGTGCCAAAAAACAAAAGAAATAACTAGCTTTGAGCAAGTGGCAGCGAGCGTGGAAGTGTCGGCGTGACGGCTGGCTAGTGCGAGGGTAGTAGTGTCTTGTCGACGGGAGCCTACTGAAAAAAAACCATTTGAAATTCAAACGGGTGGGAAACTGGTCGCCCATTTGAATCAAATGGGTGGCTAACCTGTCGATCCGTTTGGATCAAACGTGATTATGGGATACGGGTACCCGTTTGATACCGGTACCCGTTTGATACGGGTGCCCGTTTGATACGGGTGCCCGTTCGACCAGGCACGTGACCACACATTTGAACACGCCATTCGGATAGGCAATTTATTCGCTAGCCCTAAATGGGTATCGTCTGGAAGGTTGGTTATCTTAAACTTATTTAAGACGTCCCGAAACGCATAGACATATTTCTAACATTGAGGAAACACGTGGAAAAAATCGTGCTCGCGCAGGTGCTTGCAAATGGGCAGGAAAACAGACACAAAAAATCGTTTTCAATTCGCCTAGAAGTTTATTTCAACTTATTTCGTAGACAAGTACAAACCTGCAAGCGTTCTGTGAAATGTGAAGAGACACTCTTATACTGCCGAGGTAATTTCAGACTATATGGCAGACTTTGGGAAAAATTATTCTCCCGGCTGCCGCGACATTAGACGCTGCATAGTTCTATAGATAATCTGGAAGAGTACGCGTAAAAGAACGGTCAATCATTGCCAACAAGCAGGTTGCAGTGCACTTACCATAATAATAGCTGACTTGAAAGATGTAATCCAAAATATAAGTCGACACGGTCAAAGCAGGACAACCACACAAACACAAAAACGAGAAAGAAGGCTCCTTGAAGTTTCAACACGATGCGGCGCACAAGCTGTCATTTGCGGAACACAACCAAACCGCAAGAATTCCTGACTTCTTTGAAGAGTCGCTTGTTGCCGATATACGCGTAGGACTTTTCGAACACTGATAGCTTTGGTGCACATCCAATACGTTGTCGCGAGACATCCTAATAAGACCGCAGGGTTAGACGACAGATCGAAGCAGGTAGGACGAGCGAAAACTGCAACTGAGAACAAGCAGACAAAGAAAAAAGCGGCTGCTGGGCGCGCCCTTCCGGATCTCGACGCTTATCAGCGTGTAGTTCGCGCGCTGCTGCGGGTCACGTGACAGAGCTGACCAGAGAGGAGGAAGGGGGCAAGGTCAAGGCGCAAGACACCGGGACGCACCCCATCCTTCTATAAAAAACAACAACAAGAACAACAACAAAAAAGACTCGCGGTTAGTTTTTTTTTTCTTTTTTTTTGCAGTTAATGCTAGGGGAGAGGGTGCACCAACCGCTGTACCGCTGTACATGCGCTTTCCTCCTTTCTTCGAAATGCCACAGAAAGTTGACTATGCCTCGTTTGCAGCGTCGGAACGCAGGCGAATTTTTTTAGCACGCTTGAAACCTGGAAATGGCGCGCGCCGGCCTGAAGCTCGGTTTGCGCCCGAGCGAACAAAAAGCACCCAGCGTGGGCTCGTAATTTGGCTGCTGCAAGAGCGGGCCTGCTCTCGCGATGCTTGATGTTCGTACAGCCACGTGTTCGCGCGTTACCTTCACTGAGTCTTGAATTGAGGCGAAACAGAGTCAAGAAGTATATTCTTTCACGCGGTCGCGTCCTCTGCGAGAGAGATTCGAGCTGAATAAGTAAATTGAGGCAACAAACAACGCCAACGTTTTAAAATTCTGTCAAAAATATTGGCTCGGCAACGTCGCATGTTTACGTAAAAAAATGTTTATTGTTGTTGCAGTATAAGCGAACATCAGCTCAATCAAAATATAAATATAATTACTTGCATTACGCGGACGATTGTAAATTGATAAACCGGCGCTCCCGGCTTTCCCGAAACAGGCTGCCACTGCTGAAACTGGCGTGCCCATGCCCCCGACCTGTACGTTCAGTATTAAACGGGCTCCGGAGAGCCGTTTGATTAAACCGGTACAGCTTGCCGGTCACCGGTCACACGTTTGTGCAACATGGTCACCGGTTTGAGCAAACGTGCGACAACTTTGCCCAAACGAGTGACCCATTTGCCCAGACAACTGACCCGTTTGCCAAAGAAGTGACCTGTTTGCCCAAATAGGTGACCGTTATGGCTCATACGGGGGACCCCTTTGAGCCATACGGGTGACCCCTTTGACAAACTGGTGGCCGGTATGGCTAAACTGTTAACGGTATGAACCCGTTTACTTTCATATAGGCACCAAATGGTTTTTTTTCAGTAGGGTGCAGTTGGCGAGGCCACGCTGGGCTCCTTATCCTGAACCCTCGGTATCTCCAACATTCGCCCTAGAATGTTCGAGCGTCCAGTTAGGGCGAGACTGACTCGGCAGACCATGTTGGCCTCCGAACGTTTGGCCCATTCATCGAGCGTTTGGGGCAATGAGCAAACGCCAATACTCTAGAAGCATGGAGGGGCGTGCCTTCTCGGCCATGCACGCGGCCATATGAAGGGTTTAATTTTCAAACATGTTTATAATCAGTGAACTTAAAATATTGCGAATTCGCAATGTTTCATGAAAATTAAAAACTTATAGAAACTTCTCTCTAGAAGTTTCATGCTCAATATTGAGTCATTTGAGGTAACAAGATATTTTTGATGTGTCGACAGCCCTAGCACGAATTTTAACTTTCTCCGAGTGTCGCGTTTCCAAGCTCGTTAAACCTTGTGAGGAGGCTAGGCTTATTTAAACATACTGATATTTGCTTTTTTTTTTTAAAGAAAAGTTGCATACTCTATGGGGAAGTAGATAGAATACATAAAACACCTGCTAGTGAGAGTTCACGAGAACTTTTAATGCGACCAAAAAGGGTCGTTAATGATGTTACAACATAACTCTCGATGCTTAGCTATTTGTTCAACATATAATATTTAAAAACAAAATTCCTGTTTAACGTTTTGCTTTATGAGTGGCATCACGGTATATTTTCGATTAAAATTACAGTATTCGTTTTTTTTTTGCGTTTTTTGTGCGTCGAGTTAGTGGGTCATACGCGCTGTGACGGCATGAGGGGAGTGCTAGGGGCGTGTTGCGGAGTGGGGAGACCGCTCAAGCATCAAGCGTCCTTGGCAGGACCTCAAGTTATAGAAATTTGAAACAACTTGACGTGCTGATGACAGCGTTCAGATAGGCACCCCTAAAGTGCCTGTAATTATTCTTATAAAAATGGTGCAGCACATTTGACCCACTGCTGCCACGATGAAACATGAGCAGAAGGTTCTTAGTCCTGTCAAGAACATTCGGTAAGCCACTTGTGGACGAAAAATCGAAATAAGGATGGATACTGAATTTAATATGAAAAAAAATTAAAAACCCTTGAAATTCATAACCTTTACCTATTTTAACTTGGGTTACTATATATTTTACGTAATTGTGTGCACACTCCAATGCCCCTCAAACTTCACATCGCCACTTTGTTATCTAAATATTGATAGACTGACTGCTACTCAAAGTGGAATTGGTTACTGCCGTAGCTTCGAGTACCTTCACATCACAACCCGATCACAACCAGTATGGGTTGTGATCGGGAGGTCAAAATGATACCCCGTAGTTGCGCCGGTGTACGTCCACAAATAGCATAAAAATTACCCAGAACGAACCATCTGACTGGTGGCGCTAAGTCTGGGGGACACTCTACTTCCCCACAGTGCATGCGAGTTTTTCTTTCTTGCCAAAAATGAAACAAATATAAAACGTGTTAAACAAGCCAAGCTTCTCACAGATTTAGCTGCGTTTAAAAGCGGCAGTTGGAAAAGAGGAAAATATCGCGCTAGGTTTCTCGGCGCTGTCAGTAATAATATAAATTGCTGCCCCTAGTGCCACAGTATCCCAACGCTCTTGAATAGCGATTTCGATGTCTTTTTAAGTAAATAAGCTGGGCGTTTGAATGAAAAACTTCATACATTGCATAAGATGATTAAATACTTGTTAATTCGAAGGCAACCAAAACTTTGAGTAAGTGCGAACATATAATTAATAATCAGGTAAAAATAAAATGGCTGCTTCATAACTTCCCCTCTTTAAATAGGACTTCGAATATAGCTTTTTTTAAAAAGAAGATATTTAAATGTCCCAATTATATAATACACCTGATTTAAATGGTATGTTCTAGACCATTTCAAGGGCTTTTCATCAAAGAAATGCACGAAAACAATCACAATATACCTTTTTGAGAAAATTGATGTACTCCTGAGTAGCCCGATCAACTCATAGCGTCGGCAACTCCTGGACTAAGGGTGAAACGAAGCATAGTTTTGAAGGTGAACATTTCGGCAGACGTCTGCCTGGTTGGGTTAAACGTTATAAATAAAGGGCAAACGCCAACCAATCCCTAAAAGATCGTAGGGTCCCAACGTTTCGGTGCCGGCTCGGCACCTTCTTCAGGAGGGCTGTTTAAGAGAGAAGCAACTTCTTTCTTTTCTTCTGCGGTGAATGTAGGGCAGTATCTTCGTTTTTTACGGTGGTTAGTTTTCAAACCAGGTGCGGTACCTTCGTTTTCTTTAAAGATGGTTAGTTACAAACGAGGATCAGCATCTTCGTTTTCTTCTATGGGGCCTCTTTCTTTGGTGTCTCCTCTAAGTGTCGTAGTCCACTGACGTATGCTGAGGGCAAGGTGCCGGAGGATCGATTAATATTTCCTGGTGTGGTCTGTATGCGCCATGACTCAATAAAGAGCCGTTGGCGCCAGTTGGTTTCTACATCCAAGATTCGGGTATTTTCAAAGTCGATGCGGTGGTCATTGTCGTCGCAGTGTTCCGCAACAGCGCTACGCTCTCGGTCAAATGTTTGTACGTCATTTTTATGTTGGCGGACTCTTTCCTTGAGGTTTTTTTGTTTCGCCGACATATCAAGCGGGACACTCAGCACTGGGAATTTGGTACACAACGCCTTGTGTACCAAAGCATAGTTTGGCTCCCCGCCCATTCCTACTTGTATCTCTGAATAGCGTCGTACACCGGTGGTCGTAAGTTTGCCAGCAAGTGAGTAATGCACGTTAAAAATGTATTTGTTGTACTGCAGGGTTTAAATCTTTTATCTGCAGCGTGAACCAGTATTTTCGCACCTGAAAACGCAGATCGAACTATAACCTTTAAATGCTTGACGGGTAATTGCTCAGGGATTGGGTAAAGAACTGGAGTCTCCGAACATTGCGGACAGTGCTGATTTACCGACGAATAATTCAGCTGATTTTATGCCTACGAGTTCGTATCTTCCCTCACTGGAGCAATAAATGAGAGTTTGCAGGCGGAAATTAAAAAAGAAAGAAATGTCCGAGCAAAATCCTACAGCAAGTAATGTCAATTTTAAACCTACTCGAGAGTAATTTTTGTGCATTATTCTTCCGTGCGAGTCGAGGACTAATGGCATCTTTATTAGTCGGAAAGGGCTCGTAAGTCCTGCACCTTACTTTTCTTCTTTTTGTTTTCGTTCGAGGACATTGAGAGAATAATTGCTCGAAATGTTCTCTCGCCATCGGGCTAGCTCTATTTTATTTTAATTAGGAAACTTCAGCAGTTAGCGCGCCAATGTTCAGAGGAGAATGTAATAGCTTTTTGCTTATATAGTATATATTGGCTTCGAAGGAATACGAAAAGTACGGTTGCTTTCATATAATCGCATCGGGCACTGTGAAAGTTTAATTGTGCCCTGATTCTCAAGTTTCCGATTTAATTGATTACCTTAAAATCTACAATTACCGCTTTAATTGAAGAAGTAATATTCGGCTTTTTGACATTCTACGTCTTCATATTCGATTTGATTATTCTACGTGCGAAAGTAGCGTGCTTTCGTAAATCCGAAAGACAAGGCGTGCTTGTTCAGTTCCTTTTTTTAGCGTGCAACAAGAAATGTTCCTGACTTTTCAATACTGCTTTAATTATTTGAAAATGTTTTGGGTATTGTGATAGTGCATTGCGAAAACTGTTTTAATGAATTTTCAAAACAAATTTTGCGAGAAATATGTTTTTTTTTTTAGTTTCACGCCATAAAATAAGGAATGAAGCTAAAGGGGTATAGCCCAATGCGATAGCGATATATATAACTGGAACAAAGTCTCTGATATGTTTTTGTTGAAAGTTATATTCTAATCTTGCTGCAATATGTGCTCAGAGAAAGGTACTGGACATGAAAATTACAGTTACGGAAAGTTCAACTCTCGGAATATTGTATCCGAATAAAAATAGGTTCCAATCTATCCTCTTATATAATCCCCTCTTTTCACCAAGTGAAGCACGTTACACGCCAAATTATAAAAAAAATAATAAAATGAAAACCGTCTTTGAGATCCCGGATACCTTTTCTTCTATGTCATGTACAGAGAGGGCATGGAAGCAAGCACACGATGCACATCGTCAACTTTTTTCTTCTAAACCTGCATTTTTTTAGCGGGACGGCCTTCGGTCTCCGGCCTGGCTTCATTAAAGCCAACCTGTTTAGAACAAGGGATCATACCGACCTGGATGCCATCTCTCCTTTCATCGACGGTTCCTGTACCACAAACGAAGACAAGCGCCAAGCAACCGAGGCAATGAACTTTTCCGTCATCAACCAACTTCACATTGGTCATACCGGAACAGCCACATCGACACCCGCATCATCGCATAGGCCCAGGATGCGCAGCCTAAAGTATGCGCAGTAAGTAAGGATGCGCAGCCTAAAGTAAAAGAAGGACTCGATATAGAATGTGAAGAGTGTGGCCGTTGGTGCTGCATGATGGAGACGGAGTTCAAAACTGTAGCAGAAGCCGAGGAGAGCAGCTTTACCTGCCGGAGTTGCGAGAAGGTAGAACTCGGTTTTAGGAGAATAGGAAGGGAATGGGCGGATACGGTTCAGGAGTTGAAGTGGGAGATAGGGGTAGAGCGGGAGAAGCGGGTACAGCTCGAGGCGCAGGTGGGAGATTAGATTAAGAGGGCCAAAGCGGATGTGGAGGAGATGACCAGGGAATGGGAAAGTAAGGTAGAGAGCATGGCGGGAGAGCTGAGGTGAGAACGGGAACAGCGAGCCGAACTTGAGCGACAGGTGGAGGAGCTTAGATAGGGGGAAGAGTGGAAGACGGAGTTGGAGGAGCATAGGAAGAAGTGTGAGGAGATGGTGCAGCAACTGACAGGAGTAGTTAATAAGAAAAAGGGGGAGGTGGCAGAGAAGACGGCGGGGGGGGGGGCGGCAGACAAAGGGGGCCAGTTAAATAGTGACGAGGCGGCTGACTGTGTAGGAAAGGCGCCTGCACAGCTGTATAGTGCTGCAGTACAGCAGGGTTCGAGGAAGGCAGCAGAAGTTGAGGCAGAGAAAGCACAGATAGATGGAGGGGATAAAGACAGGCAGTCGGGGGTTAAGAGGGTGCTGGTAGTAGGCGACTCAAACATAACAAGGGTTAGGGAGGGGCTGCTGGACAGGGTGAAAGGGGATGGGAGGATAAACGTTGTGGCTCAGCAAGGAAAGTGCATGGTAGACGCTATGGCCAAAGCGAAAGAGGAGGTGTGGGAAAACAGAGAAGGAGAGAACCTAGTTGTAGTACACGCAGGACTAAATGATGTGTTAAAGGGACGGAGCCAGAACCTCACCAGGCAGATAGGGTTGGGGTTACGTAAGCTGAGGGAGGTCTCCGAGACTGTGTATGTGAAAATATGCACCGTCCCAGAGGTCTGGGGATAGTCTTTGTAGATAGAGAAGCGGGTGGTGGAAGCGAACCGGGGGATAAGGGGGTTGAGCCGACGATTTGGGTACGGAGTAATGGAAGTAAACAGGGTGGTGTACGAGGCGCGCTCCGACCCTTTTACATGGGGCATCCACTACAGTGGAATCACTGGGAGCACGGTAGGCGGTAGGATTGGACGTCACATCGTACATTTTTGGGGAGGTCCCGGAGCTCTGAGGGCGCCGGTGTAAATGAGGGCCAAAATGTAGATACAGAGGAGAAGCTTTGGGAGGGTGAGAGGAAGCCTCGCAGGACTAGGAAAAAGAAACAGCTTAACATAGGGTTCATAAACATGCAGGGGGGCAGGAGCAGAATAAAGTGGGAAGAGATTGAGGAGCAATTAGAGAGCGAAAATTTTGCAGTGTATGGATTAGCAGAAACACATCTAAGGGATATGGAAGAACCACCATACATACCGGGATATCATTGGATGGGATGCAACCGGGCAAATGGGGAACGCAAGGGAGGGGGTTTAGAGGTGTTAGTTAAGGGTCAGGAATGGGAACGGGAACGAGAGGGTTGCGGGGAACACATGTGGGTCAAAGGCAATATTGGGGGTTTAGACACAATCCTGGGTTTTGTGTATCTAAAAACAGGGAATGATGCAGGTGAGGAAAATGCAGAACACTTGACATGTATATCAGGAGACGTTAGGAAAATCGGCACTAACAAGGAAATAATTATCTTGGGGGACATGAATGCACATTTGAAAGACTTTGATGGACATACAGATACAACAGGGAGGATGATAGAGGAGTTCTGCCAAGCCCTTGATCTGGTATTGGTTAATGCTCAGGTAAAATGTGATGGAAAAATAACATGGGAAAGAAAAAAACTCGCACTCTTCTATTGACTACTGTTTAATGTCGCGTAAGATATACAACAAACTAGGATGTATGCAAATAGATGAGGAAGGCACAAAAATTCTGCGGAGCTACCATAAGAGAATCAAGATCAGACTTGGCACAGTAAAACCAGAAATGCAAAATCAAAAACAAGAAGGTAGAATTAACTTAAATAATAAACAACTACAGGAGGTATCTAAGCGAATCGAGAACATAGTATCCAAGCACCCGGAAAGAGAATGAACATATGAAGACTTAATTAGTGTTTTCAAAAGAGAGTTAGAGAAATATCGAATCAAACAAGGTGGAAAAAAAACTAAAACGCAAGCTCAAAAGCTGGTGGGATAAAGAGGTTATGGCAGCAATGTCGAGACGCCAAGCAGCATCTAAAGAACACAGATGGGCAAAGAAAAAGGGGGTCACACTAGCCGAAGTAGCATCAAAATGGGAGGAATTTCAGGAAAGAAAGCGGGATGCATCAGCATTAATACAGGCCGAAATTGGGAGGGCAGGGGTCCAGTGGATGATAGAGATAAACCAGAAGGATAGGAATGCGGCAAAAGGTTCTGGGAACACATCAGTGCGCAGGAAAAAAAGACCGAGGGGTACCAGCAGACACTAACCACACAGGAAACAAAGGTAGAGGGGGAAGAGGCAAGATAATACATTAGGCATACAATCGAAGCAGCCTTTTCGGAGTTAGAATCAGATCAGGCCGTAGGGAATGGTAGCGTCTACACAACACAACAGGAGGATCGTAGTGAAGAAGAGGAAATGACCACTGGGGAGTGGGAAAAAGCAGAAGGAAGGGTTCCGGCTGGAACTGCGACAGGTCGCGACGGCATACCAATGAGATTGATAAAAGTTCCAGACAAAACAAGCAAATTGAAACTAAGACAGGTGATTGACCAGATACTTATGGGAGGGAAGGTAGCCAGTGATTGGAAATTGAGCAGGATGAGATCAATATATAAGGTCAAGGGAGACAAAGACAGTATCAAATCATACCGACCAATCACAGTAACTTGTCATATACAGACTAGCTATGCAAATTGTAAAAAGAAGAATGGAAGAATGGGCAGAGAGAAAGCAGTTTCTAGGGGAGCTTCAAAACGGTTTCAGGAAAGATAGACGACTAGATAATAATTTATTCGTAATCACTCAGTGCATGGAGATAGCAATGACAAGTCAAAGGCCATTATGGGTAGCATTTTTAGACATCAAAGGGGCATATGACAATGTGAATCAGGAAAAACTCTGGAACCAACTGAAGGGATATGGACTAGAGGGAACCATGGTTAAGTTTCTAGAACGGGTTTATACGGAGAATAAGGTGGTTATAACATGGGAAGCCGAAACTACAAGACCAGCAGCAATAAAAAGAGGTCTCAGACAGGGTTGCCCATTGTCTCCCCTTCTCTTTATGATATACCTCAGTGAGATGGAAAAAAGGTTAGAACAGTGCAACCTAGGTTTTGACCTGACTTACATGGAGGAAGGACATAAAGTAAATCAAGTATTGCCAGGGTTAAAGGGCAACTCCGCTCAATTCCGAAGATTTCGGGATAATGAGTGATTTCGAATCAAAAAGCCCTAGTAAAAGACACTACGTCGTTTGCTTCGCGAAAAATGGGATATATATTTTTAAATCTAATTTTAAATGCGAGCGGAAATCGAAACCGAAACTTCGGCTCCGTCCGGCAACATTGGCCTCGGTCCGCCAAGTACATGGCCATCACGTGGTACTAGATGTCACGTGATCCCCGGCCCAACGACGGGCGGGATGGGGCGGGCGTGTGGCAGGCGCGAGTGTCGTCTGCTCTGCACCGCACTCTTCGCCACGTTTTGGTGTCTACGGCATTCGACGACGTCTGCACAACTGCGGCATAAGTCTGCGCACGTGGTGTCCATAGTGTGGACGAAACTCCGAGAGAAAATAATCACAAACGGTGAGACGACGACAGTGGTTGTGACGCGAAAGACGGCGGTAACGGCGGGACCACGGCGGGTGGCCGGTCTGCTCCCAAGAAGCGCGCTGCGCAGGCGCGTACGCCAATCACGTGGACACCGCTGAGCGCAGAGAGGCAACGTTGCTGACGTCGTGCGCTATGCTCGATCGGAGAGGTAAAAACAAGCAAAAGGGGGCCATGAAGATGACGTTTAGCTCAATGTTGGCTCCGCCCATGCCGTAGCCTTGACTGCGCTGTTGGTTGCGCCTGAATTCGCCCGCTCGAGTCAGGCGATTTCGGCAACTTGGCGAGTTGCAAAGTTTGCCGGACCGTTTAAGAAACATTTAGACAGAACTGCGTCGTAATATTTGACGTGTGGTCTTGCTAGGCGATACTGAAGAGGACTGCATTGTTTTTTCAAAACCAAAAATGAAGCGGAGTTGCCCTTTAATGTTAGCAGTCGACATTGTACTAGTATCAGAAAGTCGTGCGACAATACAGGAACTGATTAGGATTTGCAGCAGGGAAGGGGACAATTTAGGACTAAACTTTAGTAGGGACAAGTCTGGTATAATAGTTTTCAACGACGAGAAGGGGGAACCCCTGGAGATACAGGACACATTGATAGAACACGTAGAAATGTACAAATATCTGGGAGTATGGTTAAGTGAAGGAAGACGGCATCTAAAAGACCATGAAGGTATTGTAATAATGAAGGGGAAACGAGATTCGGCTATCATGAAACACAGGGCACTATGGAACTATAATATATATGAAGTCGTTAGGGGTCTATGGAAGGGATTCATGGTGCCAGGGCTGTCATTTGGGAATGCGGTATTGTGTATGAGGTCAGAAATCCAGGCAGGTTTAGAGATACAGCAAAGGAGTGTGGGTAGGTTGCCATTGGGGGCACATGGGAATACACCAAATGAGGGAGTACAGGGGGATATGGGTTGGGTATCTTTCGAGAGTAGAGAAGCGATCAGTAAAGTAAAATTTGAACAAAGACTAGCTGAAATTGAGTATACACGGCGGGCAGCGAAAGTGTACAAGTATCTATATATGAAAAGTCTAAACACTAAGTGGACAAACCGAACCCGCAAGCTGAGATTTAAATAAATTCAACGAGATGGAGCCGATCAGAGCGTATCAGTAGAAAGGAAGTAAAGGAAACAGAGAGAAAATTGTGGGAAGAGAAAATGCAGGGGAAATCAGCTTTAACAATATACAGGGCAGAAAAACAAGAAATGAAGAAGGAACAGCTGTATGATGATTCAGTGGGGAGCTCTTTGCTGTTTGAAGCTAGAACGGGGGTGCTAAGAACGAAAACGTACAGGGATAAATTCCATGAAGTAGACGCTCTGTGCGACGTATGCAACCGCGAAAGGGAAACTATAGAACATGTAATTTTAAGGTGCACGGGGCTTTGTCCCACCGTCTTGGGGGGCAGACTACGGATTTGGAGGGGGCAATGGGTTTTCCGGACATAGATGGATGAATGGATAGGGAAAGAATTTCGGTAACTAAGAGGAGATTGGAAGATTGGTGGAAGAGATCTAGGGAAGGATAAAAAAATACAGATAAAAATAAGCAATAGATTAAATTCACTTGAAAAGAGAGGAGGGGGTGTTATAACAAAATTCATACAAATTAAAAAAAAGGGATGACAAAATGTTAGGCTAGGTGGCGCAAGCTGCCGCCCGCTACAAAGGGTATAGCCATTACCATCCATCCATCCATCCATCCAGGAGGCCGGCCTCGTCACCGTGGATCGTCAGAGGGCATGGAAGCACGCACACGATTCACATCGTCAGCTTTTTTTTCTAACCCTGCAGGTTGTAGTCATGACTGTTTTTATTGTTGTAAGTCTAATGACGTCTGTATAATAGTGCTTCCATGCCCAGGGGATTTGGTGAATTCATTCAGAGTGTTGTTGCTGCTGTTTGGAGGTGATGTCGAGACTAACCCCGGACCAACTAATATTGCACTATCTAAGCAGCTTGATGAAATGATGCGGGTGTTACAGGATACAATTGCGCGAACTCAGAAGGTGGAGGAAGGGCAAAGTAGTATACTAAAAACAAACCAACAACCGCTACAAGTCACGGTAGCAAATATCGGTCGAAGGGTTTCTGCGATTGAATTGAAGTCGTCTTCAATCGATGAATTACACCGCGAGTTGGCTGGTGCCAGCCAATCTGTTCAGCGCATTCAAAAAGAAAATCATGCTTTGCGCAGTATATTAGATGAGATTGAGGACCAGTCATGCCGGGATAATCTTGTATTTCATGGTGTGGACGATTGCCTTGGTGAAACGTGGACCCAGGCGGAAGAGAAGGTGGTTCGTTTACTTTCAGATTTAGCTTGTTGTATTATTTCGCGTGAACAAATCATACGTGCTCATCGCTTGGGGTCTTTTATAACAGGAAAGCGTCGTCCTATTTTAGTGAAGTTTATGTCTTTTAAAATTAGAAAAAGTGTCCTGCAGGCAAAGTCAATATTAAAAACCAGCCCTATTTCTGTTTCAGATTTCAGCTTTTCAACTCGTTTAGCTCGGCGCAAACTACTGGGGTATGGAAAGAGCCAGGAAAACCAGTTTAAGCTAAGTTACAAGAAACTTTCTGTTAATAACAAGTGTTATGCGTACAATGAAATCGAAGACTATTTATGAAGTAGTCATGCCTCGTCGCGAGGTTTCTTCTGCGACACCACAATCCGGTTTGCAAACAGCGTCTACTTCTATGTCAACTTAAGAATCAGCACGCGGCAGAAAAGTGGTTTGGCCTTTTTCAAGTGTTTCCGCTTTATTTACTAATATTCGCAGTTTAATTCGTAAACGAGATGAATTGTGCTCAGTTGCTGACTCATGCGACGCCGACGTTATTGCTCTCACAGAGACATGGCTTTCTAGCAAAGTGTCTGATAGCGAGCAGTTTTATTGTAAAAAACGTTTCACTACATTTCTCTGCGATAGGCGTGGCAGAAGTGGCGGTGGTGTTTTGTTGGCGGTTGCTGACTCATTGGTTTCTCACCCTCTCATTGTAGCCTGTGAAGTAGAAATTGTTTGGGTTTGCGTTTCCTTTAAACATAAACAAACCATAATGGGTGTAGTTATCGACCTCCCATTAGCAGTTGTTCATTTGTGAATTTGTTACATAATTGCATTAACCAAATCACCGTCCAATATTCAGGAGTGCCAATTATATTAATGGGTAATTTCCATTACCCCAACATTATCTGGTCTAATGTATGTCCTGTTTCAACCCCCTTCTCATCTGAAGCTAACGAGTTTATTGAACTCTGTTCTGATTTTAACTTTGCTCAACTTGTCTCAGAACAACGCATCTCAGCGTCATATTATCACTAACATACCTGCCATGTTCTCAGTGACCATTCAGTTCTTCACTTTTCCTTAAATATCCCATTCGTAGCGCCTAAAATTCACATAAAATTAATCCGTGACTACAGCAGACCTGAGTTTACATCAATTAACTTGTACCTGTCTGAGTTTCTTAGTGATTACTTACCTGAGGTTTCAGAGCGTTCCGTTGAGTCTAATTGGATGCTGTTTAGAAATGTTGTTTTATTATTAATTGAAATGTACATACCATCAAGGAAGATTCGTTGCAAAACTAACTCGCCTTGGTTTAATTCTAATCTCAGGCGCCTGCGAAATAGGAAAAAAGGACTGTTTCGTGCTGCCAAACTATCATCCACTGATGCAGGGTGGGCTGCGTACTAAACTGCAGATCAAGAGTATACATCAGCTCTTACGGAAGCTAAATAACATTTTTTTTAGTCATACACTAAATATCATGTTAGCAACTAATCCTAAACAATTTTGGAATGTCGTTAATTCCAAGTGTCAGTCCAACATTGTTCTACTATCATCTGACGGTATAGTATCATCTGACGGTAGTAGACCAGTAACTAAAAGTGCAAGTGTATTAAATGATGTTTTTAGTTTGTCGTTTACAACCTCTGATGTTAACCGAGTACCGGTATTGTCATTTACTGATTTTTTGCCTATGAACCCATGCAGTGGCAGTTTACGCAATTGGTATTGCTGGCATTATTAATAATATGAAGCTTTCGTCCTGCGCCGGAATAGGTGGGATTAACAGCAAGTTCTTAAAAAAAAGTGTAATATGCATTGTTCAATAATTCATTTAAACTTTTATATATCTTAACCATGGCGTAGTCCCGAGCGATTGGGTGGTTGGGAAGGTGGTTCCTTTACATAAATCTGGCGAGAAACAAAACCCATCCAATTATCGACCAATTTCTTTAACAAGCGTGCCATGTAAAATATTTGAACACGTCATTTACTCACAGTTGACAAATTATCTTGAAGCTAATTACTTCTTCACAAGTTCACAACATGGCTTTAGAAAACATTTTTCATGTGATACGCAACTACTATCCTTCACGCATGATCTCCATAATTCTCTTGATAATCATAATGAAACCAATTGTGTTTTTTTTTTAGATTTCTCAAAAGCCTTTGACAAAGTTTCCCACGAACTCCTTCTTCATAAACTACAATCACTTAACATTGACTCCTGTATATTAAATTGGATTCATGCCTTTTTAACTAACCGCCTATAATTCGTCACAGCTAATAATACAAATTCGTGTAATGTTCCAGCAACCTTAGGCGTCCCACAGGGATCAGTGCTTGGTCCGCTCCTCTTTCTTATTTACATTAATGATTTGGTTCAGAACTTGTCGTCTTCTATTTGCCTCTTTGCTGACGATTGCGTAATCTACCGGAAAATAAATGACATGTCTGACTTTATTCTACAATCTGACCTTAATCGTATGTTACTGTGGTGTAACCAGTGGCTAATGGAACTTAACAAAAACAAATGCAAATCGACGAGAGTGTCACGTGCTCAATCGGTGTGTCATACTTATTATCTAAACAGTAATCCCCTCGCCCCAGTGTCTGTTTACAAGTATCTTGGTGTTCATATAACTTGCAACCTTTCTTGGAAGATTCATATTGAATACGTAATTAACAGTGCTAACCGTATGTTAAGATACTTAAAACGAAATTTATTCCTCGCTCCGTCTTCCTTTAAAACTAACCATGTACAAAACCCTAATCCGTCCAAAATTGGAATATGCTGCTGCTGTGTGGGACCCCGCTCACTCGTCACTAATTGCTCATGTTGAATCTATTCAAAACGGCTCAGCTCGTTTTATATTGACAAACTATCATTGCACTGCCAGCGTTACTACCATGAAAAATAGTTTAGATCTGCCGTTACTAACTCACCGCCGAAAAATCTCTCGTTTGTGTCTTTTCATAAAATATTTAATCAAAATGTTACGCTTTGTCATAATCTAATTACTCCACAATTCTACATATCTGCTCGCATTGATCACAGCCAAGAGGTTGGTAATCCAAATTTTAAAACTTTATTATTTCAATATTCTTTTTGCCACAAACATCTATAGACTGGAACCACCTTCCCACCTCGACTGCTAACATCACTGATATTGTTATGTTGAAAAATACTATTACTAATATGTGCACTTTAGAGTTCATATTTTACAGCTCTCTCCCTCTTCAATGTACTTACCTTGAGGGTAATTGAAATAAATAAATAAATAAATAAATAAATAACGCATTGAGCTCACTTGTGATGGTTCAGAACATTTGATTTTTCAATGCATCGCGCTGCGATTTAGTACAGAGTGACGGCTACGTGGTGAAAGCCTGAAGTAATAATATTTATATAAGAAAAAAATAGAACAAGCTTAGAGCAGACTGCACCAAGGCGAAGAGGAAGCAGGGGCTTTATTGAAAACTTCGCTAGAACCGTCATTTTTAATCTATCTCTCTCTCTTCACGGTATAACGCATTTCATAATGACCGTATCATTTGGCGTATGTGCATACTACTCTCGCACCTACGCAGCAGGACATGAAACCTCGAAATTGCCCCATTTCCCTACCAGCCGGAATGCCAGAAAAAGCTCCACCTCAAACTCCAATGCCACTGGTCATCTATCACCTGCAAGACCCTGGGAATTTCGATGTCACAGAAAGTCAGGATGTAGAGGAATGCATACTCTTATACGGGCGCATCAGCGTCCACAACAGACGAGACCTTATTATCATGATAACCAACGTAATCTTTTTCCTCAAAGATACAGCGCGGTCCTGGTTTTTGACCCACGTGCAAGCACAAACTTCGCCACCTTTTGGCGATTACACAGGCCGAACGTTAGCAGCAAAACGCTACCTATACTTTGTTTTACAATAAGTCAAGGCGCACACGACGCTTAGAGCTGATGAGGTTAATCAGATGACGTCAACAGCGCGCCATCATAGTGTTGGTCATGTTTATGTACGTGTTATATCATCGCTACACCAATTATAAACAAACAAATTCCGTGTGACTTGCTCCTTCGGTGCTGCCTAATTGATCCCATTAGTTAGTAGCGTCAGCTGCGTCTGGATTCAAGGTGAAACGAAGTATTGCTCGCTCGTCCAAACCTCGATTGAGTTATATATGTCGTATGTACAACACATCTTGTCACTATGCAATAAAACAGACGGTTCCATGGCCAAACCCCTGCTAATTTCGCACTTCTTGAAAGGCATCGCCGACGATGCTTTTCAACTCCTTGTTTTTAAAAGTTTGACCATCGACGGTCTCGTAAAATAATGCCGGCGATTTGAAGAGGTCACAAAGCGTTGGATCGCATCCAACATCATTTGGCTCCCCCAATACTACGGCAAATTGCACATGTGACAAAACTCCAACCTCAGAACCAATAGCAACAGGTGCCCGCCGCAAGCTAGAAGTCACGCTCCCACTCACAACGCTTTCTCGCTTACCCGGAGACCCACAGTGCCTTTCTGTAACAACGGTTGAGAATGTGATCTGCAAAGAAATGGCCGAAGTGATGCTCTAGCACCATCATATCAAACCTGGTCTTTCCCCGGCCGCCCAGCTTATAATCCGAAACATCGTGAAAGAAAAAAAAAACAACACAAAACTGATTTTCTTAAAAAAAGGAATAAATTGCTTGGAACAATTTGCTGCAGCATTCGCAGACGGTGTCAAGACCTTGCTCGCCTGGTTCTATCTGACGCAGACATATGTTGAAAGCGTATAAGGTGCGCCGGAACCGAGCTAAGCACATGATCTGGGGAAACATTTCTCTATGTCGGCGCACGTCTCTCGAATGTACAATTCTGAAAGTGCGATAATTATTTTTTTTTAAAGAACTACTGAATAATTAAGAGGCATTTTAATCCTTCGTGGTTCCCTCATTTTGGTGCTGAGATGATTGGTCAAGACGCTGCCTACTCTCGTCTCTCACGTTACGCTATCTTCCAGCAGCGGATACAGCTTGACGAGCGCGGTCATGACACCGCCTGCGAATGCCGTAGCAATTAGCTCCAAACAGGTTTTTATTTTTCTTTGTTTTTTTGCACAAAGTATGTTCATTTGTTGATATTTTCACTCCAAGCTTCCATTACCCAGCCGCACATGTGTAGTAAATCGCAGCGTGATCCCAGGAGAAACCTATTTTTGCGTACCGTCTAAATTAGGTTCGAATCGTTAGTGCACATGCTGTATATGTTCGTTCATGAAAAAAAAAAAAACTAGTATAATTTGCAGATATGAAAACATAAACATTGTCTAGAAAGAACATTCCGGCGTGCACGACCTATTTTCTGTAACGTATGATTCGAGCTAATAAAATGTCAAGCGAAAGGAAATGCTCTTGCTTTGTTTCTCAAAGATAATATTTTTTGTCGGCTCATATTCTTAAGAACTCCAGAATGTCATAAAACAACTGTTACATTTAGTGCTAAGCAATTTTAACGAACTTATCGGAGAAATACATCCAATGAATTCTTGAGTCAATGAGCAGTAGCAGTGAAGACATAAGACCGCAACTTCTGAAAATGTGACGATGGAGCCAACTATACTCCTGTTTTTTACTTGCCCGTGTCCTCGCCCAAATACACCCATGGTTTCGTTCGCCACGGTTATCCAATTAGAAAAACAAGATATGCTCGAGATTTCTGGGTTCTATGCACAAGATACCAATGCAGCTATTTCCGTTCGATGAGAGCGTGAACGCGAACAAACCTCCGAGCATCTAAAAAACAGCTACAAAAACAAAGCCGCTACCCTGAACGGCCTGCACGCTCAGCGAATATATAGAGGCAATTCAGAATGGCGACTGCGCTACAGACACGGATATTGATCCCGCGACATCCTGTTTTGCAGGGAAGAGAGCCCGCCTTGGCATGCGTCGTAAACGCTTTTTATCGGTAGAAATGCAGGCTGCATGTAGTTGGGCGATTATCCGTCCAGAAAAAATTAAACCGTACGCTCTGAAAAAAAGAAAAAGTGAGAGTTTGCATTCTGGCAGAACACAAGACGACGAATCAAGGCGAACTGTAGAAGGACCTCAAGGAATGACAAATCTCAGAATGCAACTAAATTTGAAAACAAAAGCAGTGCACGCAGATACAACGACTGAGTGAAAGGTCAGGGCCACTGTCACTGCGCACATCGTATCTTTGTGTAATCGTACCTTGATCATTCGCAGCGATTTTTAATGTTCTCCACGATTCGTTGTCTCGTTTGCCTCTTTTTGGATTGAAGAGGCCCGCTTTTCCATCGCGGCGATTGCGGTTACGTTTTCCCGAAAACGAATCTATACACAGACGCGTTGTTCACAAACAAGCCTCGTTTGCTCTTACCAGGTTTGGACGCAGCGCGCGCAGAAGCCAGATTCGCGTAAGATGAAGCGTCTGCGCAAGCGCCGTGCAAAAGGTGCAGCGTCAGCGCAGTGGCGCGACATCAGGGCCGACCATGGGTTTGTAGACAATGGAGATTAAAATTCAAGACTCGGAATGTTTGATTTTTGTTTTTGGAATCTTTTGAGAAAGACGCCATGAAAATCAAGAAGCAACGAAATTCAATGCAGCTCGACAACAACAAAACGTTGTGCATGAGAGTCGGATTCCTTTAGTTTATTTTCCCGCACCTACCAAGCTAAAACATGGACGGGCACTGCTGTAATCGGTGCATTATTCACTGGAGGTTGTCGTAAGACACTCGCCAAGTTGCTCTTTTTTAAATTTATTGAACGAACTCGGAAGTAATAATGACGGCATTTAAAAAGAGGTACTGACTAAGTTCCCCTCTTTAATAACTTAAACAATATGAGCCTGATCATTTGAAGAGGTTCATTCTCAGTAACGGACTTGGGCTGAGCTAGTTGGTTTGTTTGTTTTTGTTAATGCGGACAGCTCGAACAATTTGGACAAGCGTACGAAGGCGAGAAATGGATAAAACATAGCTTAGAAGCAACTGTCCTTTAATATAGTATTTATTTCTAATACGCGAATTCGAGAGATGAGTGGTTGTTAGGTAACGTGCAGAGTAATAGTTTAATGTGAATATAGTACAAAAATTAAGCACTTCATTAAAGTGTGGTTGCTAGCCATCGGTTTCTTCGTCCATGTTTTGCCTTAGTATACTCGTTTAAATTGTTCACGCTTTTCTTATTAACAAAAGGTTCGGTGCCTTGTTGTTTGTTGTAGTAAATGTACGCGTCAAGTCATGTTTTGCTTCCGAGAGTGCGAAGAACTGAATCAAGGGTAAAGCATATGATCTGAAACGTTAGTTTTCAATCTGTTCCAAAATTTGTCGAATTTCCCCTTGTCATTAAAAGTGTTATATGATATTACTACAATTGAAAACTAAATATGAACAATCATTAATTGCAGCTGGTTGTTATGAGCTAAGCTGTATTTTAGAATCTGTTTATGTGTTCAAATCTAAACGGCAAAAAAAATTGTGTTTGACGTTAATTTGTGCTCAATAATGTGCTCGCACGTTTCTGAAATTGGAAATGTTGACGTATTCCTTAAATCTAATAAATTGTGTTGGAAAGAACATTTCTGTGGCAAAGATGATTGTGTTCGAATACATTTTTTTATTCTTCTGAACAGACGAAGAACCTACATTAACCAAAGAATATAAACTCTTTCTTCTTTCTTGTTTACTACGCTTTGTTTAAAGGCCTGTAAAACTGTTTCGCAGAGTTGCTACTTTTTTTTTTCTCTTGTGTACTACTTGCCCTGAGAATTATATACTAAAGCAATGAAAGTTATAGGCGGAAGAAAATTCAAGGTGTCATGTGGGGCTTCTTGTCGTGCCATATTATCTTCATAATGGCCTGAAATAATAAGCTACCAAAATTATTTTTCAGTTATCGATTCGCACCTCTTATGTTATCTTACATATCCTGGTGCAAAAACAGTGTTCCAAATTTTCATTTCATTAAAATTTAGATTAGCGGCAATGTTTCATCTTGTTATGTTCAACGTCTACGAATGTTTTCTACGTGTCACTCTGTGTTGGCGTTCAACAGATCACATATATGAAAACTGCTTTGTATATTAGAGCTGATTAAAAAAAAAAAAAAAAACACGTCAACGTTCTTGTAGTTTTTTTCCTTGACATTTCATATCAATTTATATCATAGAACCGCCCTTATTGTTAGTGTTAACTAGTCTTAGATGTACACTCTTCTCTCTGAATTCAATCAAAGGGGCAGCCAGACAGTTGCGTAGCTCGGGTTATTGACATGTAAAGAAAAAATTCCTCACTGAATGTAACTAAAGCACAGCTACATAACGAGGAGGTCACACATAATACTGTATGGCGTCAACCCGATTCAACAAGGGCGACACCGACTGAGCCGCTTGGTTGACTCCTGATGTGTTGTTTTCGGAGGACGACTAGCCGTCGTTCAAAAATAAAATCAGGTGACTGAAACACAGCACGAGCTGGGAAGTTGTTCTTTTGATGAAATGAACTAACTTTGGCGCAGCGTGAGAGCCACGAACTCGCCTCCAGAGATTTGTCCGCGGTCGCGCCCTGACGCAGACCGACATTGCTTGCCGCACGGCTGATTTGAGGGCATCCTCGTGGGACTCCCGTGACCAAGAGGAAACACCGAATCCGCAAACCAACAGGCCCCGATTTCTGTCCAGTATACTGAAAAAGATTCCCTCTGGGAATTGTTTGCATGGATCTGTACCAAGAGTTCCCTCTTGCAGAGGCGAGGCGACATAGAGAATATTCCTAATCTCTTTTTCGGTTGTTGGCCTGTCTGTCTTTAAATTATTTCATCTTTTGAAATGCAGGATTGCGTTAGCCTTTGGCCAACCTAGACTGCATGTCCCCTTTGTTTTATAGGTCTGAAGATTAAACCTTTAAAAACCCGCTTCGATTTGTTTTCTATAGAGGCACTGAATATCTAGTTCCAACAGTCTAAGGACTGTCAAAACAGGACACAGCAAATGCCGTGCACGGCCCCTTCCCCCCCCCCCCCCCCGTTAAAAAAGAAGAAAAGACTGCATAAGTTACTACTGGTGGTTGTCTATGAATTACGATAGCATTCGTCATGAGACTCACGACACCGCTGACTGTGAATACGACAAACACTTTATTTATGAATTCATTTTTTACGCCAAATTTAGCGAGGAAACTGAAACCGTGCATAGGTAATTCGGCGTGAATTTCTCCGCTGAATTTAGCGGGAAACTGAGTTGGTCTATAAGTCAGGTGACGCAAATTTTTCCGCTAAATTTAGCGGAGAAACTGGACCAGTACATAGGATACGTGACGTCAATATTTTCGCTCAATTTAGCGGGAAACCTGCATTCGCGCATAGGTCACGGGACATAAAATGTGCCGCAAGTTTTAGTAGAGAAACTGAATTGGTGCATAAGTCGTGACGTCAATTTTTCCGCTAAATTTAGCAGCGAAAATCAATTGGTGCGTTGGTCACGTGACGCCAATTTTTCCGCGAAATTTAGCGGGGAACCTTAATTGCTGTATAGGTCATGTGATGTAAATGTTTCGCTAAATTTAGCGGGCAACCTGTATTGTAGGCTGTCCATAGCAACAGGCGCCGTAGATAAAAAAAAATATTATTGACTACTGCCATTCGAATGGCAATAGTCAATATTCGTCGTAGGCGACTGAAAACGGTCGTCTACGGTGACCGTTTTCGTTCCAATCCAAGAATATTTGTCTTCCGTTCAAAAATGCAACGAATCATAGTTCATCCCACATCATCCTGATATTTCGACAGTCAGATTTTCAATATAATTCCGACCCTCAACGGTAATATGTAGGTATGAACATTGTTATTGACAGCTCATAAACGTTTTTTCGATACATTGAGTCCGGCAATCTATAATAAATATGTTGAGTCATGGGATGACAAATTAACCTAAAACATTAAAATTTCTGAAGCAAAAAAAAAGAGAAAAAAAAAGATCAGGATGAAAAAAAAGCTTTGATCAACTGATGCGGCTTGTCCCGACGCGCTATTCTGGGCAGCGGTCGAGAGTGGGAGAGAGGTGCGTTCTCCGCATTTGAGTCGATCTGTAGGCGGCCTGGTACAGGGCAAGCATACTACACTGGCTTCCTTCTAATAGGTCTGCTTGTTTATGTGAGGTAAGTGAGAAAACAATATTATAAACTTATAATATCAGCAAATAAACTTACAAAAAACAATTCGTGAAAGATTTGTGAACAGAAATGTTCTGCAAACCTTTTGCAGCCCCCGCCCCTCCCTGAACTGTCCTCCATGCGTGTCATGCGGATGTTCCCCAGAGTTAAAATATTTCCATTCCCGTGACCTATTTTTTAACTAAAGCAGCGCTTAACGCCGATTTGTTATTCGTTCAACACTGATAATCGACACACAGACGCACCGAACCTAAGGGACAAAATGAACCCCAAAGAAGGCGCAAACGAATTCTAAGAAAGTATAAACCCCGAAAAGCACAAAACCGTGCAAAATACACATCGGAAACATTAAGCGCCTTGCCTACGATCGCTTTGTGCATGTTGCTCGATGGTTTCTTAACATTACTAAAGTTTTTAAAGTGTTAAAAAAAAAAAGAACGAGTGCTGGGCGAACGTAATGTTGACATCCACACAGGGCATGTTTTGTGTTCGTCCCATTTCTGAACCCTCACTGTCTGAGGTCTTCGCTATGACTGCTAACCGGCTTGCCTACGCACTCACTCTTATCTCAGCAAAGATTCTAACACGTGTTAGCCTGATTTAATTCTTCCCCGCACGAATGCGTTCAATAAAGTCCATTCAATTAACCAAGGGCACGATGGAATGAATCGGCACGCCGGAGCCGTAACACACTTCGAACACTGTGCCGAACTACCCCCGACAGCATGAGTCACCACCCAGGCTCAAGCATGCGGTAAGTTGGGTCAAAAAAGCGCAGTACTTAGAATTTCCTCCACTTGTTAGAAGCTAACTACAAAAAAAAAGAAGGTTCCAAAGTACTTGACGCGGTAACATGTTCTCAATGGGTTAGCTAGATGTAGGTTGAAGCTTGGGCGGCTATAGCCGTTCCGGGAGGTTTATTGCGTAGTTTCCTCCAACGGCATTCCTTTGAGCGACAATGGAAGAATGGGGAGGGCCCAGTTGGGTCCTTACTTACCCAATATAAGCTGATGGAAGATAAAGCGAATGAAGCAATAACTCGTAACAAGACGCCTGAAAAGCGACAGGCTTTAATTAATGCGTGTCGGGTACGCAACACCGGTGGCGTAAACCCTCTTCCCGGCAGAGTAGGCGGAAAAGAAATCGGAACTGCCCATTACACGTCTTCTTACAATCCTCAGAAACGTAACTGAGCAAGTAGGAATGTGCTCGTGTGTCCTTGTGTATCTCTTGTATTTAGTAGTGATTGCGTACCTGTTGTGATGGTATTTTTAGTACGTTTTAATTCTGTATCTGTTGTCCTACTGAATTCTTTCTTCGGCAGAACGCAATCTGGTCGCCCGTTAAAGGACTAACTCCAACGAGGAATTACGCCCTTCAGCTGGGCCAACGCGTTTAGCCCAAGCTTCGTATCCACAGCTTTGTCGCATTCACAGTCGCGTGTGGGCGACTGTGAATGCGACAAAGCTGTCGCAAGTGTGCTTCGCCCACACGCGACGGCGAATGCCAAAAACAAATGATGTAACATCCCTTAATGCGATCGATTATTCGGATCTTTCCGAGCTAAATAATGTATTTTATAGCACCACTTTTTAAAAATTACGTAATAGAGAAAAAAAAAAGGTTGGGGAATATGCTGCACGGCCGGCACGGACGCCCTTTCGTAAGCGACGATATATACAGTCTTTTTTTTTTCATTCAGTTAGGTAGACTGCGAGGCCACTGTGGAGTCAGGTTTGGTATGTGCTTGCTCTGTTCGAGACTGTTCATTATCTCGTGGCTTTGGCAGCTTTCGTCGTACTAGCGTTTTGTAGCTAAAAGAACGAGATATGACGGCACCCCGTGGTGACAGCGGTAACAGGAATAGCAGCTCCGGAAGCCCGTGTGCGTCCACGAGATCAGCTGAAACCCTTCGTGCGTCATGACCGCCAACGCAGTGCCTTCCTGAAACGATGACCACACAACACTGCGGATCGTATTTGGAGCCATTAAGAGCAAATGGGTTAATTTCGCAACACGGGGAGCTCCCGTCGCGGTTGTAACCCAGGTGCGCTAAAAACGATGAGGAAGTTTTTTTTTTTTAAATGGCTTACAATGGGGTCATTCCATGAAAATGGGCAAAGGTTTGATCGTTCTTTATATATATATATATATATATATATATATCCGTTGGTAAATTAATATACTCAAGATGTTTCCCAGTTCTTAGCGTTTGACTAATATTTGCTTAATATTCTTGTTTTACGTAATAAGCAGGCAACTCTTAATATAAAATAATATAAAAAAAAACTTGAGTAGCCAGCCAGATGACTCCAGTGACCGTCTCCGCGTTACGCGGTCACTCTCTAAACTGCTTCGTTCTCGTATCGCGGCCGATAGCTCTTTTGCCTTCGTACATCCCGCGCAAGTATACGTACTTACACGTACTCACTCCGTGCATTGAATACGTGTTTTTTTTTCTTCTTTTAGCAAGGACAAAAGGGGAGAAGGCGAGAAAACGTAGACGCCTGTAGTTGACGGGATGGATTTACTCGAGCATGGTAACATGCCTGGACGGGGCCGGCGTGGCTACTGTACTTTGCTTCAAGTCTATGAGCGAAACGAACGTGTTGCTCAAAAAGAAATAGGAATTATAATATAGTCACACGTAATGTAGTTCTATGGGGCACATATCCGTGGTATTAGTTTACTGGGTGCCGTTGCACCGTACAATTTTAGTGACTCAGAACTTTTTTTTTATATAAACTTAGACATTATTTGTATTGTGCCTCCATTTTCGAGTGCAGAAAGAGGAGTGGACAAAAACTCAGGAAGGCAGGAACTTGAGTCACAGTTGGTTCGAGTAACACCACCAAAAATTTGTGAAAGCCTGTGCAATAGGAATTTGACTTCACCAAAGTGCTGCGTCGGCGATCGGCAGGGCCTCGACTCCAATTAGCGCGTCGAAGTACGCTCGTCATGGGACTGGGATCCACTTGTTAAGTTTGCGCCATCCGACTGGGATGACGTTTTTTATGGAGGCAGATGAGGGCGTTCGCAGGCTTTGCTTTAATTCTAGCTTGTGTTAGCGCGACTGGTTTGTAGCGGCGGGCTGACGAGCGACGTGTGGAAGTAGTAATTATAAACAGCTCTTCCTGCAACTCGGTGCAGAGTATTAAAACCGCCTTGCGACCTTTGTGCCACTGCTTGGGATGCTGACAACGTGAACGTTTTGACCCGCCTCGACGTTTTCCACTCCTTGGACGTTTTCGGCTCGGTGAACGTTGTTTCGACCTACTTGGATGTTTGGCCACGTCAAATGATTCGACTCGTGTGTCACGCTGTATGTTGGATGTCTTGGCTCGTTGGATGTCCCGACACTTTGAAAGTTTTGAACATAAGCTGCCACATACTCAGCCAGGGCCAGTCAGTAAGTGCATTTTTTTTTCTTCTGGAGATAGACACGTAACACATTTTAACGACGGGTGCTAGAAAGTGTCTTAAAATCACGAAGAACAAGTTAAAAAATGCAGGTCGTGGCTTCCGATGTTCACATATTTTGCTGTTTTTCGTTTTTCGACGTTCTTTACGCCTTGAGCGGCATTCCTATTGAGTGTCGAACAATAAAAAAATCATGAGCTTTTCCACTTTGTGAAGGTGAATGACCAGCGAAGCTGTTTAGCACATGACACAGACCCGCCCCGAGGAGCCGGCGGAAACTAGACACGTGCGACGGGACCGCCACCCGGCGGAAAGTAGACATGGGCGACGGGACCGCCACCCGGGAGAGCGGAAGAAAAGGGAACTTGGCACGCAAGCGCTTGGAACGACGACAAAGGGAGGGCGGTGCGAGCGTAGACATGGCCGACGCGGGTCTCACAGCGGCAAATCTTTGACAAACCTTTATTATGTACCTGAGAGTCTACTGATCTTGATAAAGGTGCCTATTGATAAATAATCTACTGAATAGACATATTGTTAAATTACCCAAGCAACAAGGAGAATGCAGGGAGTGGTGTTCCACGCCCCGTACATGCCGGCGTCCGCAGCAGTAACTGTTTTAAAGCAAAAACCTAAAACACATGGCCTCTTGCACGAGCGTTCGTGAACGCTTTATTTTGGTTATTTAATAAGAATTTTTTATACGGGGAAGGCGTGCGCATGCGGCGCGTGTGGTGGTATGAGCGTATAGTTTTTGGTCACGCACACGAAAAATTCACGGAACCCTAGCCATAAACATCTTCGCTGTAAAAGGTGCTGGGTACTAGTCCCGCCCGGGTTCATTGAACTGTCAGTGACTCTAGTTACCTTTCTAGGTTTAAAGGTCACGGATTGTCCCAAAATAAGTTGCAATTTCAACAAGCAGTAGTGCAGAATATTAATATGGACACCAAAAAGCTAATTGTTTTTCGTAACTGGGAAAACCTCAGTGATTTTCGATCAGTGTTGACTATACCTTGATGAAGACGCGTGGGACAAGAGTGAAGAGCGAACGCGAAATGAGGGACGACAGAGAGTCCCGTAAGAGGGAGGGAGGAGTTGGCATAGTTCAAGTTATTGTATTATGCGGGAAGTTTTCAGAAATCAAATTTGTTACCAAGGCGCAGCTCGGACAACATGGAGTGAGGGCTCGAGCAAAGGTAACCACCCAGGGATCCTGCGTGTAGTCCCAAATACTCCACCCTTATCGAGTTCGGTGATATCATCGCTGAATCGGTTTGCAATCGTTGTAGAACCTCTGCCTGACCCTCAAGCTTTCATTGGTGCTGAATTGTGTTGAATATATAAATTTGAAACAGTATGTTCAAAGCAGATGGGACGATTGAATTTTGTTTATATCTTTCTCTAAAACGTCCAAATTTTGTAAAGCTAAGCAAGTGTTCGTATGAACTACGTCAATATGTTCACTGTACTTGATGAACCACGCAATGCATTCCTTGCGTAGACTTTCTGTCGTAATTGCTGACGATTCGCTTTTAAGATCTACACTTCCTTCATTGCCATTAGTTGTGTTGTGTTCATATTGAATGACTGCATCACATTTAGTTACATGTCATAGAGAGCAAAGTTGCCAGCGTTTCCGATCGATCGGCCCTGCACTGGAGTGTCGCTTGCCTTTGTGGATTGCAGCAAACTTCTCGTAGCATCGAACCTCAATGGTATTTAACTTGTAGATATATTTCCATATGCGCGTGTGTGCAAGTATGACCAAAACAATTTTAGCTTCCTTTTTGCTTCCATGGAGCATAATGTTAATTCTGGGTATATGAATTTATATGTATAGCAGCGGATAAATTTGAAGACTGGTGTCTTAATTAGCGGCTTTTTCTCAATAACGGTAAGTTTTGTAGTCACTATAGAGCTGGTTACGTGAAAAAATTGCTCATAATAGCTGGTAGAAATACCCGCGTCGGTCAGAAAACTTGTACTGTTGTTACTGAACGTCTTCCAGTAGCCTAAAACAAAAAACAAATTTATCCTTCTGATGAAACAAAAAAAACTAACTCATATTTCTTTTCAAGATTTTTTTAGTCAATACAGTTTGTCTACAACATCAAGGCAAAAAACCAGATGGTCTGACGAGGCCTCGATATCGCTTTATACTAGAAATACAAGAATAGTTCAGAGCCTTACATAAAAAAGAAGGAAAAGCATAAGATATGGTGAATAAATTGTAAGTAATTTTGCCATATCATGTATACGATGCACGCATTATTAAGAAATACGATAGCACCCCTTCGTTATATTCGATAAGTGAACTACATACTTTTTTTGGAACAATTGTGTTCAAATAAGCATAGAATATATACTAAAGAAATATGTTCTCATTACTTTACCAAGAACACAATTTCAATATAATGTAATATAAGCTATAGAATGTTCGCCCGGGTAGTAACATTTGATATATTTATTTCCTTCATGACTGGGCCCTCGGATGGCAGCAATTACGGGTAAATTGTTTTTGTAACCTGATCTGAAGCTAGGTATTTTTACGACATAACAGAAAGGGTTGAGTTTCAAGATTACCGACCCTTTAGTCACCTATCTACCTTAAAGTTTATACACTAAATACATCAAGAAGATTGTACCTATTGCAGTAGCTAACGCCGCATAATGAAGTATTTGGCAATAATAAAACGTTTTAGGGAACCATTTTTGCACACTCCGATACGGTACGATGGGCCCTCCGGTACGAACTGCGCATGTGCGAGTCTTTCGTGGTAGCGCATGCGCAGTGCGTATCGGAGGGCCCATCGTACCGTATCGGATGTGCAAAAATGGTTCCCTAAAACTCTTTATTAGCCGACGCCCCTTTTAGCGATTACGGAAGTTGGAAGAAAATTTCCTTCTGCAGAAGAATTAGAAATGAAATGGGAACACTAAAAATGCAATCATAGGTTTTTTTTTAAATTTTATTGCGATAGTAGCAGATGTAAGTGTGTACCAGCTAGATATTTTTTGTCATCAAGTTGGTGCTGCCCCGACACTATTTTACAGAAAAATCGCTTCTTATCTTCACGCTTGCACATGCAGGAAAACGGTAAGCACGATCACGTGCTCAACGTGATACATGCGCCTGTCCGAAAAGGTCATTCGGCGTTCGTTGCCATGGTGACGGCGATGAAAGCAGACGGCCTTTATGCTGGGGAAGAGCACTGCGCGGCGCAGCGATACGAGGGGCGTGCTGAGGCGCTTCCCGCATGCTTTTCAATGGGCGAAACGCGAACAAAAAGAGTTCGAAATAAGGACTTAACGCAGAAGGCTTCTTTTTTACAGCGCATCATAGTTGGACGAGCCTTATATGAAAAGCGTGTTTTTTTTCGCCATCCCGCGCGCTGTTCTTTTATTCGTAGCATCGGTAACGTGGTAACACGCGCCAGCGCTACGCTGGTCCCCTTTATGTAGAGGAAGTTGATGCCCGCGATGGGTCGAGGCTGTGTGTGTTGCGATGGTTTTTGTCTTGGCACAAGTGTCCTTGCGACGGGCAATATGCTCAACTAAACTGTCGCTGTAGTTATTTTTCTTGAGATCAGCGATGATGGTCTGCTTCTATTTTCTTCTGTCGGTCTCTGATGGGCAGATAGTCAATGCCTTTGCTAGAAGTGTTGTGACCACTGACGCCTTGTGAATCGTTGGTTGGGTCGAGTCCAACTGAAGGTAGCATCTAGTGTGCGTTGCTTTTCTATACAACGTAAACTTCAGTTCTTCCCTTGCTGTTTCACCAACGCATCGAGAAACGGCAGGGTGTCATCCCTCTCGCATTCGACGGTGAACCATTCGCATTCAACGGATTACCGGCTCGATGGAATTGACGTGGGTCGAGAAATAGTTGGCTTCTGATCTTTTTAAAATACAGAAAGTGTCATCAGCATAAAGAAAAACCAGCTGGGGCCTGCTGGTGAAAGATTGCAGTGCTCTCGGCTCGAATGTTTCTATTGTAAGGTGAACTGTTCAAACAAGTTAGCGGAGCTGAAATGGGTGCATCTACCTCTGTCACGACAGCAAACCTTACAGTGGAAACAATCGAGCAGAGATAACTATGATCTTTTAATAGGCAAGCCCAAGGTGTTCTTGCGTGATATTGTTGACTGTTTCTGTATTTTAAAGAAATCAGAGGTCAACTGAGAGAACAATGAAACCAGAGACAGTATGTATGGGTGCCATTTATTTAGGCGTGTTTTTTTCTTTTCCTTACACGTCTCATGTTTAGTTACTTCCAAAATTTTTCGGCTCACTTGCATGCTCACTTTTGCAGTCATCGGAGTGAACTTCGGGATGGTTACATTTGGACGACCTTAACTTAACTTCATACCAGACTGCCATCCTTACTTACCACTTTTTTTTTACTTTGGCTTTATTTTTTTCCAATAATTAAACTCTTGACTAAACAAAAACTTCTTTAAACAACATTAAAGCCGAAATAACTCCATTTAACCATGGTTAAAAGCGATAAAAAGACGTACACAAGAAAGAAGACAAACACGGGCGCTACTCACAACGGTATTGGGAAAGGAAGATGGAAGTACATATATATATATATCTCTGATACACTTATCGTCACGCAGGCTACACATGCGCGAGACACAAGAGCATAAACCCGTTTACATATATTTATCGAAAAAACGAATCTCAGCATTATACAATGCTATTGACGTGTCGCTGACGCACTGGGGTCCCCTCTTCTTGATAGAATATGCCTCTTGCAGTTCGCGTGCTTTTTGAATTCTGCTTCTACCGAGCATCTTGGTATCGCCGAAGCGTGGTTCGCATTTGCAGGCCCTACAGTGCGCGGGAAAATGTTCCCCGTCATTTGTCTTTAAAGTTTGTGCGTGCTCTCTTAAACGGTCATTCGTGCATCTTCCCGTTTGACCAACGTAAGATTTTCCACACGTTAGGGGGATTTCAAACACGACCCATGTGACGCATTCGAGCAATCATGTTTGTCCTCTTTCTTGCGTGCATCTTTTTGGCGCTTTTAACTATGGTTCAATACAGTGAACACCAACTAGCTCAACAACAAGTTCTTTTACCGAAATAACTCGCAGGACTGACTAGACGAAATGGCAGCTGCGAATGCCGCGCGTAGCATTGCCACCGGATTTAATGGCATTAGGATGCAAATGAATACATGTACCACCTCTCCCAATTCAAGAACAATGTAGGCCGTATCAAATTAGATTCTGAGAATAACCTTCAGCTTTCTTATGCCAGCTGAGGGCACTCATCTTTATTAGTAATGGTATGACACAAAATACCATTGATCTATATGTGCTCGTCTCAAAAGCCTCTCTACTCCCAGAAAAGGAAACTCTCCGAGATATAGGTTCTTCTTTTCGTTCTGGTAAGGGCGATGTTCTCATATCCGATCATCAGTAACGACATCTTACATCAGCACACAGGTCGCACTTTTTACAAGTTTCTGCCACGAAGCAACCAACAACCTTAACCTAAGATGATTTTCGACTTGGGGCGATGCCGAAAACATCGGTGAAACTAGTTTCTTAGTAATGCTTGTCGTTGTTTTTTATTTTGTTGTTTTTTCTGCGTCCTTGCGGCGTGGCGGCTGCGCAGAAAGCTTTTCATGAAGACCCCGAGGTGGCGTCGAAAGCCTCTCGTGGCCATGGCATAAATCTGGCCGCCTGGAACAACAAGGTCGAGCGGCCAATAGCCCAATAGCGGAAGGGCGGAAGGAGTTGGGTCGTCGCACGTAGAACGAAAATAGATTAAGATCTCTGGCGGCGTCTGCACTTTTCAGGGTTCACTTAGGGTTTCTGCCACCGGCCTTGGTCCTGTATCAAAACAGCAAGCCGCATAGCTCTACTAATTTTCCTTTCTGGGGATGCTAATCACTCTTTTTTTAAATCGTTTTGTGTACTTTTCTGACTCCCTCTGGCGGGAAATTCTCGACACTCAGTCTAAATCATTCCTGCAAACAGTACGCATGGCACAAAAAAACAAAAATGAAAACGGTGATGTCGTAAGAGTATCTTTCAAAGGGCCCAGTTATAAAAGTTAATAACGTTGGGCATATTTGATTTAAAAATTGCTTTCGAGTATTTATCTTTTTTTAAATTGTTAAGTTGAAGATATAATTTTAATTACAACATTTCTGGGCATCATTGAAGACACATAAATAATATAATTTTATAAACATATAAGGTATGTATAGCATTTTATAGCGCTACAAAGAACCACTCATTTTGATATGATGGAAACTTGGGCGAGTAGGTGATTCATCTCCTAAGGTTAACAACGCAAGATCAATCACACCGACACACAAAAGTACACACAGCGCGTGTGTGTTTCCTTTTGTGTGTCGGTGTGTGTGATTTATCTCGCGCTGTTAACCTTAGAACACTCATTTTGGGTTTTAGTTTCCTATCGCTTCTGCCCGACGCTGTCAAAATGCAGAACTACGGCCTCGTCTGTCTTTCCAGAATTGACGGATATGGTAGATTTGGGTGAAGCTCACCAAGCTTTTAATTGTAACCATATGTTCATTTTTACCAGACAAAACGATAATCAGCAAATATGAGTAATTTGTTCAACTTATCGTGACAATTATCCCCGTGTGTTGTGATTACTTTTTCGTATAACTCACCTGCACGAATAAGTGTATATCTCACGGATAAAAAAAAAAAAACAGTTCGGATTAAAAGGAGTCGCTCAGTGTTTAAAACTTAATTCATTTACCACAAAAAAAAGTACAATCGATCTTTTGCTTGGAAGAATTTCTTAAAGTTCGGAATTATACTACGGGATAAGCTTTAGAATTACGCGCAATATGACAAGTCTTGTATAAACCGAAGGGGACTGCCTAGCAGAATTTTAGCATTGCCTCGCACGCATTTCAATTGGTATTTTAACTGAGGACTGTCAAAGCATGAACAAGCAAAACCAGGTCAATTGGAACGCAATGAAGTTGACTCGCGTTTATACCCAGGTTTTTTCAGCCGGAAAAAGAAATAGGTAGAACAATCCAAACAAATTCGTTTTTACCTCCTAAAGATGCCAACTGAAGTGGATACCTGGCATCTCCAGAATTTCGAACTTTCAAAAATCAAAATTCAGAATTCTGAAGCATAAATCACAAACTAGCTCAGCTAGAAGCAGTCACATTGTTTTACTGATGAGAATAGTGTGCAAAAGTAGAAAAGAAATATTCAGTGGGTTACATTTTTCATCAAGCAATCTCGATTCATCAAGAGCGGAGACTCCAAATTTATTCGGATGATATGCGAGACTGATGTGCTTATTTATGAAGTTTAATCATGTAAGTATTTGACTAGAATGGTGTTCGGTCCTGTTATCACTAAAACTTTTAGTGTGTATCAGACATTAATCAAGTTTCAATAAACAAAACCAAAATTATTTGTTATACTTCATATGTGCACTCTGTTCGTTTTGTAAAACAACTCAATAAAACGCACCGAATAAATCCGTAAGCCATAAATATTGCATCATCATTCATGTTCTTCAACGCGACAAACATCCTGAAGGCAATGATGGACGTCAATGAACACGGAGTCGTCAATTTTGCTGCAATCGCTATGTTCCACAGAGGTTGATATCTTGGTGCAACAAATATTCACACAAAACTATCTCAAAACCAATATTTTTCTTTGAAGACGAAAAAGTTGTCCACAAAAGTATCATTTGAAGTTACTAAGGTGTGCACATATTCCTGTCTGATCCGCTTTTTCCCGCGAAAATATATGCGAAAAACAGTGCATTAATAATATGGCAGCGCGTATCTTTTTCGTAGGTTCATTATTGCTTGTAGCGGTGAGTTCTCGCAATACACGGCACGACCAACCACAAAAAATGTTCAAAAAGGAGAAAACAAATCGGACGAGTAGGCACTCAAAAATATTTTTGAAGCGAGGCCTTTTTCGCTAGAAGAAAAAGAAAAAAAAACAAGAAGGTCGAAGTAGAGGACACGTTTTAAAATCGCGAACGATTACACCGCTGTCGTTGAATTGCTTTCGTTAAGTGCACCATCAAAATAAAAGAAAACTTTAAGACACGCACCGCTCGTCACCTCCAGTTTATTTTTTTCGCCTGTTCTTCTATCATGAGCAGTGTCGTAAGGAGGAAATCCTTGTACGCCATGGCGAAGATGCAGCTCACATCTGTAAAGCCAACGCACAAAACATACATATAGTGTCAGCCGGTAATGTCGAAACAAAAGATCCGAATTGTTTAAGCGTAAGTAGCGACGATAAGTATATTGGTCACATCCGATGATGACGAAGAAAAAGTGGGAGCCAACGACACCGGAACGATCGATTTTCTCGAGGTCATCGGCGTTTATGCTGGTATCTTCCCTACCGCCCAACTGGATATAAAACGCTTTTTCGTGTTTTCACTTAGGCCTGTCTGTAGATACGAAATTATCGCCGGTGTTACGGTGGCGACCCTAAAGCAGTTAGCGTGGACCGCGTGACAAAACGCTGGACAGGTGGTGAGTTTAAGAGGAGTTGAGCTATCCTGCCAATTAATGGGTGTTAAAGATTCCCCAAAATCATTTTGGGATTTGAGCAGCCTTGAACCAAGACCTTGGCTGCGCAAATTCCGAAAGGATTCCTGGAACAAGGTTTCCGAGGCTAGCGTAACGCGTCGCAGCCACTTTATTTTGTAGGGAATGACTAATCTGTGTTGCGTGCGTCGCTACATTTCTCAATAAGCTATAGTACTTTTTACTGGAGGGTTTGCTCACAAATATCTTAGAAGTTAGCAAATTAATCTCTGTTGATTAGCCATTTTGACCAATCGCAAAAATTCGATTGACTTGACCAATTAGAGTATGAACAACACTGCGTTGTTTTGGCACGCGTAGCGCGTAACAGCTTTCTTTTTAAGTCTTGGCGACCTGTTAGCCAACTTTCCTTCTATAAAATTACATCGCTGAATTCTGTAAAATCTCTCAATTACTTACTTGGAAAAGAGGCTCTTGTCTGCACGCTTTAAGTTTCAGAGTACTAGAAACAAGCAAACTAAATCTTCTTTTATTGTTTCCAGAACGATTCGCCTCATAGAAGGTTGAACGCCCGTTTTTCTTGTCAGATTCACTGAATCAGAGCTCAAAATGGGTCGAGTTTTATTTAGTTACTGCTAGGGTGGCAGTGTAAATTCATAGAACACTAGTTCTCGATGATTGTACGCTCCTGATGGGATGGGAGCAAGTGGATGTTGGAAAGCCGAATATACAGCGTTCATAGCTAGCAGCACATGCAAAACTGGAAATTGCCTGGAAATTTATAATGTACAGCATGCTCAAATTAGTGAAGTTTAAAACATTTTTCTTTCCGAGTTAAGTTACCGCTTAAAGCAAAAGCGGAGATAAAATAAATCTCTGTTAGCCAAACTCTCATATGAACAAATTGTAGCTGGAGGGTAATTTGCATCACTCAGATGCACTGAGACAGTGAAGTAAGCACAAACAAAAAGGAAACCCTAGCATTAAAGTAAATCACGTCTCTGTTTCGCTTTCCTTCTTGCGGGAGAATGGCTAAATTAAGGTTAATTTTGTTATTGTTTTAATGAACCAACGCCATGCTAAAATATACCGCTATATCGTATAAAACAATTAGATCAGCTAATTAAGCTAGAAGTAATAATTTTTTCTAACTTTACTTTTTTTTTTACTTGGTATTTGGATAAACTTCAGGAGGCTCTTAACTTTGAAGTACTTTATCACTGAATCTCAAAATTACTTCTGAGATCAAAAACTTAATTAACTAAGAAAAATAAATTTCGAAAGTAAATACTTAAACAAAACCAGCGTTCATGGCAGGCGCAGGTGTTACGCCGAGAAACTAACGGACTGAAAAAATGTAGCTGCGCTCGTTCGCCACTTGGTTGGAGAGAGACTAATGTAGCATTGGGAAAACGCTCTATTCTTATTGAGATAATTTGCGTTATGTTCAATAGCCTTTGCGAATATATTGTAGACAATTTTGAGTTTCTTTTTGTTGCGTATTTTTAAAGCTACCGCGCGAGACAAAGTTAGCTCAAATGCTCCATCACACGTTTCTTGCATCTTGGTAATTACTGATTTTTAAATGCTATAACATTTTAAAAACAGAGCAATCGTGCTGTTGCTCTCTCATTTCGCCAATCAGAGTGTATTTTTTATGTTTGGATTTCTCGCCGCTTCTTCCTATTTTTAAATATTCGTCTGCTTTACCCCCCCCCTCTCCAATGCTTATGCGCTTGGAGGAAGGTGCAATAAAGAAATAAATAGGTTTTTTTTTTTTGCTTGAGTGTGATCCTTGAATATTATTCCGCTCGATTGCGGATCCCTGTATAGCGTGCTTCTCCACGAGAGGGGTCATACCAAGGGAAAGCCGGTTCTTCAGGCACTAATTACGGAATTCTGTGTTGTCTATGCCATTTCATCGTGAACGCCTAGTCCATCCGTACATTCAAAATACAAGAAAAAATTCTGCTGCGCATTTGCAAATCGTATGATTAAAAAAAAAAGAAGTTGAATCATAGTTTTGCACAAAAGCTTTAGTTTCAAAATTTACCCACAAAGGGGAACTAAAACGATTCTATATTCGAGAGAAAAAAAAAATCCATTTAAATCGTCTTCATTTGGCCTCCAGAGTCACGTATATAAAAAATTATGTTTCAGATCAATGCGCCAAGTAGCCAAAACAGCCCTTCAAAAATAACGCCGAAGCCCTTCCTTCCCAGTGCTTTCTGTGGGAGGAGAATTGTGGCGTGTAATAGAGCGATCTCACCATTTCGGCACCTTCCGCAAGCCTTACCCGAGCAATCAAAAACGCTGAAAACTTTCCGTCACAAGCGGAACGCTCATGACATTTGAAACCTCTGGGTATGACGTAACACCCAGTTGTTGGTTTTTTTCGTTTTTTCTTGCCTCTATAGACATGTTCAGGTCAAATGGTCGTGATATTTAAACTCACAAGCAAAAGGTACGCTAGAATTCACGGCTATCTCGTTTTTTTCTTCTGAAGAACCTCTTCAGCATTTATTTAAACGCACCTGATCATTAAAAAATAGGGTTTTAAAATAAGCCGGTTGCGGTGGTGTCACTTGCGATAAAATTACGTTGAATGCCAGGAATGCGAGAACTAAAGTATTATTCTTAAAAGCTCAGAAAAACCATGTTGCAGAAATGGTCATTACGTCAGCGAAAACACATCACCAAAAATAATACGAATACGTGCATGCACAAATTTAGAAACATAGGGTAAAAATTTATTTTAGACGGAACAAAATAAATTTTACGGCCGCTCGTAAAACTGACGGTTGAGGACTTCCAATGAAAATGACTCTCAAAACATATCCGCAGCCGAAAAATAATCGGCCTTGGAAGTGTTTCTGGTGCGGCCTTCCGTGGAGCCTCAATAACTTTCCCTAAACAACTCAAAAAAAAGAAAAATAAAGACGCCCAGAAATGATTGCAAACAAATCCCCAAAAATGTGACCCGTGATCAAGAGGAGCGTTCGAAATAGAAGTGTGCACACCCAAAGAAGCCAAGGCTACTTCCGGCGCTTCACGGTCACCAAGCGTCCCATCCTCGTCGCCAAACGTTTTTGTGACTTTGGATCGAAACCACATTAAAGTGCTCGTTTGAGGGGCTCGTTTATTAGCTTGCATACATGAACCCGCGTGGCCTGCTCTCCAACTAGGTTCTTCGACGCAGATGTTGCTGGTATCGATATAACACAGGAAAGTATCAAAGGGGCACTGCCGTAGTATTCAAACATGGCCATAAGTAAGCTCTTTGGGGTTATCTATGGAGCTGGGATTTCTGGGACATGTCCCGATTCTGACAAGTGACCCGATAACAGTGTCAGCTACCAGCACACATCTATAAAGCAATTTCCATTTGGTGTTGATTAACTTTGTTGCCCCGAATCGTCCCGATTTTTGTTTGAGTATCCCGAAAGATTTAATATTTTCCCCATTGAGCAGATTTTGTTCTTTAAGTGTCTAGCTACTTAACTGAAACGCCTGTATAAAACGTGTCAGTCACCCATTGATATTATGTTTGCATCGGCAAGGAGCCAGCGTGGCATTACTTTGCCGAGGGCCCCGCCACAAGACTGCCCATACCTTCTGAGGCTTGGTAACCTGATGGGGCACATTTCTAAGAGAGCAGCAATGTACAACGTAGAAAACCACGGAAAGGTGGCAGACTTTATAAATATATTAATGAGGACAACTGCTGCGGCGACGGTGCTGCAAGAAACTGTGACCAGCGAAGCTCTTACCAGTGAGCTGTCCAGTATTGGAAAGTACGAATTTATTCCGAACGCGATTGCAAGGCTGGAAACCGCGGGCTCGATGTAGAGACGCAGTTTCAAATCTAGGATTCTGTTGCAGAAAAGTTGGACGGTTTTGCAAAAGACGCACTTCGTAAGTCGCTTGAGAAAAATCCTGACGTTGAGTGGGTTCGTTCACTGAAGACCCCATATGGCGTTTGTGGCTTGAACGCCAAATGAGCGCTCAAGTTCTTGACGCTTGTGTCTGTGGAAGTGGAGCTATCGTTCTCCAACTTGGTTTCTTTTTTTTAATAAAGAAAAGGCACAGCCTAAGCATAAAAACACTAGAGATGTTCCTCACCATTTACTTCAGTGCACCAAAGTAGAACGTGTGTTTTAATAAAAAAAAAACTGAATAAATATTTTAACGCTAATAAACACTCTGAGCATACTCAGAGACGCGTAAATTTCCCCGAAAAGTGTGCATTTGTTTTAGCACTTCCTGTCCCGATCTTGCCCTGATTGCAGCTGTCTAGTTTCTCAGCTCTAGTTGGCTGTGAGGCTGGCCGTCGATTAAACATTTTAACCACATCAGTAGCAGCCCTTTATTCAAATAAATATTCGATTAATCGGTTTCGTTTTATCCGATGTATAACAGTTTAAAAGAGCCATATATATATTTTTTTCTGCCTTTACTGCGTGTTTGAAAGCGGCGCAATGTACAATAATATACTATAAATCAACACCCACACTCACAAATTATTACTTCAGCCGCAGAAGCAAAAATGTTCCTTAATATTCTACGGCAATAACGAACAACTTTTATTGTTCCAAAAAAGTAGCTGGGACACGTATAACTTTCTTTAGTCGTTTGGAGTTACAAATCGCTCGCCTACAGTTTACTTTGGGGCAAAAATGTCTGCTCGAATTTACATTTATACATGTGTACTCGTCCAAATCTTCGTGGTGAAAGCATTGATTTTTAAATGTTTTCTTA
The DNA here is from genome assembly GCA_013358835.2 of Ixodes persulcatus. Taxonomy (NCBI): domain Eukaryota; kingdom Metazoa; phylum Arthropoda; class Arachnida; order Ixodida; family Ixodidae; genus Ixodes; species Ixodes persulcatus. The sequence continues at coordinate 826,279 of JABSTQ010010847.1, forward strand.
GGCAAAATGTAACCGATTGAATGGGAAGAAATTATTTGCGATTAAGGCATTAATGGAATAATCGGTAGGTTAATCGATTAAGTGCCCAGCCTTAGTCATTTGCGAACACTAGGATGACCGCGGTGCTGGTAGTATACTTTATATTATTCCTAAGAAGCCCGAAACTTAGGAGTCGCACATGTTTGCTCCCACAAAAAGAAAAAGATTCCAGAAGTAGTCAAAAAGCTATAACCGTATCAAACCGCCAGCAATTTTTCTTGCACAAGCAATCACTTCACAACCGACGGTGCCTTTTTAGTGAAGAACTGCCATTGTGCTAAAGCTAACTTTGATTTAGCCTGGTAAAGTGAAGTGCAGTACGGCGAGCCATGGTCAAGGAGAGGATGTCGGCTGCTAAACACCACGGCCGCGAGCTCCATCGTTCACACAAAGCAAATGAGAAAGGAACAATAAAAACAAAGAGAAAAAAACAATAAAACTAAAGATGCAGGAGGGAGAACTCCTATGCGCTTGGAGACAAGCTAGGTAGCTGCGAAAGCTTAAAAAAACATTGACAGGAAAAAAGTATGCAAGCTTGATCATGCGGACAAAGACTGGTAAGCAAAGAAGGTTTTATAGACCTTCCAGGGAAGAATTCGGGAAGGGCGTCTGGGCGGCACCACCTGCCGAAGATTCTCTCTCAGTTCTGACACAGGTCGTGAGATGGCGCAGCATTGCATAAAAGGCCGCGAACCGCGCGACGACGCCTTCGAGCGCCGCGCCAATTACTTCGCCATTGCGGGCTGGAAACCACCGACCCTGGATAGCTCAGTCGGCATAGCACTTGGATCGCAATCTCACGGTTGTGAATTGAAATCGTGCCGGGGACATTGAATTTGACGGTTTGATTTAGAGATCGAAATACAACATCACATATTTCAGACCAGAGGTTTTCAAACGTTTAGGTTAAGGGGCCGGATCAAGAATCTGTAACCGACTGGAAGGCCGAAGAATAAGTGAGAAAACAAAATAAATAATCATAGACCAGCATTTAAGTACAGAATTGAAACTTAAATTATAAAAAAAATCTTAGCTTGCTGAAAAATGTACTCTATTTTTAAATTCAACAATTAGTTAATTATGATATCACACAATAATTCGGACAGAGAAAACCCGCAAGGCACATGTAAAAGCGTATATTGCCGCGCGCGCAGCTGGCCAAGTAGGCAGCGCGTGCGTGGCCTAACGGTTATCATACCAGCCTCCCACGCGAAAAGCCAGGGTTCGATTCCTGGCCGGGGGTTCGTATTTTTGTGGACTCTGACGTAAATGTTCTGGTAAATTTGAGAACCGTGCTGCTTGTTCGAGGTTCGAATGTTCTACGCGTCGAACTTTCTACGCCGATTTTTCCAGACACCCACGCATGTATGTACATAAGGGGCTCCGCGTGGCGAGCCGAAGTCAGTCTCGCCCCAGCGCTCGATCCTGCGGTTTCGCCGACATCGACGCTCGCGATGCTCTCCTGTTATCTTTCTTTTCCCTTTTAATTTGGGCACAAGTTCGCCCCATTAAACGTTTAGTTTACTTCAGTTTTCGTTGCCTCCTCACTTGTCATTCGTGACATTTTGGTGGAGGTGCGGGGTACCGCATGTCCGTGCAGCGCACCCTCCAAGTTCCCGCAGTACAAGTCCGAACCCAAGCTCCGGAGGACCCGACGAAGACCAGATCAAGACCCGATCAAGTCGCCGCATCCAAGGTTCACACCCCGAAACACGGACTTCTGCCACCGAGGACCAAGCAGCCAACGAGGCTGACAATGAACGACCAGCAGTCGCAGACCCCGGCCGCTTCTAGCATCATTTACCTGCCCGTCACTCCCCGCACTCCGACGACCTTTCACGGCGAAGCCCACGAGGATATCGAAGACTGGCTGCAGCATTACGAACGTGTAGCTCGCCACAACGGATGGACGGCTGAGCAGCGCCTCCAGAACCTGTACTTCTCGCTGGAGGGCACCTCGAGGCACTGCTTTGAAAACCACGAAGCCTCCTTTACTACATGGGAGTCCTGCGTCGCCGAACTGAAGCGGACGTTCCTTAACCACCACCGTCGCAAGCGAGCAGAGGACCATCTCCAAACAAGGGTGCAGGGCCCCAACGAAAGCGTGACCAGCTTCGTAGAGGATGTCATGCGCCTATGTGCCCGAGCCTATCCGGAGGCAGCCGAAGAGAAGAAGCTTCGCGTCCTCATGCGTGGCGTGAAGGCTGAAATTTTCGGGGGACTTGTCCACAATCCTCCAACAACCGTCGACGGTTTTGTGGCTGAAGCCACTAACATCGAGCTCGCGCTGTCGGCCCGAGCGAGCCATTACCATTGACTCGCCGGCGTGCCTGCTCCTCCAACCGTCGCCTCTTGCCGACTGGACCAGGACACCGCCGGTGTCGACGGCCTTCGGGAAATCGTCCGTGACATCGTCCGAGAAGAACTCCGCAAGCTGCTCCCCGCCGCGGATCGCCCATCCTCAATTTCGCTGGCCGAGGTCGTCCGAGAGGAAGTTCACCGAGACTTCCAACCTGAGGTTCCGATCAACACGACGACGCCAGAGGAACCGACTTTGAGTTACGCCGCCATGGCCCGACGACCGCCGCAAGCTAACCGCCAGGCCACGGCGCCACCCCCACGAGACCCTCCGATGCCACAGTATCCTCGACGCCAGGAAGAACAAGTCCAGGACGTCCGCCCGGAGCAACCCTCGCCGAGGAAGTCCGATGTGTGGCGAACGGCCGACCGACGCCCACTCTGCTACCACTGCGGGGAAGTCGACCGCATCTACCGCAGCTGCCCCTACCGTCGACTTTGGCTGCGTGGTTTCCACCCGAACGACCCACGCCCGAGGTACGGCGAACGCCCTCGCGATATCGAGGAGTACCTCCGACGCTCGCCCTGTTCAGTGCCGTCTCTCCGCCGTGAATCTCGCTCGCCATCGCCCAGACATTCAGCGTCTCCAGCGCCACGACCCCGCCGAGAGAGCCTGTCTCCCCTACGTCGCCGGGAAAACTAAGTGCGGCAACGCCTGGAGGTGGCGTTGCCGAAGACGACCGAAGCAAAGAGCCTCCAGGAACGCCGGAGCGCTCCCACTCGTCCGACGCCCCGCATCGTAACGACGATCCTGCAACGGTGTCCAACAACCTAAACGTTGTTATCGACGGACTCGACGCATCGGCACTCGTGGACACCGGAGCAGACTACTCAGTCTTGAGTGGGAGGCTCTCCCGCCGCCTTCGAAAAGTCATGACGCCGTGGGATGGACCTGAAATACGAACCGCCGGAGGACACCTCATTACACCAGTCGGAAGATGCACTGCTCGCGTCGTGATCCACGGCGAGACGTGCCCTGTGAAGTTCGTCGTTCTACAAGACTGTTCCAGAGACGTCATCCTCGGCATGGACTTTCTGTGTGAATACGGCGCCGTCATCGACCTTGGTGAAAACAGATTGACGCTGCGCAAGCCTGTTCCGCCTTCAGAGATACCCCAAACAACGTCAGCCGCCGTCCGAGTCGCTGCCGCCCACGTGAACCTGCCGCCGCGATCAAGTGTTGTCGTACCCGTCGTGACCGATGCAGCTACCTGCGGCGACTTTGTTCTTGAAGGCAACCTTCAATTGCTCCTGGGAAGAGGAATAGGCGTCGCAAGAGGAGTGACTAAACTTCAGGATGGGCGCACCGTGGTCCTCGTGACAAACTTCCGACAAGAAACGCAACACCTCACAAAAGGTGCCGCTGTGGGCCACGTCGAGGAACTTTGGAACTCCGCCGAAATCGCCTCGGTTCCGTACTTGTACGGGAGCCCGTTCCGCGTGGTGACGGACCACCACTCGCTTTGCTGGCTTGAGAACCTCAAGGACCCGTCAGGACGCCTCGCTCGATGGAGTCTCCGACTACAAGAGTTCAACATGACTGTGGTCTACAAGTCATGCCGCAAGCACAGCGACGCCGACTGCCTGTCCAGAGCCCCCGTCGAAACCCCTTCCGGCTGCAGCGACGACAATGACGACAAGTGCTTCCTAGGAGCAGTCAACACCGATGACATGGCACGACGTCAACGGGACGATCCTGAGCTGCGCGCATTAATCGATCACCTGGAAGGGGCCGGGAGTACCGTGCCCCATGCTTTCTCACGGACCCTGCCGTCTTTCGCCATTCGACAAGGTGTGCTCTACAAAGAGTACTTCGCAAACAACAACTTGCCGTGGCGGCTGGTAATCCCGGCCGACCTCCGAGAGGAGATTTTTCAAGCATGTCATGACGACTCGACGTCGGGACGCCTTGGTTACAGCCGGACACTAGCCCGTATTCGTGAAAAGTATTACTGGCCCAAGCTCCCCAAAACCGTCCACCTCTACACCCGATCCTGCCACGAGTGCCAGCGACGCAAGAAACCTCCGACGAAGCCGGCAGGTCTCCTGCAGCCGATTCCTCCCCCAACTACACCGTTCCAGCAGATCGGAATGGATGTAGTTGGTCCTTTTCCGCCGCCGACTCTGGGAAACCGGTGGATAATCGTCGCCACAGATTATCTCACGCGGTACGCAGAAACGAAAGCCCTTCCTTCAGGGACGGCTGTTGAAGTCGCCAAGTTCTTCATCGAATCCATCGTCCTCCGGCACGGCGCTCCCGAAGTTCTGATCACAGATCGCGGATCATCGTTCATGGCACAGCTGACCCAAGAAATCCTCCGGCTCAGTCACACCAGCCATCGTCGTACTACTGCGTACCACCCACAGACCAACGGGCTGACGGAGCGACTCAACAAGACAATCGCCGACATGATTTCTATGAACGTCGACGTCGAGCACAAGACGTGGGACGAGGTGTTGCCCTACGTCACGTTCGCCTACAATACGGCGGTGCAAGAGACCACTGGATTCACTCCTTTCCAGCTGGTACATGGTCGGAAGGTAACGACCCTGCTGGACGCGATGCTGCCCCATGAGCCAGCTGACAATGAAAGCGACGACGCTCAGGTGGTTGCTCAACGGGCCGAAGAAGTCCGCCAGCTCGCCCGACTCCTGATCCAAGACCAGCAACGCGTCGACGCGGGCCGCTACAACCTTCGTCGCAGGGACGTCCAATTCCAGCCCGGAGACTGGGTGTGGGTGTGGACGCCCATCCGTCGCCGCGGCCTTAGTGAGAAACTGCTGAAACGGTACTTTGGACCGTACAAGGTACTTCGTCGCTTCGGGGAGCTGAACTACGAGGTGATGCCCGACGGAACACGAACATCGTTACGCCGCCCACCACGACCTGAGGTCGTCCACTTTGTGCGCCTGAAGCCGTACTACGCTCGATAGGACTGTGGACCTTATGTGCTCCAAAGGACTCGTCTTTTTATCGTTCTTTTTTATTTTATTTTGTTTTGTTTTGCGTCGCATCGGGGCGATGCACTTTTTTAAAGGGGGGAGTAATGCCGCGCGTGCAGCTGGCCAAGTAGGCAGCGCGCGCGTGGCCTAACGGTTGTCGTACCCGCCTCCCACGCGAAAAGCCAGTGTTCGATTCCTGGCCGCGGGTTCGTATTTTTGTGGACTCTGACGTAAATGTTCTGGTAAATTCGAGAACCGTGTTGCTTGTTCGAGGTTCGAATGTTCTACGTGTCGAACTTTCTACGCCGATTATTCCAGAAACCCACGCATGTACATAAGGGGCTCCGCGTGGCGAGCCGCAGTGAGTCTCGCCCCAGCGCTCGATCCTGCGGTTTCGCCGACATCGACGCCCGCGACGCTCTCCTGTTATCTTTCTTTTCCCTTTTAATTTGGGCACAAGTTCGCCCCATTAAACGTTTAGTTTACTTCAGTTTTCGTTGCCATCTCACTTGTCATTCGTGACAATATGAGCTTTGGTATGCTCACGCAGGACAGAAGAATAATGAAAATGCTAGAACTGACGCTGACCACACGCAATAAATACGACACAGTACGCCAAGCACAATATACACGGTAAAGTAAAAGAATTTTAACATACACATTTCCACAGATATAAAACAGGGGATTAAGATTGGAGATGTTGGCGGTGACAATGTCTAATGGATAATAAGACGAGAGGGCACGCCTTATCTATGGGCAGATTCCTCTCGTTTGTTTCTGGTATCTTCGTTTACTCGGTTGGTGCGCGTTAAGGCCCGTTCACACACATGCGTCCGTACCGACCGCAATGGAGCGAGCCCTACTTTCTCCGCTGCGTTGGAAACAACCAAAACAACCTCAACGACAGACTAATCACAGGTCGAGAAGAACTGGTCGCGCGCTTTGCATGCCGGTCGTGCCAGTCGCGGGCCGGCACCTTCTATCTGCAAACATGGCGTCGGTGGTGATCGTCGATGTGGACGGCGTGGTGAAAGCTCATCGTTCCGCGTAAAAGCGCTATCCTTGACTGTGCATTTTCGTCGTGTGTCGCTATGATAACCCAGCACGTACTAGAAGGGAAGATCCACCTACTCGTGCGGCGATGTCGTGGCGGCACCCTCAAGAGAGCAGGAACGCCCGTGCCGTCGTGTTTGTTTACTTCGACCACAGTGGTGCTTTCTGAGCATTTGTCTCCTCGAACGTCGCCCGGATTTCTTATTTGGCGCATTCCATGCGTGTGCTCAGGTTCAAGGTATTACTGGCGCGTAACGTATAAAGGATGCGAATTTTCACGTGTTTTCATCACCGGAGAAAAGTGATTAGTGTTAGCAATCCTGAACGCTCGAATCGTCTATCTGATCAAGAAATCATATTTCTACGTTGCTATATCGCTACTAAGATTACATTGTCTTTTATGAAAAAAAGAAGACGTGTCGAGAGATTTGTACTATAGGCAAAGTCCTGTATTAGAGTCGTGATCGTCCAAGACGGCGTACTGCATCTTTTTCATTTCTTTTTTTTTTTCATCCACTGTACCCTGCAAGCCTATCATGAAACAAAATAATAATAAAGCTTTAGGCTATAAAAACTGTCTGTCTATATTCTGTTACGGCACTGAGTGGCAGTGCGTCCCCTTAGAGGCACCGCTGAAACAACTGACGGCGGTGTAGAAGCGGTCGCTGTGCTGACGACTTGCTGCGCTGTTGCAGTGGTCGCAGGTGTGTGTACGCGCGGCGCAGAGCGGTCGTTCCGGTCGCTCCGGTTGCAACAGACGCAGTCGTAGATTACGCGCTCGTTGCAGATGTCTGAACCAGCCTGTTCCTTTAAGCGCGCTTTTGTTTTGCGCCGGTAGCAGCGGGCCTGCTGAAACCGAGCCAAGGGGCCGGACTTCATTGGAACTACCACGGCCAGTCACGGGCCGATCCTAAGTTTTCCGCAGGCCGGGGTTTGGAGAACCCTGTTCTAGGCTATTAGCAGCTTCATTATCGGTAGTATAAAGCATGAGGAGAGGTCACGCTTTAGATTAGAGGAACGTGCGTAAAGATACTCTCTTTAACCGACCAGTGTAGTGCCCCTCTTTCCGTGCGCATATGCTTTATATTTTTATGTCACGGCGTCATATTTCTCCGGAATCGTTAAATTTTTCGTGGTATTAAAAATTGTCTCGGTCAAAAGTGCCCTTTGTATTTTTGGTGGTACCCGAAATGGTTTCTCAATTTTCTGCTATTTTTTACTACTTTTCTCAGTTTTTTTATCCTTTGCCACTATTGTTGCACTTAGGCTTTCCGTAATAAACATTATTTGCGGGAAACAAAGTCGCCGCCACAGTAACATCGCTTTGTAACGTGAGAACTCGGGTAATTACGAATACGAACACTGTCGCTGCTCTTGGTACACAAGAAGGGAGGTTAAAGGCAGCCGGCAGCATGTATGAATTCGTTATCGCCCGTTGGACAGCGCGCGTTACAATTACAGGGTGTTTTACAGCGAGAGCTGTTATGCTCACTTCCCGCCACTAGAAAGAACGTCCGTTGTTGTCCTTGTAGTCGTTGGTGTTGTGGTTGGCGTAGCAAAGCGTCCGTCGTCACTGTTGTCAAAAGACAACATTGGTGTCGATGTTGTCGAAAAAGATCGCCCACCTCCCACGTGAATGGAGCCGGGGTTCGCTGCTTGCGACGCGGAGACGTTTACCACAAAGCTACGCCAAAGTTTTTGTTTTCTTCATTGCAAGAAAGCGGATTTCACAAGTCACCTAAATTTAAAAGTGCACTGCAAAACACTGCATTATGAGGTAAAATCCTCGCATCTCGAGGAGAGGGCCACACACGCTTAGCCAATTGGGCATTGGCTCGCGGGCCGAAAGCACACTTTCAACATGCCTCACGAGACTGAAAAAAATAAAACCAAATTTCTTTCGCATAGGCGTCGACATGTCTCACTGCCGTGCATGATCTCTATATATTAACCGCCCACCCCCCCCCCCCAAAAAAAAAAAAACAAAAAAACAACAACAAACAAACAAACAAACAAACAAAATATTATGGGTATTTTGTTATTGTTCGTTACGTCAGAACAAAAAGTGGGCCTATTGGTTGTTGTTTCATGAGCGTGCTCTCAAGTCGCTTGCACAAAAGACAGTCAAAAGACCAGGGCACATATACCCCGTTTCCTTCAGTCATACCTTCACAGGTAATAAGTTGCTGTGCAAATTTATAAAAAATAAGTTTTTGCCGAAGAACGCACATACTCTTCACTTGCTTCAATACATACTGGCCCCGCTACAAACAGAGTTACGTCACAGCGTTCACAATCCACAATATACTTAGTGTTTGTAATACCCGATGTCCGATACACGCACTCTCTGAGGAAAAAAAGATAGCCGATAAGAAAATACCCTTGTAGCACTTTCAATGCCAAGAGCTGGTGCCGGAAGACGCGCTTTCATGTGCTCTGAAAAAAAAAAAAAAAGAAGAAAACAAACAAAAGCCTTCGGAACAAAATGGTGAGATGTCTATTTTGTTCCAAACGCTTTTCTGGACGTAACCCACTGTGCGTTAACGCTACGCCGATTCCCAACGACCTCGTTGTGACGTTTCACAGTTATCGGCGTGACTATATTGTGTATAAAAAACACAACTACTCAATTAAAAAAAAGACATGAAGGCTACACTAATACAGTCTGCGATGGTGAGTTGTACTCGCAAAAAAAGGGGGGGGGGGCATAATATATATATTGATAATCATAAAAGTACGTGGGTTATTTAATTAAAGTTTCTTAAATTATTACTGAAGGTACACATGTGGTTTTAATTAGAGAATCGTTGAGTGTCATGAAAAACCGCAGAATAATTTAGAAAGATTCGGGACTCGTGGCTCGAGCGGGGGTGCGCTAAAGTTACCACTTGTGCTATGGGCGTAAAGGCTGGCGGTGAGAGAACCCGGATGATAAGAGACGGAAATAAAGCGCAGGAGAGTTTTCGCTTCACTTGACTTGCGCCTTGGCACGGGTAGTGAATTTAGAGCACCACCGCTTTATTCACTTGCCACAAAATCTTTCTAACATGAGCATATTCGGGGTTTTAAAATGACGCGCAACATGTTTTTCATTGTAACCATAAATTTATTTTCTATAACTATCAGGTTAATTCCCAAATGTTACCTAGTTATAACCGACTTATTATAACGAGAATTCCCCTTTATTATGCCCCCTTAACGTTTAACTCCTCTGCACAGACCGTAATAGTGTAGGTTTTATGGTAGTCCAAAAACAAAAATCTGTAAAGACTAAAAAAGAAAACGAAAAAACACCCCGTTTAATAAATTTCCTTAGCGGTGTTCATGCCTAAAGCTATTATTATAATGAAATAACTGTAAGGGCGCAAACGAGCTTGTGCACACTAAACATGATTAAAAAAACCCGAGAGTGCAGGTAACGACACACACACTCAAGATTCATAAACACATCTGAAATTTTATTTTACAAAACCTGCTTAAATAGGGGGGAAAAACATCGAAAAGGGGAAAGAGAGAAGCCCAAAAGCACCTCTTTCCACAAATGTACATTCTAAAACAGTTAGCAGGACAATGACGGCCACCGTAACATCATCCCTCTCTCTTATTTTTGAGCCGTGTCACCCCGACCCAAAACGAACAAAACAACTTTTTTTACCGGAAAGTTGTAGACACTTCAAAATGACAGCACTTTTCAAAGCCTAAGAAACCGCCAAAGTTCGTGATCGAACCCAAACAAAGGCTTATTAACAGGGTTTCTGTGACGTAGTATTGTGAGTGATCCTTTTATCAAAAGTTTGTGGTCATCTTTTTCCCTTTCTTCCACGGATGTCAAATTTCAAAACGGTATAAAATTCTTACATTCGACCATATGTTTCGAAACTTCAGAGTACGGGTCCTGTTTTCTTTATACAGCACTTTTGTTTCGTCAACCGTTCATTTATACAACGCTTAGTTTTTTCGATAAAACAAAGGCCACACAAAAAGGGTATCTCACAAATGATACCTGACGCACCATCCATATATTTTTCTTTTCGTTTTTTCGCAGAACACTATTATTTTGTCAGCATTTATTTGTTTGCTTCAACTACCAGAACCGTTGTCCTGATGAAAACAAAAGAAGAGATAAGAATAAGAAATTGGATTTAACGAGGCCCTCGGGAGTTTGCACAGCTTAACTTGTTTACGTTCCCCGAAACAAATCTGGTTTCAATTTGGGCTGAGTCAAACGCAAATCGGTTGTCCTTATTGAAATTCCTTCCCACACATCGACTAGCAGTGCACTGAACAAAGAAAGTATCCGGGACTTTTAACCGGAAGCGTTTTGAAAATCTATGTCCCTGTAGCATGTAGTCGATAATCCTATTTATTTCCTTTAATCCGACTGTTTCTGTGTGTTAAGTAGAGACAATGTAGTGTCTAGTCACCTTTCAATATGTTTTTTTATACGTCAGGTGATGGTGCAGTAGAAGAAAGAAAGCATTAATTTGACTCCATATTTTGCTTAATTGAATAAACAATATGAAAGGTCTCGCAGTCGTCGGGTGGAAGCTAGTCATCAAAAAGTTGGCACATTAGCGCTTTGATTTTACAACTAGAGCTTATAAGACAGCAATCACTTCCGGCCACTTTCTCATTTTAACGAGCGACTGCGATGTGAGAAGCCACGAATTTTATTTACTTCTCTATAAATAGGACAGGTGTACTCACTTGCGCTATAACTCTCAAACACATGTCATGTACCTCGGGATCGAAGAGAGAAATTCGTAAATAGAAATCGCGCAATTGAAAAACTACTGTCATGAATTGTCCTATGCGGCGAGTAGTCCTAAAAGCCTTGCAAATAATTATTTCGTATGACAATTGGTATCCTACATTCGTGCAGTACAAGGCTGCTCTTTCTTTTGGCTGATTTTTAAACTTATTTCAAATATTTTAAAACAGGACAAGTCAGCTGTGATGTTATCAAGAGAAAATGGGAGATTCAGAAAAAAATTGTGCCTGACGTTACTGAACCTGATAAGAAAACCTTGAATTTGTGTGAGCTGTCTGCGGTTTAATTCTCAATTAAAATTCTTGACAAGAATAGACATAATAACGTTTTTACAATAGTAAATATATGATGTCTATTCGCGACTCCAGCGGCTTATAGGGGGCGCCACCACCAAACAAACATTGCGGCTGGGTTTAGGTAGCGTCGGCTCGGCCGGGCCGCCTGAACGGGTGGCGCATTCAATTGAACAGATTTTCTTTTGTTTAATGCCCAATTTTATAGGTATTTGAACTGAGACGGTTAAGTGTAGCCGGTGCACATAAACTTGCAGAGCATAGTTTTGTTTTCTCGATGTTTTTTTTTTTATCTTTTCATGTCAAATTTTCGTTTCGGAGATTTCGTTCAAAACCAAAACTATGGGCTCCGGAGAGACAGTAATAGACTCTAATCAGTTTTGATCATCTAAGGAAAACGGCGATGACTACAGAATTGTTCCACCGAGAGTAAATTTCAGCAAACTCGCATGCCTCGACCATGCTTATATGTCCGCGAAATCGAGCTTTTGTGCGTATCCGCGTTTAAAAAAAAGCTCCAGTCGTCTGCTCTGCAGGCTGCAGGAGAATTACGGAAATTAAGCAAGCGCTTCTTGAGCCAAGGAGCATGTTAACCCGCTGGCGCCCCACTAAGCAGCTGATACTCGTATTTCAATTCAGGTTTTAGTAGCAATCGAGACGTCATTTTGACGAGCGGGTTATGTATTATATTACGTACTATGTCCCAATAAAGCGATATTAGTATTTTCTTCGGGTTGCAATATGACCTTAGTTGACTAGCTATTAGGTGAACTGCTGAATAAAAGTATATTGGACAGACAGATAGCTACTACTTAAACTTAGCCAAATGGTTCTAGCTGGTAGAATGGAGACGAATGCGGACAAACTGAAGAGAGTCTTCATCGGAGATTCACGCAGAACCTCTCTGCACAGAACTTGACTTCCAATCCTGAACGAAGAAAATGAGTATTTTTTGTGGCCAGTCAAATGTAGACGTATATTGCTGCTGGCTTCGGTGGGGGTATAATATAAATATTGGAGGCGCGATTGATCATAATGCCGTGACAGCTTCTAACTTTGAGAGACGCGTCCCCCATCTTTTGAAAGCAGATAATTTCCCTCATTAACCGTATGCAGCGAGCAGGATTTCCTGAATCAAGTAATTGCAAAATCAGCCCAACTCCTTCAGTGTGTTCCAGAGGCTTTTTCGGCGAAAAGCAGCCAAGATGAATAGCCAACGCACTGACCGGCGTGGGTGGCTCAAACTTGAAGCTAATCGAACACAACCAAACTCAAGAAAAGCAGCTATCGAACCTTTCCATTCACTTGACTGCAACATTGGTGTTCCCTCCAGTGAAACACCTCGTCTGTCGTCCTCAGTCCACTGTTCTACATCCTTATAAAGAAACCACTTATCAGTTACCAAGTAGTCGTCACTTTGAATGTGATTCGAGAGAGACAAGAAATCAAAACGTTTTTCCGTGATTCCTCCCCATCCAAGAAATCGAAAGCACGCGATCGTGTGTTGTGGAGTCAACGGGCTTTCAAACACGTGACGGCAGGAAACAATCTACTGGGGCTTCACCACACTAATAAACACTCAGGCAAACTTAAGAAATTATCGGACCTTCGTCACATTGCATTGTTAACCACCGCGCCGACTACACGTGTCCGCGGAAGCCACCAGAGACGCGGAGGGGCGAGGAGCGACCTGGTCCGGCTGGTTCCCGGTTTTCCAGCTTGGTGGCGTCCGTTCTGCTGGAGTCGCGAATATAGCGTTTTAGGGGACACATTTCCAATGAGGTGTCTAGTGCTTTCTCAAAATAAGATCAGGTCAATCGTCGTACATGACTGCTCAAGGTGGCGGGTGATCGTGTCAAGCGTGTGCGAACCTGCTGTGATGGCTAGGCTTCGCTCTATTTTTTTAGAAAAAAAAAAAAGATGTATATTTTGTTTTTATTTTTTGAATCTCGTACACTTATTTATTCTGCGCTACTGTAAGGAAGAATTCTTTGACCCTAGAATGTCTTAGTTCGCGACAGATTTGTACTCAGCTGATACTTTCGGTAACACGCGGCGCTACCTTGTTTGCAGTTAATGTTTTCGTAAAACAAAAGTCTTTACAGAAGATTTAATGACTAGCTTTAATGACTAGTGATTTTACTCCAAACATAAAAATACAATAGTTTCAACTAAATATAACCCCGACGACCACTATAAACATATTCTATGTTAAACTGAGAAGTATCGTACGGCCGCTGCCGCTTGACGAGCGCGCCGTTTTGCTGGCCAGGAGACTTAGATATCTAGATATATGTATATACCCCCTTAGCCTTATATATAAATATAAGGCGGTTTCACGAGACGGACTTCCGACTCAAAATATCGTCGGACGCCATGTTGATGAACTTTCGACGCATGTATTTCAATGCGTGGAGGCAGTGTGTGTTTAACTCAGTCCTTTTTTTTTTTCCGTCGTGATCAATTCCGTTTGCCGTAGTGGTCGGCGACACGAAGGTGCATTGTCTGGTGCTCGAATTTCATACATACCATTTTGTTTTTAAAACCTAAGACGAGTAGGCGATCGAGAGGTCAACGACTCTGCGGCCAAAATGACCCCAGTAGATGGCGCCGAGGAGATTCTGAAAGGAAACAAATCGGAGATTACGTTTTAGCGGCGCAAATACGTCCGTGATTTGTCGCCAAAGTTTTGTCGCCAAAAGAGTCAATCGCCACGCTTAAGCGTTTGACCAACACTGTATCGAATAATAACACTAGCCATGAGCTACGATTGAACAAAAGAGGGTAAAGTTTTGTAGCGCGTTTCTTGAATAGAATGCGATGGCGTTGCCTACGGCGCAGAAGGTTGCCAGAGTAGCAGCACCGTTACAAACTAAAAAAAAAATTACGCCAAGAACGACAAGCGTTCGCGTGCATAAACATGGCGAAAAGGTGGGACGCTGTTTATCAACATGGAGGAACACGGCGTACAGGAAGTGAAAAAAAGCGTTTCGTGGAAGATCCACATAGTTATGTCCTCTAAAAGTGGCCAATCTTTAAGGAAAGCATCACCACTAATATTACAAAAACCTATACATAAAAACAAACCAAAACACTTTCAGCCTTTCCACTCTGATGAAGAAGGAAGACCAGCGAAGCTGTACTACAGTGGGAATGAAGCAATGTCCGGCCGCAAGCCGGCAAGCCAGAGTGGGAAGGCTGGAAAGGTCGCCGCCATCTATCAGTGATGGTGACAACCTGACAACCGGCAAGCCGGTTGCCTGGTTGTCGCCGTCGCTCATAGATAGCTGTAGTTGTCCAGAGGTTTGTGTAATAATTGGTTTGCTGGCGGACTCGACACTTTGGAAACTAGCCCTTAACAGCTCCGCTGTAAAACAATAACAACATCCAAACGTTTTTAGTTACATATATGTTTGGGGTTAAAAATGTCGTTCTAATATTATATATCTGCTTCTTTCGGCATTTGTGACACGACGAAAAAAAGTATCGCTGTTTCGATCATTAACATACCGGTTAAATGAACAGACGGCTTGAGACTCGAGTATCAAGAAAGCATTTTGAAACATATGACAGTTGTGTGCCTTTTCTCCCGACGGAGCCAGGTTTATGCGGGATCGTAAGGAGTCCTTTGTATAGCGGCACGTTGATCTGTGGGACAATGGGCGCTGTCACGCCAGTCAACCCCTGGATGGACTTTCCAAGCCCCTTAAGTGCTTTAGAAATGCAGGACCCTGAGGGCTATAAACTATGTCTTTTAGTGGGCGACGGACTTGCACCATTTTGTTTCATGCTGAGTGGAAACTGCTGTGAAACTTAGAAATAAAATTGGGATTAATCTTTTTATTTAATTAAGGGCATTATTCGCTTCCATTTTACGCAATCTAATTTTACTTTGGAGAAGTGTCTTAAATCAGAAAAGTCGTTGAATGAGAGCAAATCTTTTTATATAGGAGGGTAGATTACGAGACATCGGACATGTCTATTGTATACATCACCACATAAGAAAAAGTGTAGAATTTGCCATATTTGCCATTGGGAGTAGTACAGTTCGGCTTAGCAACATGTACAGTCACGATCAGAAGTAATTGGAACACGGGAGCGGTGGTTGAACTGCATTGCAGCGCGATCTTGCCGCGCTCGTAGGAACTGATAGGAGACTAAGCACATGCGTTCATGCCGGCGCCTACAGTCGCTCTGCACCGCTCTATCGATTTCTTGTACCGGCGGTGCAGATAATCCTTCGCTGCTTCTCAGATGGATCACTGCAACCATGATTGCGCTGATAGCGTCCGACAGCGTTCCAAGCACGCTTTCCGCGAGTGCGAATTGAGGAAACGGGTGCACTATCAGGGTCATGTGAAGCGGTTCGGTGCTGGTTCATTGACGAAAAAAACGCTAATGGCGTGACGCATGGCTACGTAAAAAATGTCTTTAAATTGTTCTCGTGTGGATAGCATCGCCAGCTGCTAAAAATATCACGCAAAGTTGACAAAGACCGTAAGTTCCAAGCAACGAATCGCGTTTTTGTTTTATTTTTTTTCAAGATGAGACATTGAAGAGCATATTAAATATATATTAAAGAGATATTAGAGACATTAAAGAGCGCGGGAAGCTGGCCCGCTGTCTACCATCAGCGCCATCGGGGACGCAGCGTTGCGTCCCAGAAGCGGTAAGGAAAGATTCGAACCGCCGGTAAAAGGAATAGACCGAGAGGAGCAGAGGGGCCATTGACGCAGGCATGCACGCATGCGCGTAATCTCCCGTCAGTTCCCACGAGCGCGACTAGATCGCGCTGAAATGCAGTTGGGCCACCGCTCCCGTGTCCCAATTACTTCTGATCGTGACTGTACCTTTCCGTATTTAAGTAACCGTTTGCTTTGTCTACCTATCTGACATACCGATGTAACAAGC
Organism: Ixodes persulcatus; assembly: GCA_013358835.2. Lineage (NCBI taxonomy): Eukaryota > Metazoa > Arthropoda > Arachnida > Ixodida > Ixodidae > Ixodes > Ixodes persulcatus. Next base: position 842,647 of record JABSTQ010010847.1, read on the forward strand.
CTGGCTCTGACAACATCCTACGATGCATTATATATTTTTACAATTTAGGTGAAGGAAATCGGAGGCGCCCGTGGGTTTTATTTGAAGAACCGTCTTGAAGAAAGTGTTAGGTTTTCTGTGCCGTCAACACTATTACAAAAGCTTTTGGATCTATAGAATTTAGAAGTAGTCGAGAAAAGCTCCCTTGGGCCTGACAATACTGCTTTTTTGTCGTAATGTCACGAATATATGAAGGCAAGCGGTGGTGAGGGGAGGTAATGTCTATAAAACTACTAGTCGTCAGTAGATTTTTTTTCATTACTTCTCCAACTTTGGTGAAAAAAGGTCAGTTTACACCAACATGGTTGTTAGCATAATTTAAAAAAAAAATATGAGTAGGACCCATGCAGGGTAAAATGTTATCTTTTATAACCATATATTTTTTATATATGTTTTTTGTCCAAAACTGAAGTTGAATAATGCGAGCTAATTTTAAAAAGTTTTGAAATATCGTAAAATAAAAGCAACAATAAATCACCTTAAAAAAACAAAAAAAACTAGTGACAATATGTCCTCTTTATACCTCGTGAATGGTTAATTTGAAGTTTCAGACAAACTTTTGCACTTTATTTTGGATAAGTAACTTTTTTATGAAACCCATTTACTTGCGTGCATTAAATGTTACGTAGTACATAGTGCAAAAACAAAGGCAATACAGTCTTAGTAGACGCTAGAGAAAACAACTGCTTCTCAAGTGTCAAGTAGTTAGCCCTCAAAAATGTAATAAAAGTAACACAAACGATACAATATTGATATAAATATAATTGGGGTTGTCACTTGAAATTTTATGAAACAGATTACGCGGGATTTCGTTCTTCTGAAAGTGTTCATAGCTTCACCCACAAGTGCGTTCCTTCAATTCTTTTGAACGATATCTCGCTTTTTTCAAACGAGTCATAAAATAGAAAAAATTGACACAAGTTTAGAAAAATAAGATATAGCATAATTAAATTTTTTAAATCAAATTTATAACCTCCGTCATCACTGGTGCACACCTTTCGCCAAGAGATAACTGAAGCCAAGAGTTGTCCCTGTGCATCATGAAAGTTCGAATGGACCTTCATGATGTCGTCTTTAAAGGACGACACGCTTCAACGGGATCGTCTCTTGGCGGTGGCGGCGACAACGACACCACTTATTGAATATTCAAAGATTTTCAGGTTGGTTTCAACATCCCTTGATAACAAGCATTGTGTTGCTGTTGCGTTTGCTCTCGCTGGTGCCAAGGATTTTTCTCTCAGTACTATCCTGATTATATACTCCTGTTGGTTTTTGTTCTGCTTTGACTACTGCTCTTCGCTATGACGAAAGAAGCCAAGCTGCAAGTGAACTTAAAGACATCAAACAGGAACCGAAAGGGTTCAGAGAATCTTTTGAGAGGAACATCAGGACTTAGTTACGTGAAGTAGGAGTCGGATTAAAATGGATACCCGAAATAAAAGAGAGCACGAGCGCCATAAATAACAAATTTGAGACTTTCAGAGTGACAGCATTCATGACCGAGAACTCTGTTCATAGTGAATGTGTTTCTTTCTCTGACTGAAAGGTTCCTGCTGCAGTTGGTCTGTCTTCACTAAATGACCTTATTCTACATCAGCCTCTCAAACATAATATTGCCGCGCGCGCAGCTGGCCAAGGAGGCAGCGCGCGCGTGGCCTAACGGTTATCGTGCCTGCCGCCCACGCGAAAAGCCAGGGTTCGATCCCTGGGAGCGACGCATATTTTGTTATTCCTGCAATCCAGTTTTCTGGTAAATTCGAGAATCCTGTTGCGTGTTCGAGGTCCGAATGCTCTACGCGTCGAACATTCTACGCTGATTATTCCAGAAGCTTCCGCATGTAGTACATAAGGGGCTCCGCGTGGCGAACCGGAGTCAGTTTTCGCCCCAGCGTTCGATTCTGCCCTCACGCCGACCTCGACGCCCGCGACGCTGTTTTCTTCTGTTGTTATCGTTTTTTCCTTTTTATTTTTGGGCACAAGTTCGCCCCATTAAACGTTTAGTTTCTTCAGTTATTATCGCCTCGTCAATTGTCGTTCGGGACAATATGTCATTTTTGTTAGAACAGGAGCACTAAAATTTCAAAATCAATATAGTTTGATAGCATCCATAATGAGGAATTTTTCAATAATAAATTATTGAAATTCTCTAAAAGCCCTACTGAGTACTCCAGACTATAGGATGCTAGGGGTGGGCGAATAGTGGTTTTGAAACCGAATCGAATAAGAATCGAATAATTGTGGGACCGAATCGAATACGAATACGAATCGAATAATTCTCGAATAGTTTCCGAATAGTAAGTAGGCAGCTATTAAAGAGGAGCAGATATTATATATTTATTTTTGTTGTTCCAAATTGTTTCTTAAAATTATTGTAAAAACGCGACTAGACAATATTAACTAGCGTTCAACGATATATATTTAAATAGAGACAAAAGCTACTGAAATATTAGAATGCTAAACATAATATCATGGTTCACGCGGATGCTGAACATAAAATCACAATTCGCTTGAGCCTGGCACATCCTTAAGCATTGTACTTAGTACGAACTCTACATTCTCTTTTTATTCCTTGTTGTAGCAGATGTTCTTGAATTGGGGATCAAGGAAGGTGGCAAGGGCGTGATGTGCCTGTGTGCTTACGTCCAGGAACCTTGTTTTCAGTGATCTGAGAAGATTTTGAGAAAACGCATTGTTTTGTTCCACTTGCGCCCTCAAAAGGCAACATCTTCACAGAATGAACAATTGGAAAAACCATAGGAAGTGTTGGCAAAGATTTGACGCAAGCAGCTGTGGTGGCTTCTTCAATTGGTTGCATGGGAGCGGCCGAAATACTTTCACATTCTACTGCGCTTTCTCTTCGAACAACTTCCTGCTTCTAAAACTTCTACTTCGCTCACACAGAGCGGCGGTACCGTTGCAACCAGTTCTGAAACGTCTCCACGACACGCTTTCCGAAAGCGTGCACCAGCAGTCTCGTGCGAAAGCGGTCCCTAAATGCTGAACCGCATGTAAGCGATTTAGCGAGCGACAAGACGAGCGACAGCGACGAGGGTCAGGACTCAGCAGCGAGCGACGGAGATTTCTCACTGTCGCTCGTGGCGTCGCTCGGTTTTTGGATTTTCAAAATACGTCCTCATCGCCTTGGTCACTTGCTCACGCCACTTTCATGCGGCTTCCCTCATCTAGGGACTGACTGAGCGAGTGCGATGCGGGTCGACGTCGCCTGTCTCGTCTCTCGGCAAATCGCTTACATGCGGTTATACTTAACACAGTGGTCCCTAATGGAGGCAACAGCCACGTACGTATAGAAAGGAACTGCTGCTGCCGATGATGACAATCATTGTCTAGGAGAAGAGGGTACGTATTGCCATCTTGCGGGCACGTATGGCAGGCGTGCCGGCGCGTTGTGAAGGGAATCTCGCGGCGCGACACCGTAACGACTATTTGGAAATTAGTCGAAAAATATTCGAAACTTTTGAGAATTATAATTCGATTCGATTAACGAATCGAATAGGGTAATATTCGATTCGTTGTTCGAAAAGGGCGAATATTCGCACACGGCATACTAAAATACCGCTTAATGAAGTAATAAAAAACTGTTTAGTAGCTTGCTAAAAAACCTCTTCAATGCGCACTAAAAGACTGCCTAGAAGTAAACAATAAGCGCCATTGAAGTGGAAGGCATCCTACTTGAGGGGTTAATTCAAGTGTCTTAGTATTATGGCGGATTGTTACTCTGAACTGTGTTAAAAGCATACTAAAAACCGGCCAAATCAGAGCAACAAGCATGCTTTCTGAAGTGCGTCAAAGGGCATACTTTAAGAGACCCGGTTTTTTGCTAAGAGATAACCGCCACCCTAAAAGGCAAATCAACCTTGTGGTCCTTCATTAAGAACTTTGCACTTAACGAGCTTACTTTCGCACACCTTATCTTGTTTACAACAGACGGAAAATCACAATCCTTTAAAAGTTTCGTAATGGCCGATCGGCTTGTTTTTAGAGAACCTCCAAAGGTCTATAAAAAAGAATGGATAGCGCGCTCTAACTTCTCTGAAAATCGGAACAGAAAGGACGCCGAACTTTCTCGACTTATTTGTTTGCAATAACACTAATCCAGAGCAATCCAGTTCGTCTTTTATTCTCCGAACGGATCCCAAAGGTCTACTCTCAGACCTATATGAACTGTTCACGACATTACTCAACTGTTTCACAGACTGATAATTAAACGAAAGCCCCTCTTCGTTAGACGAGATTTTGTCCACCATTTTATAAATATTAGCCACGATATTAACTGTGAGAGCTTTATTGTTATACAGAACTTCGGCTTTTTTTCCGACTGACAAATGACAATATTAGACAAAGATACATGACAGGCATTACAAATTATTTCCTTTTCTGATCCGTGTAAACCGGTAATAGTTCCCTGAGGGCACCCATTGAAGCAGTCGAGCCAAGTTCCGAAGGCGCCATACCTTTCGTTCGCGAGAGTTGCAATAGTTGAAAACTTTTTGCAGCCCGGAGACGAATAAATGACTCTTGTTTCACCAGCAGCCAGGATTTAGAGTCCAGTGCTGACTTGACGTTATCGCCCGTGCAATAGGCCTAAGTTCTGTTCAAATTTAACATAAAACCAGACAGAGTGCATATTGTGGCTAAAATAATGAAATTGTGCAGAAAATCCTAACGTCTAACGATGAGTGGTACGCTTTTATTAATCAGTCTGTAAAACGGTTGAGTAATGCGGTGGACAGTTCGCATAGGTCTGGGAGTAGAGCTTTTGGAACCATTCGGCGGGTGAGAGATGAACTGGACTGCTGTAGTTTAGTGTTGTTGCAAACAGGTAAATCGGGGAGGTTCGGTTTTTTTCCGTTTTGATTTTGATAGAGAAGTTAGGCTTCGTTGCCGGTTTTCTTATCCAACATTTAGGAGGTTATGTAAAAGCAAGCCGAGTAGCAATTACGAAACTTTTGGAGGATTGTGACTGTCCGTCCGTGGTTAACAAGATAACGACTGCGAAAGATAGCTCGTAATGTGTAAGGACCTTATTGAAGTGGTGGTCAGTGAGGATGACCTTAGGCAAAAATTGTTTCTCAGTTTTTTCAGAAATATTTGGTGTGTATTGCTGCACCTAGCCCACTTTCGTTGAGGAATGCTGTCTAGCTGCTAACTGAGATTAAGCCTTCCATATTATGTTGGTGGGGATATTTGTTCTAGATAGTAAAGGTACTTATAAAATTGCGCACAAAAAAACAAAGAACAAAGAGGGACACAAAGGAAGAAAAAAGAGCTAACTTCCAACTCGGAATCTAATTCGTCCATTCTTCTTTTAGAGCGCAGCTGTTAGGCGCCCATTTCCGGCTTGAGCGGCGTCGGCGTCGACGTCGGCGTCACCGTCGGCGTCGCCGTCGCCGTCGGCGTCGGCGTAACCGCGTGGTGCATTAAGGGTAAATTTCCTCGCTAAATTTAGCGCAAAATGTTCCCCGCTAAACTTAGCGGAAAAATATGCCTGCTAATTCTAACGGAAAAAGTTTCCCCGCTGAATCTAGCGAAAACATTTCCCCGCTAAATTTAGCGGATACATCTTTCCGCTAGATTTCCCCGCTAAATCTAGCGGAAAAATTTTCCCCGCTAAATCTAGCGGAAATATTTCCCCGCTAAATCTAGCGGAAAAAATTCCTCCTCTAGATTTAGCGGAAAAATTTCCCCGCTAAATCTAGCGGAAAAATTTTCCCGCTAAATTTAGCGGAAAAATTTCCCCGCTAAATTTAGCTGAAAAATTTCGCCGCTAAATCTAGCGGAAAAATTTCCCCTAAATGGGAGGCGAGCAGGAGAGGAGGAAGGGCATAGCCTCCTCTCCGTACATTCCCCTCCTCCTTCTCAAGAGCTGAGCTTTAATTCGGCGTTACAGGGAGTTGTAAACGGCTTTCATTTTTCTACATGTACTTAGCTGGAACTACAGGTTTTCCCGCTCATTTTAATCCAAGCGACGACCAATTTAATCCCGGGGTCACTCAATTTAATCCAAGCGCCATACAATTTAATCCAAGCGCCATACAATTTAATCCCGGGGTCAGTGAATTTAATCCACAATATATATATGCACTTATTGTGATTAGTGGTCGTGTTTTCGCTTACACATTTGGTAACTTAGAACGATTGTTTATATAATTAGGACTTTTAGGGAACAATTGGTAATTGTATTATATTTCATGTATCATCAACTGTACCTTTGTCACCTATTCCCCCCCACTCCCCTCTGTAATGCCCTTCGGGGCCTTGAGGGTAAATAAATAAATAAAATAAATAAATAAATAAATAAATAGGCCTAAGTTCTGTTCAAATTTAACATAAAACCAGACAGAGTGCATATTGTGGCTAAAATAATGAAATTGTGCAGAAAATCCTAACGTCTAACGATGAGTGGTACGCTTTTATTAATCAGTCTGTAAAACGGTTGAGTAATGCGGTGGACAGTTCGCATAGGTCTGGGAGTATAGCTTTTGGAACCATTCGGCGGGTGAGAGACGAACTGGACTGCTGTAGTTTAGTGTTGTTGCAAACAGGTAAATCGGGGAGGTTCGGTTTCTTTCCGTTTTGATTTTGATAGAGAAGTTAGGCTTCGTTGCCGGTTTTCTTATCCAACATTTAGGAGGTTATGTAAAAGCAAGCCGAGTAGCAATTACGAAACTTTTGGAGGATTGTGACTGTCCGTCCGTGGTTAACAAGATAACGACTGCGAAAGATAGCCCTACCGAAAAATCCGGTATAACTTTTCGCTATCCGGATTATGGAACCGGAAATCTATCTGGATTCTATCTGGATTCTATCTGGAATTTAGGTTTTCGAAAATTATTCCTTTGTCTGAAATCTGGATTTCGGGTTTCCAGAAACAAATTTCCGGTTCCATAATCCGGATAGGGAAAAGTTATACCGGATTTTTCGTTAGGGAGCTCGTAATGTGTAAGGACCTTATTGAAGTGGTGGTCAGTGAGGATGACCTTAGGCAAAAATTGTTTCTCAGTTTTTTCAGAAATATTTGGTGTGTATTGCTGCACCTAGCCCACTTTCGTTGAGGAATGCTGTCTAGCTGCTAACTGAGATTAAGCCTTCCATATTATGTTGGTGGGGATATTTTTTCTAGATAGTAAAGGTATTTATAAAATTGCGCACAAAAAACAAAGAACAAAAGAGGGACACAAAGGAAGAAAAAAGAGCTAACTTCCAACTCGGAATCTAATTCGTCCATTCTTCTTTTAGAGCGCAGCTCTTAGGCGCCCATTTCCGGCTTGAGCGGCGTCGGCGTCGACGTCGGCGTCACCGTCGGCGCCGCCGTCGCCGTCGGCGTCGGCGTAACCGCGTGGTGCATTAAGGGTAAATTTCCTCGCTAAATTTAGCGGAAAATGTTCCCCGCTAAACTTAGCGGAAAAATATGTCTGCTAATTCTAACGGAAAAAGTTTCCCCGCTGAATCTAGCGAAAACATTTGCCCGCTAACTTTAGCGGATACATCTTTCCGCTAGATTTCCCCGCTAAATCTAGCGGAAAGATTTCCGCGCTAAATCTAGCGGAAATATTTCCCCGCTAAATCTAGCGGAAAAAATTCCTCCTCTAGATTTAGCGGAAAAATTTCCCCGCTAAATCTAGCGGAAAAATTTTCCCGCTAAATTTAGCGGAAAAATTTCCCCGCTAAATTTAGCTGAAAAATTTCGCCGCTAAATCTAGCGGAAAAATTTCCCCTAAATGGGAGGCGAGCAGGAGAGGAGGAAGGGCATAGCCTCCTCTCCGTACATTCCCCTCCTCCTTCTCAAGAGCTGAGCTTTAATTCGGCGTTACAGGGAGTTGTAAACGGCTTTCATTTTTCTACATGTACTTAGCTGGAACTAGTACGTCCGCCAGATCTGTAAATATATCCTTACATACTTCATGTCATTTGATTTATGGTTGCTCAAAGGCATCCTTTCGGACGTATATATTAAATGAGCAAGGGTTTTGGGACAACATCATACAAAAGCACAATACATATAAAACTTTGGGTTCGAAAACGATCAAGCAAGAAAGAACAAGATCAGAGGGGCCCTTGATTGACTCAAGTCATGTACACAATGTCAAGCATATTCAAACCGAAAACAGATTATTATCTTGGAAACTAATTAAACAATAAATCGTCTCATTTCTTCCCTAAAAACAACTCGTCACGTTCAGTTGCCACAGAGTATATACTCTGTTTCACCTTATGCTGAACCGCAGCAGGCGTTACCAGCCATCCCAACCAATCTCGTGCAGTGAATTTATCATCTGACTACGCACCCTGCGCGGCGTGTTGCGCACATTTCGAAGGTCACGTGGCACTCACAAGGCATTGGATTGGCTTCGATGGTTCGTAGCGTTTATCGCGGTCCATCGTAAGGTGAAACGGAGTATAGATACATACATACATATACATAAATACAAATAAAATCCTTGCTAAACATGTCCAGCTAAGTATTTAATCTTGTTCCCTGATAACATTACGGAAGGGGTGCTGACGCTGTTCTTTTCGTGTAGCGATATTTTTTTGCTTTGCCAACTTCTCTCGTGAGCAGAAACAATAGCGCTACATGAAGAGTACTGTGTCAGCACGCGTCTCTTAAAGTTATCAGGGAAAGAGATGGAATATTTAGCGGGACATCTTTAGCAAGGTTTCTATTTGTATGTGTCTCTATGCATGTATCTGTATTTAGTGATCTGGCGGACGTAGCAGTTCCAGCTAGTGAAGATTTAGGGAAAGACGAATGAATGAATTATAATCCGAGTTGTAAGTTACCGCATTCTTTCTCTTTTAGGGGCGAAGCTCCTTAGGGTCTAGCCTTGTCCATCCGTCCGGCGTCTATGCTCACATCGATTGCCATCCCATCTGTCTTCTTAAAAAAAGAAAAAAAAATGTTTGCGCAGTCGACAAGATTCGAACCTGTGCGGGGAGACTCCAATGGATTCCTAGTCCATCGCCTTAACCACTCGGCCACGACTGCGGGACGAGTAGGGGGCTCTGAGATGTGGTAGTAACTCAAGAGCTGGGGTTTCTGTCATGGATGAAACGTTGCATGTAGCCGCTCAACGTCTATACAGGAGAGGGCGCTGCGGTCAAATGCGTATATAATCGCGTTAAACTTTGCATGCATTGGCTCAACGTTTATAGACGAGAGGGCGCTGCGGTCAAATGCTCAAATGCGTATATAACCACGTTCCATATCACACATTCTCTTTCTGACGTGGACCGTTGACTTAAGCGGTGGAGATGTGTTCCCACGGCTTCTAGCGGATCCAATCTGATCCGCTAGAAGAACCACTGGCTCTGCATTTCACCGACAATAAAGCAGTAATAATGAAGTCGAAACGGAACCCGGAACTCAGCACTACCTATGAGCAATAAAAAAAAAAACAGCACCATCAGCACTACCTATGAACAATAAAATCAGTATCATCAGAACCACCAGAGCTTCGCCCCAATCAACATCATTCACCACGTGGAGATGTTGTGATTTTTTTTCTTTCCCTTTTGTTCCTTTTCGTTTGTGCGCTTTTTTTATACAGCATGATTTACCAAGTCGCCCAAACCTCCATATTAAGTGTATAGTTTATTATTTGAATCAGCGTATAATTCTTAAGTGGTTGAAGGAAATCCTTGAACAGAATTTCGTGCGGTTTCAATTGGAATCGGGCACTGACGTTGGTAATTTTTTAAATCTTGTTGAATCCTATTTGGCGTCTACTGTGACTCAAATGCAGGATAATATATATCTGAAAGAAGGTGGGACTTGCATAGGCATTCGAATAGCGCATGCTCTGTCAGAAATCGACCTTCGAGTTATTGATATTCTTGTGTCTCTGTCAATGGAAACGGTTCCGGAGGGTACAGGACATTTTCGCAGGCGCATAGATGATATTCTGATGTGCTTTCTTGCTTCGTTTTTTAGTGAAACTTATAAAGAAGATATTTTTACAAACTGCCCCTGAGTTGAAGTTTTGAGTACAAGATACACATGACGGCTGTTGGCAGTTTTAGGGTATTTGTTTTCTGGTTAAGTACGCCTTTTTTTCGAGAACTTCTAAAACTGTAAAGCGAGGAGTTGTGAAGTCTGTGTTAATGAACTCACTCAAGTTTTCTTGTTCGGGGCGTTTGGGTGCCAGTTTAGAAAAGCAGCTTCGTAGATTGTTCTTCGCTGAATACAGCAGGGAGTTCGTGTCTTCGGTAATCCATTGATCGATGACAAATTCTAACGTACCTAAAAATGTCGGAGTAGAGAAAGGTGCATTTTTAACGTGAAACTTTTTTGGCTAGTTGCTCCGGATTTTGTGAAGCCGCATTCCGTGAAGCCGTGGCTTGTGACCTCCCATGGCGTCACCATGTGACGTCATATTTTTTGCTACATTTAGTGGATAAAGTGACTTCACATCGGTTCATAATATATGACCTATACACAAAATCAGTTTCCCCGCTAAACTTGGCGGAAAATAATAAAATCACGTGACATGGTCACGCGACCTATTCGCAAACTCAGAGCCCAGCTAGATTTACCAAACAAATTTACGTCACGTGTCGTCAACACCAGTTCAGTTTCCACACTACATTTAGCGGGGAAAATTACGTCACATGACATCGTGTCACGTGACCTATACACAAATTCAGTTTCACCACAAAATGTAGCGGGACAATTGACGTCACGGGACCTCAACTCAAATTTAGTTTCCCCGCTAAATTTAACGGGGAAAATGATGTCGCATGACTTCATGTCACCTGATCTACGCACAAATTCAGTTTTTTTTTTAAGTTGGCGGAAAAACTGACGTTGCCTTGGTCACGCGATCTATACGCTAATTTAGTTTTCCCGCTATATTTAGAGGGCAAATTGAAGTAACGAGACCTACACATAAATTCAGTTTACCCGCTACCCGTCATTTCCCATACCCCGTGTACACGGGCAGACCCGACGGGGAAAGCCAATGGGTGAATGTGTAAAGGAGTAAATGGGGTAGAGAGGAGTGAGTGGAGCCGATGGGCGGGGGGGGGGGGGGGGGGAGGGGGAGTCAATAGGTTAAAAAGAGTGGAGAGATCTTGAGGCATAGCTCGAGAAGAAATGTTTGGAGTTACTAGCGTTTGTGATGCAAGAATGTTTTACGTATCCAAGACAATAGCCTAGCAATTTGCCACACAATTTCTGTTTGCCTTATTTTCATGATGTATTCTATAACCTTAAGGCGCTAGTGGGGAAGTTTGGTGTTACAGTTGTATTTATACCCTATTTTCAGTGCGACCGGCTTACACCTTTTTCGTTACAGAAGGATGGTTGTAACAAAAATCACAGAGACCCTTCGGTGATCTGTCGTCTGGGTGTAATTTACAATATTCTTTTGAAATGCTGTTGTTTCTATCCGGGTCAGACGGCTAGGTGTCTTAATGACGGTTTATTTCAACACAAACTTGCGGTAAAAGACAAATCCGAGGGTCGAGAACTAGCGAATGATTTCTCTTCCAGTAGCAGTTGTATCGGTTGCTTGAGAAAGTACTGAAATGTTCCTCAGGAAAAGGGATTGTTACTATAGCTTAGAGAAAGAGTCGCTGATGATTGATAGGCACGCTAATTGTTTTAGCAACATGTAATTTCCTCTAGGCAATAGCATGAAGGCGTTTCTTAATCTATAATCGTTTTTTTTTTATTTCAGTAGTTTGTTGACCTCACTGTTTTTGTTGCTTAGTGGTGGTCTGGTTGTTCACCTTGAATGTTCTCAGTTGTTCTTATCCTTATCACGGTGATTCTGCCATTTCCTTGTTGCGGAGTCTTGGTTTGTGGGTTGCTGTATACCCTCTTTAGATACGTGTATTCTGGTGAGTACCTCACCAGGATAGCACCGGTACAGCAAGCACCGTCACGTCAATTCGTTTGTTGCTGTGATACCGGTAGCAGAGTGTCAAACCGGAACCGAACCGAACCGAAAACCGGAACCGAAGCGTTATTTTTAGCCGAACCGGAACTGAACCGAACCGAAATCTTCGCCGCCATCTTGGAACTGAACCAGAACTGAACCGGAAAAAAATATAACGGTAACCGGTTCAAAAGGGTTCACGGTAATATTTTTTATTACAAAATGAGTGTTTCGAGAAGTAAAAATTGGCAGCTGTATTTCTATGTAGTGATCAAATTGTCATATACTAAATTGCAATGTATGAAAAATTGTGGGTTTTCGTGGCGCTTTTGTATTGGCACTACGATTAATCATGTGTCATGTGGTCACGTGACGTCATAGTGTCAAGATATGCTGTTAAATAATGTCACGTCACGTGGCCTTGTGACGTAGTCGCGCGACTCACAGCGTCAAGTCTGCTTAAATTAAGTATGTCATTATAGTCCGTTGCAACTCAAGAAGGTAGGGCGAGGGAAAGGAAGGCCGGGGAGGAGGAAGCAGACGGAGCGCTGGAGAGAGGAGGAGGTTTCCCCCTCTTTTCTCCAGCGTTCCGTCTGCTTCTTTCTCCTCGGCCTTTTTTTCCCTTGCCCTACCTTCTTGAGTTGCAACGGAATATATATGTATTAGCGTTGTTGACATCGTGACATCACATGCCATCACGAATTCTCACGGCGAGTCACGTGACATCGTGACATACTCGATTGTCATGAGCCCGAGTCGAGTGCTCGAGTTCGTGGCAATTAGCATCGCCAAACATTCGTGTTGGCTTGTGTTCAATCAAAGATTAGAATAGCCGAACTGTAACACTGGCGGTATACAATTAGCGTCAGATAACATTGCCGCTTGTTCTAATAGCGAGTTGAGGTGGGAAAAGCTATTTCTTTCCTTTATTTTTTTTTGCGTCTGTCATTGAGGGTAGAAAAATAATGTGTTTTTGAAAGCTGATATTTATCAATGACTTACCCTCCTGTGTTACATCTTCAATTAGTTTGTTCGCCGATGACTGTGTTTTATATCGTGAAGTGACTAATGATCATGATGTGTCTTGTCTTCAATCTGATCTTAACCGTATATCTGAATGGTGTAACAAGCGGAATATGAAGCTTAACACAAACAAATGTAAAGTAATGAGGGTCTCCCGATTGACTGCTAATGTATCATGCTACTACCTTTATCATACTTCTCAACAACAAGTGTCGTCCCACAAATATTGGGCGTTAATATTTCATCTAACTTATCTTGGGAAACTCAAATTCAGTATATAACGAATAATGCTAACCGTTCCTTAGGATTCATTAAACGAAACTTCTTATCAGTTCCCTTATCTCTCAAGCTGCTTCTTTACAAAACGCTCGTGCGCTCTAAGCTAGAATATGCCTCTTCAATTTGGAACCCTGGCACTAAGGTATTGATATCGGCTCTTGAAGCGATTCAGAACAGATCTGTTCGTTTCATCCTTACTAATTATCACCGCACTGCCAGTGCAACATCAATGAAAATAAGTTTGAACCTACCTAACCTTGCATTTCGTCAAAATCTTAACAGGTTGTGTCTGTTCCACAAAATTTATTACCATAATCCTCTGCTACGTGACAAGTTACTGACACCCCCTTTCTACATATCATCACGTCTCGATCATCCACAGAAGATGGGCATTCCTCAATGTAACACTACAACTTTTTATAATTCATTTATACCTCAGACCACGGTCTTATGGAACCACCTTCCAGCGTCTGTGGCTTCCATATCCATTCCATCGCTTTTAAACAATGACTTAACAGTGTTAACTCTTAGCATTTCATTATTATGTATTTTTTCATTCTTAGGATTGTTGTTTGTTTGCTTTTGATGTCTCCTTGTAACCCACTCCCATCTGCAATGCCCTCGCGCCCTGAGGGTATTTGAAATAAATAAATAAATAAATGAATATCAACGTCAGGGATTAGCTCTTACTGAAAGTGCAAAAATTGTCGCATGAACCATTTTACATGTACACATAATTGAGGCAGCCAAACATGTTTTCGTTGTTGCTCAACTGTCTCAGGAAAGTTGTCCCCGAGAATAGAAGGATTGAAAGGACTAAATGTGGCTTATTAGTCTGACGATAAATACAACTACAAGTGTGTACGGCAGGGATACCTAAAAAGAAAGATTCTAGTGGCCTTAGAGGCAGCCGCTCCAATTCTCGCAGTTTTTTTTTTTTTTTTAAGCTTACAGATTTTTTGATGCAAAATTAAAGAAATGGAGGATTACTGTTAACAAATGATACAAATATAACTGTCGAATCGGCACCTCCGGCCAAACGGACAAGGGAGTCCCTCAGCAATGAAAAGTAATCTCTGGAAGAGCATCGTAAAATGAAAAGGGGGGGGGGGGAGTTAAAACATACTGTGTAGTAAAGGTTCCTCTGCTCCGCATCTTGGGCGCAGACAAGAAAGCGTGATCCCGCAAAGCTACTTCGTTTGCAAAATCACTCCTGCCAGAAAGCGGGTTTTCATGATGCCAGACGCTCACGTCGTTCCTCACGACGCTGCACCAAGAAAGAATAATATTTGTTTCTGAATACATAAGTTGCACTGAGCGCGAACCTTCTGCAGCGTGCACTGTACACCACGGGATTTGATTTTCTAAGCAAAAAGAAATTTCTGACTACCAGGATATTGGGGAGGAGATCGAACAGTCACGCCTCTAGCGGTGCGCTTCAAGTGTGGGGACAACAAACCGTATTTTCTTGTTTGTTTTTGATCCGAGAAATCGAAGATGACGATTCGAAGGTCACTCCTCGTGCGACCAAAGCACTGGTCAGAGCGAAGCGATCGTGCCCAGACCGTGCTCGGCCAGGTTCAATTTCTTTGTTATGCTGTGTTGGTAAATACCGGGCTGTGGGGACAACAAGCTCGATAAAGCGCCCCCTATAGTTCGATCTCCTGCCCAATAGTGCGAAGATGTCACGTACAAACCATGTTAAACAGTTCAGTTTTCTGGTTAAAGGGGCGATGCAACAATTTTTGTACTTTGCGCACATACCGCTTAGAACGGATCCCTGACGTTAATGACCTATGAAACACGCGTTCGTTTTTCACCCCACGCAATAGGAGTCCCAGAAAAAAAATTAAAGAAAAACGAGCAGCGTTCTCCCCCTCAACTCGCAGACAGAACAAGCGGCCACGTGATCTGGATCCGATTATATGCCGCCAATGTTGATCATAGCCGCGCGCTGGGTTTGGCAAAGCACAGGACACGCGCTGAGTTCCAGACATTGTTATGGCTCGGCTACTGTCGTCGTTGCAGCGAATGGTCACGGGCCACTACCCGAATGCTTCTCGAGCTAGTAATTATCACGAGCCTAAATCAAGTGCTCGCGCAATGCTCGGGTCCAATCTATGAATCGCATTCAAATATCGTCATATGGGTGTAATTCAATCCCCACGTTACGTCATCAAATTTTCCAAAGGAGAGATTGATTGAAAATGATCGCTTTTGTCGCTGAAATTACATCGTAACAAAAGTGTTTCTTGGCCAGTGGCGTTGCGTGCGAGTATCCTTGAGTCCCACTAGTGCCAGTAAGCTCGTGTGAAGTGAAAAACATTCCAATTGAATATCGTTGCACCGCCCCTTTAAATGGGATGTTCTCAACACAATACTCGGTTTCACTTTAGGTGTGAGCGCAGCAGAAGCTAAAAGAGCACGCTCCGGACTTTCAGTGTTCTTGCCAAGCACGAGCGCTGCTGCAGTGCATGCACTGGTCAGGACCACATGCTCACGCTTGTTGCATCGGCTGAGTCTGGACTTGAAGGGGCCCTGCAAAGCGTTTCTAGCCATTTTTTAATTTGCATCGCGTTCGCTCTAACTAGTGAGTATGACTTATAGTAACACGTTAAACATAAAACGAAGAAAAACAAAAACCCCGACGTCTTTTAAACAATAGGTGAAATAATTTCAGAATATTCAGCACAATTTCTTTTGTTGATGGCGTCCTTGGTCTGAATCAATAGAGAACCTAAACAAGAGCGTGCAACAACCATGTGCGATCTGTGTTGGAACTTAACATCCAGTTATGAAGATGTGAACGCCCCACCAATTTACAGGTGTTCCAAGCAAAAGTTTGAGTGATAGTCACGTGCTTGAAGAGATCAGAAGGGGTCACTTGTGACTATTCAGCCATAAAGCCCCTCTATCCTGGGAAAAGTGGCGCCATACATTGTTGTGGAAATGCTCGAGACACGTGCCGCGCGCCACCTCCGGGAAGAGCATGTCGTCCTAAATCTACCTCAGTGCTGCGCTGTTACACCATGATCTTCCCCAGGGATGCACGTAGCACGTGCCTCGTGCATCGACGCACCTTGCGCAACTTTTAAAACATGAAGGGTCTTTATTCAGCCAGTCCTTCCTCTAGAATTCTATATCGCTATTATCTGTCGCTCTAGACCAATGTCTTCACTGAACGCTCGTGCATGACACTGATAGGCACGCTTTTCAAAGGAGCATTTGGTTTTCTTCGTTCCTTATGCCCCTTTAAGCTTAAACAAAGTGTAGCAAAAGGGATGTCCAAATAAAATGTTAGGTCGCGCATGGCTGATGAAGCACAGTGTTGTAAAATGAGGCCGCAAAACATGTGCACGTAAAACCTAATATAACTTTAGCCTCCCGATACAGTATTCTGCGAAGTTTCGAGCTCGTGCAATCCGATGTCCAAATGTGATTTAAATTAGAAATATATTGTCTGTTCTTAGCGATATTTACGTGTAATTAGGAGCATCATTGCACGCATCTCCATAAGAGAAATACGGACGATAACCAACCAAGTCCTGAACACTTATGTGTCCGACGTTTCAAAGTCGGTTCGGTATTTTCATCAGGGGCGACTATTTGCACGTGGGGAGCTGCAGCTTCTTAATTTTCCATCTACGGTGTGTCGTTTGCTTCCTTCACTTTTAATGCGAAAGCATTAACTGTCCCATGAAGGGAACCGACGTCATCAGGTGTGAAGCCGCGCCAAACGGCGCCTCCCACCGTCCCAATGTCGCGTGTAGCAGGAATCTGATGGATAGGTTCCCATTGGCTAGCGACGAACTAAGGGAGCAGAAGAAGGACATTCATGATTTCGCCTTCACAACTTATAAGTGTTTAGGTGTCCTCGGACGTTTTTGTTCTCCAAGTGCCTTAGTCCGTTGACATACGCCGATGGATAAGTGGCTGTCGACCTATTGAGCCCGACCTATTGAAACGTCTGGCTCCTAAATCTTCATGACTTTGTTGGTGAACGTCTGTATTTCTCAAATTTTTGACCTAAGCAGTCTGAGTTCCGTCAGACCTGTTTACGTTTAAAACCTGCATTTCTATACATTGATTTTTGCTGTAAGGCGTCCTGTATGAGATTATTTATAAGAATACCATTTATTATCTCTCTTTCTGCACATTTCGTGTATTTGCCTTCAGATCTGTAATGTGAGCACACAGTCCTTTTTGGCGTAACCCACGACTTGGTGTTTCACACTGCCAAACTGCGAACAGAAAAGCGTGTTCCGCAGACTCAACAGATGGCGTATTCTCGAGCACCATCCTTCCATGTCAGTCTCAAGCGGCTATGTGAACTTCATACAGTCAAAATTATTAATGACAATAAAAATATTTTATTGCTGCCTGAAGACCTGACAACATAAATGAAGGGCCGATCACCCTAAAGATATACATCATAAGTATATGCACCCCGAAATTATCTGATATATGCCTTGTAGATTATTTCCGGCGTTTTTATCCTCGATAGAAGTGATATGGGAGAACCTTAAACAAATGTTTTAGTTTGAAACAGATTTAAATAACATATGTCTTCCTGACGCATATTCAACTTCTCAAGCATATAGAAGTCTGTGTTTCCTTTTGTGTGATGAACAAGAATTTCGTGTGTCTGTGGGCTGGACGAAAACAAAGTACACAGTGGCGCGTGGCGGAACTACGACGATTGCGCACGCAGACCGTCAGAAAGTGACCAATTCGGTACCTGTAATGTCGAGCAGAGTATGAAATACTACTTTGTTCTATTTAACAAAAATATAAAAAATAGCAAGGGTCATGTTTATTTGTAGATTGAATTGACCGATATCTTGACAAGAATAAACCTCTAACCAAGCTATGTCAAAATTGTTCACTTCGGTACGCGTATTTTAGGCCTGATCCGATCTGAGTACAAGGGTCCCTCTTTTCTGCATGATTATTTGCATGCATAACGGTCCTGAGTGTAAAGAATATTGGTCAGGAAAGTAAGCGTTGTTATTGCCGCTCAGTGTTTCTATAAAAGGTAGATGAAAGGCACTGTCCTAAAACTGTTTTGGCATCTTGAAAATATTATTGCTTTTAGCTCAGTTGAGTCGTTACCATATATATCGTAAAACGTATTTTGTAAACTAGATTTCAGGGTATATATGGCGAGGACGTGCTCATTTCATAATTTTATGCACTGTAATTAATTCGTTAGTTCAAGAGCACGGCAGGAGTCTACTTTTAATACTGCGACGCTAAGTTGTAGCATTAACGGGTATTTTAGGCGATCTGCAAACTGATAACTTTTAGATTCAGGTAAAATATATGCGACTGAGGTAAAAAAAATAGATGCTCAGTCATAGATGTTAATCTAGCTTTCTTTTACTGTTTCATTTAAATTAAATAACGCAATTTATTTTTCTACCTGAAAATAAAAGTGGATTCTACGAATGATAGAAAGCTAGATACTCGTTTCACTGTTGAAATAGTGCCTATTGCCAAAGAAACGCGGAAAATATATTCTCAGTTTTGCGGTTCAAACCGGTTCGAACCGGTTCAAACCGGTTCGAACGGTTATTTTTTGCTCCCCGGAAATGAACCGGAGCTAAACCGAAATCTGCGAACCTGAAGCGGAACCGAACCGATAAAAATTTCGGTTCGACACCCTGACCGGTAGTAATATCCAGAGCGATGTTGCGCAAAAGAAAACATATAGTTTAATTCTCTGACATTTTAACGCTACACCTGCGCCAGAGGGCAGAAATAACTCTAAAAGTGTCGGTGAACAGCTGCTTGTCACGACTACCGCGCATCGAGCCAACCCTCATCAACAAGCTCAGAGCGCTGTCATCTAACGGGTTGCGTCACAGATTTTTGTAAGGTCGCATGATATGTAGTCAAAAATGTAATAGTATGGCAGCCACAAGGGAGGCGGGTGGGGGAGGGAGCTCCTTTCGTTCTTCCGGTTTATCAATCTAATGCATCTTTCCTCGTTGCACTAACCCAGAATGCGAAGCAAATTAAATTATGCCACATAAAATTGTAGTCGTCTGGAGTTTCGTAAATGAAATTTACGAGATATATTTACAAAAAAAAAGTCCGTTGCTTACCTGGACGTGCATAAAATGGGGTACGCAAGCAAATTGCGTAACCGCACGACTTTTCGCCGGCTTTCAAATATAGTTTTAGAGCGCAGCTCTTAGGCGCCCGTTTCCGGCTTGAGCGGCGTCGCCGTCGGCGTCGGCGTCGGCGTAACCAAGGTCATCCCAAGGTCACGTGACCCCCCAAGGTCACCCCAAGGTCACGTGACCCCCCAAGGTCACGTGACCCCTCCCAAGGTCACCTCAAGGTCGCGTGACCCCCAAGGTGACCCCCACGTGACTGGGGGTCACGTGACCCCCCCCCCCAGTCACGTGACCTGCGGGGAGGGGGGGGGGGGTCACGTGACCTCGGGGGAGGAGGGGGAGGGGGGGGGGTCACGTGACCTGGGGGAGGAGGGGGAGGGGGGGTCACGTGGCCCCCCCCAGATCACGTGACCCCCCTCCCCCTCCTCCCCCGAGGTCACGTGACCTGGGGGGAGGAGGGGGATGGGGGTCACGTGATCTGGGGGGGCCACGTGACCCCCCCTCCCCCTCCTCCCCCAGGTCACGTGACCCCCCCCCCCCCGGAGGAGATTGAAGAATGAGGGGAGGAGGAGGAGGGGTATACCCTCCCCTGATTACCCTTCCTTCCTCCTCCTCAAGAGCTGCGCTCCAATTCGGCGTTACAGGGAGTTGTAAACGGCTTTCACTTTTTTTCGTTTGTGTTTGGAAGATACTTTTTTTCCGCCTTCTTTTAGCACACTGACAGGGGCACACCAATGTAGAAGAGAAGAAATCGGGCATTTATTAAGAGCAAATAACAAAAAAATGTTCTAAAGGTTATACTCGCGTTATTAGGTTTAAATAATGAGTACGTCTGTAGGCGTACTGAAGCTCGAGAATCATTTTAATTACCAGTAAATGGTCCTGGAATAAATTCCGTATAGATCGGTAGAGGCCTCGTAATATGGTTTTTCAACAAACTATCGAATCAAGACAGCGAATAATCAAATCAGAGGTACATAAATCAACCTTCATTAAGGTTGATTAAGGATGACTTGAATGCCCCCTTAAAGCGGAACTAAAAAGGTTTTTGGGTTCGTCTCTTCGTGACTATTTGTACGCGCTCTAAACGTCACAATAACCGGAAATTACAATCATGCGCGCGGCAGTCCCGTACTCCAATCATGGTCAAACTCCGCGACACGTTCCTTTTGCATTGGCTAGTGAACAGGAGCGTTGTAATCTTTATTAGCGTTATGTATAATTTTGTTATCTGGCTTTGCAATGTGTGCGGTAAATATATTAAAACAAAGCTGCAGCGATATCTATTTATACAAAATTTAAATGCACGATATATGCAACATTTAAGTCCCAATAGTTTAGTGTTCTTTTTTTAGAAGGCACTAAACCTTCGTCTTGGGGTGTGAAGAAGGACCTATATTTTTATCAATTCCTCCTCTATATTGAGCGGGGAAACTGGGTGCATAAGGTACGTCGTGATGTCAATTTCTCCGCACAATTTTGCAGGGAAACCAAATTGCTGTACAGGTCACGTGACGTCAATTTTCTTGCTAGATTTGATGACGAAATCAATTTGATGCTTATGTAACGGGTCGTCAGGTCAGGTGCCGAAAATTGCTTCGTTATATTTAGCGGGAAAACTGAAGGTGTTCAGGACATAGGGCATTGATTTTTCCGTCAAAGTTAACGGAAAAACTGAACTGGTGTATAGGTTTCACGACAAAAATATCTCCGTTATATTTAGCGGAAAAACTGAAGGTGTTCAGGTCATAAGTCATCGATTTTTCTGTCAAATTTAACAGGGAAATTGAGCTGGTATGTAGGTCACCTGACATAACGTTATGCATACATATATTATTTTTTTTTTTTAGAACGTAGGTCACCAGCGACACTCCCGCACACAATATTCCGGCGGATATTACCGCCATGATTGTACGCCAACATCCATCATTCATCCCACCATTCATTTTCACGCTAGCATTCTCCCTTCATCTCGAAGTCTCTCCTATACTTAACAGAGAACGCAGTCGTCGCAGGCGAGTGCGGTAACGGCTCTCTGCGCAATATACCACGACGATGGATGATATCTTTCATTCCAGTGAACTTCCCCAAAACGACATCTTGTATCTTCCCTCAGAAGCATGAGACGTGGAGCGTGAAAAACGTTCCCACCCTGAGACACTCAACTCTCGTGAAACATGCATACACTGCATCCGCGCCCGCCACTGTAGCGCGGAACGTTCAAATGCGTGGATTGCATTTTAATGGCCGCCGGAAGAGACGAGGAGTGTTCGCCGACCCAAATCTCGTACTCCCTTGGGCGTCATTACTGCCATCGCCGTCCATGATACCGCAGCGGTGGTGATATCAACAGGCTAGTCTCTGCATGTGTAATGGACACGGTGAGTGGTAGCGCTAAGTGCTTCAGCGTTTGGGAGAGTATGAATGCCGAAGAGGCAGCCATCAGTACTTCAGTTCAGAGCATGATACGCTTCTCTGCATTCGAAACGTGGCATTCAACGTGATGAGCAGTCGGAACCGGAAGTTGTTTACAAACAATTTTTTTGTCCTCTACACAATCTTACCATTTCAGAGAAAGCCCCATGAAGCTCTGCGGCGGTTTATGTTCAAGCAGCGAAGATTGAAAGCACGTATTTCTGAGGCGCAAGTGTGTTACAACAAATGCATGCTGCACGTTAAATTCTTCAGCCTAGTGGTCATACCATATTTGCCAAATTTTTGATTCTACAAAAATGCATCTAGCAAAACTTTCAAGGGGACAAATATATTGATGCGTAAAAAGTCTAAACATTCGTATTACACATTTTATTTTTAACCCCCCCCCCCTAAAAAAAAAGACACTTGGAATTAAAATGTTCTGCAGCAAGGGCACTGCAAAGAGGCTGTTGTTGTCAGGATACCCGTAGGGTACTTCTTATTGGTGTTTTCAAGCACGTACCTACGATTATATGTTGAGCAGTATTGTGGGCTGTACAAATTATATAATATTATCTAAAATTATATTTTGCTTTTGTATGGATCAACTTAGTCGGCAGGGAAATAGATGGTGTAAAATGGTTTATGATGTATTTATTCTGTCTCTGAGCGCTATTTTCTTACTGGTCGTACGACGTTTGACTGATATGTCTAGACGAGCACTCAGGTTAATTTGAAATTTGTCTTATATAAGGCAATAACTAAATCTATAAGTACCGATCTATCTAAGAAAACGCTACGTTTTATTTTACACACTAATATATATTTTGTATTTCGAGCTTGCTCTCAACTGCCGTTTGTCAAAATGAATTACTTTTCTTCTGCCTACAGTGTTTCATTAGTCGGTCCACAATTTAAAAAAATATATACATCTTCCATTAAAAATTTCTGGTTCCGGGACCGAGTTAATAAGCTTGAGTGTCATTAAAAAAGAGGCTAAATTATTTAATCATAGATAGTTAATTAACTAAAACGGTTAAATTATACTGGCGTCAAATGCTCGGAACGTTTTGCATGAGCACATGTACAACAGAGCGATGGGCCTACCTTGTTTTACTGAACTGTGTGTTTTATACGCAGCACGACGTTGGGCAAACCGTGAAAATAAATTTCGCGAAAAAATGGCTCTAGATTCATTTGAGGGAGGCCATAATGAGTGCCACCTCTTTTTTGAACACCAGCATGTCTTGCCCATGGGACAGAGAGAGCACCAGAGAGAGCACGTTGCGAAATGCTCAGCCGTTGGTACATTTATGTATAGAGCGCTACTTTTGTGTTTTTGATGATGCCTAAAACGTTTCTAGATAAAATCCTACCTTTAATATTACTAACTAAAACATCAGTTATTGAAAAAGTAATTTAGAACCTAATTATACATAATGTTGTTATGCTTCCTATACAGGCCGTTTGGACATTCAACATTTTTTGTGTGCGAGGCGTTACTAGTTTAGGGGACGATTTTGCCTGCGTTTTGAGAAGCACGCAGCCGATAACGTCACTCGCGAGCCACACACGTTTGTGCGATGCGAACACATTTAAACATAACTAGTCTATGTATACTCACGAGCGCTTTGCTTTTATACGAATAAATTACCATTTTGTATACTATATGCTGCTCTATGTTTTGAGAGTCAACTCATCTTAGAATGCAGAAATTTGTATCGATGGTATTCGCCTCGTCTGTCACTGTTGTTCACATACGTGTGCTCAATATTTATGGTGGCAACTTATGTTTAGTTTTTTGTATTATTTGGTGATTGAATGTTTGCGCTATTTTCACTTTGTACTGCTGTAGTGATCTGGGGGGGGGGGGGGGGTAAAGGCAGGGTCAGGCATCACGTATTCTCTTCTAGCCCCCCCCTCCCCCCCCCCCTGCCATGCGTATGCTATCCGCAAAACAAATACAACATAGAAATTTAAATCTGTTGAAATCATTTTTTGTAAAAATGAGTTTTTTTTTTTATTAAGGTTAAAGTGCGAGAAGCTAGCCCGTCTTAATATGGGGTGGAGTGTCTCTGTTGTAGGTAGGCAATTGAGCCAGCGGAAGGCGACTTTTATCCTAGTATTTTTAACGTGCATCTAGCAGTATTGATGAGGCAACGCTTTTTACACTTTAACTAAAAATGACAAGTAGCAAAGTAAAAGCGAGGCCAAACATTAACAAACATTAACCAACCCATGTAGGAATAGGAAAAGGCACCGAACAAGTACGAACTAGTCCCGCATGCTGGACTGGCAGTGTTTTGTCACCGCGCTTTTGAGAGATTCGCGCTATGCTTCCTTTCAACTTAAGTCCGTGCGGGGCCAATGTTATGAGCCAAAGGGCCAATAAAACAACGTTAAAAGAGCGACGTCATTGCGGGCTCTTTGCGCTTTATAGGACGAGCCGGCGGGTAAGAATGCACAAAAAGATGGGGAGCAGCGGCTGGTTCTATTTGTCCTATCGACTGCAGAGAGCATGCTATGACGTTGTGTCTTTTTCACTCTTCGATTGGCCCTCCGGCTCATAACATTGGCCGTGCTCAGAACGTGAAACAAAGAATAGCGAGTAATTCTAGCTCCACTGTGCCACGTTTTTTTTTGTTTATTCTTTTGCAGTGGCAGCGCGCCCGGCCAGCAGGCATGCTTAGTTCGTTGGAGTATGTTTGAAAGCGCTTTAATATGCAGCGCGCAAGTGCGAAATCGCGTTTTTTTAGGAAGGGGGGAGAGGATAAGGGAAGAATTCGCGTTACTTTTAAAGGCCGAAAAAACAAATGATTTTAGGTGTTTTATTTTAATAAAAACCACTGAACTGGATGTTTCCGAGGACGCTGTACAACTTTATCATTGAAACTTTTGCTGTTGATGGCATATGTTGAAAGTTATATAATTAATCTTAATTATTTATTACATTGGGCAAAATAGAACAAATAGCCTGACTTGCTCGAAACAATGTACAAACAATAAACAGACAATATTTTCAATTTGGAACTCCCGATTTTCTTCCACAAAGTAAGGGTCGCTCTCCTACACTTCAATAATGAAAAAAAAAAAGAGAAAAGAAAGAAACGAGCGGGAGCTGTATTGGTTGCAGGTAGAAGCACACGCCGTAAGATTATGGCTGAAACGGCCTATCGAAATCGCTCGTTATATAAAAAAGAGTACAACTCGGCCTTCAAAAGGAACAATGCGCGAGGCACGTGTGGCAAATGTGTTTATGACGAGCAGACAAGGGCTCGTTTACGAGTTAGAAGGCGTCCCAGCGGAGACACCAGACAACGTTCAATATCGGACAGGTTTGGGCGTTGAAGGTTACTATGACGGAAATACAGATCCATAGCGTGTCGTTAGGGTAACGCAACGACCACCAAAGCAAAGAAACCTGTCTTCAGAGGTTGTTGAAATCCTGATAGAGCGCCGATCGAGGTTAGGTTGTAGGGATAAGAGTTCGCTCTCCTGATCGTTCCAGCGTGCCATTACGGTAGTGTGGATATCTATAGCCGTCGCTTGCTGTACGAGCATTGGGAAATTCTCATGTGGTTCTTGAGAGAGCACAAAGTAACACCAACAAGTTTCCACATTCTTCGGTGTGGCAGGCAAAGTTGATTTCGCCCGGAATTAGGACTATCGCGCCTTCCGTGGCGTAGAGGGAAATTATGCACCATTTTATCTAATCTTGTAGCGGAACAAGAACCGAGAACAAAATGCGCTATAATTAAAAGACGGATATAAAAGCTTGTGTTGTGAAAGTACCTTTCCAAGCCGATTCCCGATTTGTTTAGCCTTTTAAGTATTCTAAAGCAGCAGCGTGTACTCATAATACTTTGCATTTTGTGCAAGAATGTTATAATCGCCTCATAGTAGAAAGAAAACAAGGAACATACACGGTGTTTTTATTTTTGTTTTTATTCGGACACATTTATTTCTAAAAAATCGGTGAAAAGTCTACCGATGTGGCTTATGCGGGTGCGTTTACGGCAGGGGGGACAAAATAAAGAGGCTTATTTTGCACGCTACATCAAATAATAAACTAAAATGTTTAAATTAAACTTTTAATTAGTGTAAATAAACATAATTTTATCCCTAGAAACTTAGTGGGCGTCATTCAAAACCCCTAAATCAGTAAAATTTAGACGAACTTAAAGTGCGTGGGAAGCTTTGGGGTGCACTAAAGTGAGCACTCGTGCAAAAGGCCGAGAGGCTAGAGGTGCGAAAAAGCGGATGATTACTTAAAATTGCAATAATAAAACACGGAGGACAAGCACAGGACAACCACGTTCTTTCATTTAGCAACAACCTTTATTTGGGGCAAGAAAATTGCACTCTGAACGAGATCCCAACTAAGATAAGGTGATAAAGAGGAAGGAAAACTGGGGGACGGAAAGGAGGAAGAAGAAACCACGAGACACGAGCAGCACTACAGTGACGGTGTGGTTTTTACGGGGAGGTCTTTTTCGTTTTTGTGCTTATCTGCTATCTCTTTACGTCCATTTTTTTTAAGTTAAACCAAAGTTGATTACAACGTAGCTACCATTCCCGGTCTAGTTTTACCCAATAAGCCTATTATACACTTAAAAAAAAACCGTGCGTCTGCTTTCCCGCACGACACTCGGAGAGCCAATCACCGCAATTCACTGAGGCAGCTCACCGAATGACGATGCCGAAACATACGTTTAGACCAAAAAAACGCAGTCTGAGTTGTGACATTAAGCAATGCAAGCGTGACGTTTTGCATTGCTTAATGTCACAACTCAGACCGCGTTTTTTGGTCTAACCATATGTTTCGGCATCGTCATTCGCTGAGCTGCCTCAGTGAATTGCGGTGATTGGCTCTCCGAGTGTTGTGCGGGAAAGCAGACGCACGGGCTTTTTTTAGAGTGATAGTCCCATAGAGAAATTACGACTAATTGAATACCATTTTTGATGATGGAATAGAGAAAGTCAATCAAGCGTTATTTCGCAGAAATCTGTTTGAAAGTCAATCCTAACGGAACCACATCTTCACTGTAGTTCTGCCCGTGCCTCGCGGTTTCTTCCTCCCCCTTTCCATCCCTCAGTTTTCCTTCCCCCTTATCGCCCTGTTTTATTTGGGATCACGTTCAGGGTAGCCATTTTCTTGCCCAAAATAAGCGTTGTTGCTAAATGAAATAACGTGGTTGTCCTGTGCTTGTCCACCGTGTTTTATTCTTTCAATGAGAAGTATAATGTTCAACTCGCCCACTTTTACCAGTCCAAGCGGATGATAATCTAGTCATCCCTGGTCTCCCACCGCTAGACTTGTTCCTGTGGCACAAGTGGTAACTTTAGAACACGCCACACCAATTCACACGGTCTTTAAGGCTATATAAAATTCACTGATTTCGTCGTTTTCAATGACACTCAACAACTTTCTTATAGCAACCATACGCCTATTTTCACTAATTAAAAAGCTAATTTCTCTGTTTTTGTTAATTATCCGAAGTATCATGAAGAATAACCTCCTATATTATGCACCCTGGCCGCATACCTCATCTGGACAAACCGCCTCAGTACAACTTTCACGGGTTTCTTAAAATAATTGTGTTCGAATTAAGAAATCAAACTCACTGTATATAGCTATGGTCACTTGGAACGTGAAGAATGCAGTGTGTGGCTTATTACCTTTACGCTTCCTTTTCTTAAAATATGTCTTCCGGCACCTTTATTGCCCAATGGTGCACTGGAATTGACCGCATAAAGATACTATGGTGCTGGGGATTCGCTACTCCCTACGT
Source organism: Ixodes persulcatus (assembly GCA_013358835.2). Classification (NCBI taxonomy): domain Eukaryota; kingdom Metazoa; phylum Arthropoda; class Arachnida; order Ixodida; family Ixodidae; genus Ixodes; species Ixodes persulcatus. The sequence continues at coordinate 870,217 of JABSTQ010010847.1, forward strand.
TTCTTAAGTTGCCGGTGGCTGTGCGGAGCGCAAGACCTTCAGCTTTTTGCACGGGGGTTGCGATGATGCCAGAACGCCGAACTCTCATTGGCTGATCGAAAAAAAAGTGGGTAGACAGCAAGACATCTAGCATTCAACTCTACCCACTATTCTTTAAATCAAAGCCAATCAGAGCTCGACGTTGTTGTGACGTCATCGCAAATCCTGCGCAAGAAGCAGAGGACTTTTTCTCCGCATACGGTCCCATACTTTGAAGTGTAAAACTGGTCAATGAAGACCAATGTTTCGTGTCGGAGCACACCCAAAAGGTAAAAACAAAAGTTCTTATCTTCAAGGTGCTAAGTTCATCCTGTCAGGATTCACTTTCAAACAGATTGCTGCGAAATAACGTTGAATTGACTGTCTCGACACCTTTACGTAAAAAATCATTCAACTATTTGTAATCGCTCCACTAGACTATAATAGGCATATTGGGTAAAATATACCTGGAGTGGTAGTTCTATTGTAATAAACTTTTAGCTAAACTTTAAAAAAATACACGTAATGAGGTAACATATAAGTACAAAAACGGACAGACCGAGTGTGACTTGCACAGGAAGTTTAATGGAGGCATACATGAAAACTCGCTAAAAGTCACCACCCTTCTCTAAAATGCAAACGCTTCAAACCACATAAGGAAAGGGTAATTCACATTCATACAGGGCAATCGTGGGAACACTCTCAAATGTATCGCGGTCGTACTTTAACTTAGAAAATGATATTAAATAATTTGTATTGAAGTTACTTTTGCAACACCTCGTTTCAAAGTGACTCAGGGTGTAGCCATCGATGGGAGTAGATGGGGCCAAATAAAGAAGGCGAAAAGAGAAGCGTCCCATCCTTCTACATTATTAACCTCGGACCTTATTAAATAAACGAGTGAAGTGCAGAGGCTGTGCAGTCATATTGCATCTCTAGTTTATGTGTCTTTCTCATCTTGACTCCTGGAATTGGGCGGCTCTCTGACTTATTAGGAAACACGATGTACAACAGAGGTGTATATCAATAGTCAAACATGGTGGTTTTACGCGTCCAATCAATGAAGAACATCTGGCACGCCCCAGCGGAGGACTGGGGAATAATTTCAACCACTTTCTGATCTTTTGACGTGCAAACCAAAGCTTGGTTATACGGCACCTTCTCTACAAAAAACAATTTGTCTGATTGCAGACACTTCCACCGGGATTCGAACCTGCCACCTGGCGTAACTATACTATAAGTATATATAAAGCCGTCCATGCGGCTTGCAATATACTTTAAGGTTTCATACCTTTTTTGTAATAGAAGATGCTCGTTTTTTTACTTTCATTTATCAATTGCCACGAGAAAAACGTATTATTTTCAGACGTATTATTTTCTCTTTCTGGAGACAAATGGCATTTGTAACCTTCAATATTATCGACTTGGCTACACGTTTTAAATCAAACTCGCCATGTTGAACCTTTTCCGACTAAGTCATCAATATCTATTGCTTCACAAACACATTTAATGTGCCCATTTATTTAGAACTACAGGCTTAGAAGTGCAGTAAATCCCCTTGGCAATCATTATGGTTAGCTCCTACTGATAATTAGGAATACGCACAACTCCTTTACCTAGCGAGGACGTTCTCTGGCACCCAAATTCGCACAGCATACATTATCTTGACAAACAAGATATAGGCTTCAGCTATGTTGTTTTTTTCATATTCTACATTCCCTACTTTTGATCACCTGTCTTCAAACTAAAGGGAATATATTGAAATTTCCAGCTGCTGATAATTCCAAACCGAAATTTTGTTCCACGAGTTGCGAGTTGTTTTCTCTTTCATGTCAGTATCTGGGAATATATTTGAAACAAAAAGCCACTCATGCAATCGTTTTCCCAAATTTTGGGATTTTCTGACAAGAGAACTATCCGAGATCCAATGTTACTTTTTTCATCCTGGTACTTTCTAATTGGGCGCCTAAGAAAACGACAACAACGATCTTTACGGATCGCAGTGCACCAGAGTCCCACAAAGTTTCACTACAAAGCAAAATAAAATTGGCCGCGAACTTTACCTTGAATGTCCTATAATGCACGAAATGCATTAAAGAGAATCGGTTTGCACACACAGACGGACGGACCGACAGAATTTTGAAAATTGGGGTTATCGTTAAAAATGCATTTTATGTTGTTTTCATGCTTTAATACCTGATTATCTCTGAAATGCTATATCAAGACATGGCTCGAGTGGTAATATTTAAGATTATTTAGACGCACCCATGAATGGTCGTGAACAGCCCGATAAAAGCGACATAGTTCCCCTTGCCGATTCGGACAAAGCAAAGAAGCGCAAGAGTATTAACGATGGTAGAAGTTGTACACGGTGCCAAATTATTCTTTGACTGGAATCACCACGTGAACATCGAATTGGTTCAAGCCCCGCAAATGACTCGTGGCTTGACCCGAGAAAAAGTAAAGAAAGGGACACGAACAGAACGGCTGTACTTACACTATCTATGTTTCTCTATGAAAATGTGACTTATCTGTGAAAGAGGTAGGCGTATCTTTTAAACGGTAGAAATAAGGGTAAAGACGAATGTGTAGAACTTAAGGAATGGCTATTTGCTTGTCAAGTGTTCATATTGGTAAGATAATATCTGCCAACCTCTAAAACCAATAGGACCATGCAGGCGTTTTTTTTATCTAGGTATATATTTTGCGGTTCTTAGTGTTTACGCTTTTTTATTTCAGTTGTCTACGAGAGTATATAAACACGGTAGCGGATATATATGTATAAACGATGGTGATTAAATCATTATGCAGCGGTACAAAGAAATTGTGGGAAAATACGCCGCCACCAAGAGACACCAATGCTCGATATAAAATAATTGATGGCAAGTGCGGATGGAAGCAACACCAGTGAAGTGAGCTAAATCTTTCTTGAGCAGCGATATCAAGTGCGAGCACAAGAACAACAGAAACATTCAGGATAAGCGTGGGATCATAGAACCAATTCCTTACAGAGGACTGGCACCGACCTTGAGCACAGACACAACACGTGACTTCAACTGAAAATGAAAAGGAAAAACGAAAGAGCAGCGTTCACGAGATAGACACAAAGATATGAAAGGGTAGAGGAGATGTATTGGGACCTAGAAAGAAAGGGGATGCTGAGGCGACAGAACGTGGATCACTGAAAGAAAAACCCGCGCTCTGTCACGCAGGCGCTGCGCTCCCATCACCCCTAATCTGACAGTGCTGTGGAAGCTACGCTCTCATCGGTTCAATCAACCGCCTCCCGTTCATCACCTAACCGCGCTATTTACGCACGAATATGGGCGACCGCATGATCGCGTGGAGAAAGATTGATGCACATGATTGGTCGAACGAGCATGTAGCTTCCACCGCATTGTCATCTTAGGAGTGAAGGCAGTATACACCAAGCGATACTTTCTTACTTCCGGTAACGGCAAGACTCGTTGCCTTCCGGTACGATCGCCGGAAGCGCAGACCAGAATTGCCATCTTTCAGAAGCGACACGTTCTTTTGTTCTCTCTACTTTTGCGGAGTGCAACTGGGCAAAAGAATTTCACAAAGGACTACAAACCGAAAGAAACAGGCTGAGTTCAGCGGGACAATGACGACCCGGAACTCACGGCCTAGCGGGCTTTCACAAAGACGTATGTATTGGAGTTGGCGTAAATATGATTAGGCAGACGCTTTTGCGTTACTCATGGGAGCCCTCTCTTTTTTTTTTATTTCAAGGTGTATGTTTTGAAGAGTTCCGGAATTTTAGTTCGAGCATTATGTAAGAAGCTGTGTTTTGAATTAAAAGGTATATAATTATAAAAGAAAAAAAAAATAATGTCTCGGTTGGAATATTGTCAAGGCCGCCTTTTATCCTCTATTATGTTTATGCCTTAGCGAAAGCATCGCCTCAAAAGGAGGCCATAAATGAACAAGTAGAGTGCTTGTTCTCAAGAAGGACGCTATTATATCAAGTCGTTGAGATTTAATGGCGCTCTTTAAGATAATCCACGGACGTGGCTGAAAGCAGATAGCCTGAATGAGCTAGTCGCCGTGACTGCCGCAATGATTCCGATCAAAGCTGGAGCTGTCGAGGTTGAGATTAAACCGGTGGTACTGTTCATTGTAGCGCATAAAAATATACAGCCTGTGAGTCGCGCTGTGTGGAGTGGTGATGTCCAGAGGGGATGCGCAGTCGGATCATCCGGCAGTCTATTAGGCAAGGGTTGCTTAGCGCCGGTGGTGATTATGATGATAGTCCCGAGTTACGGCACCTGCTCCAATTTGCAAGAAGAACACTTTCGAGCTCAGACTCCAAAAGGTAGCGGTCAGGCAGACAGATTACCCGTCCGCTTCTAGTGACGGTGGGCGTCGAAGTTGGTTGCAGGCGTCTTCGCCTTCGTCGTGCAGCAACGGTCATTGTTTGTACCATGTAGGAATAAAGTTGAGGCGCTGGCCCTACGACGCGGCCGTGAGACGTTGCTCCAGACAGAATTCTGATCGCAGTTCCTGGCAAAAGTGTGTCTAGATCCTGCGCTCTACGGCGCGTGTCGTAATACTCGCATAGCCTCTTATTGTAGGAGAAATTTCTCGCGCAAATGTAGGTGGTGTCTCACTAGATCTGGAGTAATTCAGGCTCTACGGTATTGTTTGTGCGCAGCCTTCGTCTGATAAATAACTTCGCGGGCGACTAACCTTCGATGCCTGGGTTCGCACGTTGACCGTCCCGTCCAACTGCTGTACCCTCTGAAACTTGCCAACTGAAAAGGGCCAAGCTTTGCTCGTTCCGTGGGGCGGGAGTGTGTTACACAATACGCGAACTATTTACAGTAGGCAAAGTAACTAAAACCAAACTCACTTACACTTCACCCTTGACGTCCGCGAATGCGGCCTTCGCGAGTGAAACCTCTTCAGTTTTTGACTGAGAAAGTGTGACTGTGCTGGAAAAGGAAGAAGACGAGAAAACGAAATGTCGGCGACGCGAAAAGCAAGGAAGGAAAGCAAGGTGAAGCTCGTGATCTCGAACGGAAGGAGCGGAACGCGACACCACGCGCGAGACAAATCGAACGAGACAGATCGAACCAGGCGAACGCCATGAACTAACCGAGAATCTTCAACTGTAGATATTTTACGTTCATTTTACCAGTGCAGATACAATTCTTTTTTTGTCGTGAATGTATGGTTATGAGTTAAACGCGCGCAACTTCTGCAACACAGGTAAAGTAAAATAGTCTGCTCTACTTTTATATCACGTCTCAGTAAACATGATGTCATTTTATGATTGGCCAATTTTATAAATATTGTAGCTAATTTTATTTATCTAAATTTTATATAAAACAACTATCAAAAACTGAGTGTTTATTATTTAGAATTCTACATAATTCATGTGGCGTTACAAAGTCACGAGTCATGGCAAAAGACAAATTGCAGTTTCAGACAAATAATTTCTGTCTACGCTGGCCCTGAGAGATCACCTTCGCAAATCATTTGAACGGTGTAACTGCCTTCAGTTTTTCGCAACAATATATTTTCTTGAGATACCCAGGTGTATTGCCATCCTTTATCCTTTTAGATCGGATCGTTTTGCTAAACAAAACTTTGTTTCCAAGGCAACAATGTTGATTTACATAGACTGGCTCAGTGCTGTCGAGACCAAGTTTAGCACCCGAGATCTATCGCTTTTTTTGTAAATTTCGGGACTTTGTCTCGAACACTACATTGCACAAACTCCAAGATCACATTTTGTATTCCCTGAACGTTTGATAGGACACGAAGGACTATGTGAATGTCAAAAAGGCACACCTTGACTCCGACGCAGCTAGCTAACTCAATAACAACTTCTTCAAAATTTTCGTTTGAGTGCTGGGAAATTCTTTTGATTTCAAGACTGTTGGCTCGACTATACTACTTGAGGTCCAGCAGCTTTTTCTTTACAGTAGTTATCTCCTCACCAAGGCGCTTAATTATTTTCAGCCTTGAAGTCTTTTTGTTCGGCCCTAAGGTTCTTTGTCTCCTTGGCCATGAAAGCAAGGTCCTTTTTTAATTCCTCAAAGTTTTTATTTATTAAGTTCATTAAAATTCATATAAATAATTGTTCACTGACGACGACGCTACTGTTGTTCAAAGTGATTCAAAATAAATTTCAGAGTGGGTGAGAAATGAAAAATGTCACTTAATATATCCAGATGTATTCATATTAGCTTCACTAGGAATCGTAAAATTGTTCTGACATCTTTTATTTTATACATACTTAGTTTAAAGCTTTGCACTGAGGCAGTCAATCTCGGAGTGCGCCGCCTGATAGCTGACTTACGGTGGAACAATCACGTTACACTTCTGTGTTCTAAGGCTAGCGGTATGCCTGCATTTTTTGCGTCGCAATTCTAGGAAGATTTAATGCAGCCCCCCAAAAAACTACTTGTACATTTCTTATGTCCTGGTGGTTTTAAATTACGCTTGTATTGATTGGGACCCGCGTACGCACAAGTGTTTCAGTCAAATCAAAAGAGACCAAAATCAAGCCGCGATATATGTGTCCAATAAATATAATTTCCCTAATAGTATCTTTGAATGAAGCTATAGCTCGGTTGGAAATCTCTACGGCAAATGCGAAAATGCCTTCGTCTTAATTTTTCACAATATTTATTATGGTTACACTCTTGTGGATAGAATAAAATATATCATAGCACCAAATTATTGTTCTTGTAGAATTAATAACCAAAGAGATCTACGGGAATTTGTGCGAGAACTAACGTTTAAAAAAATCGTTTTCTCCCGCACGATTATTCTTTGGGACGTCCTCCCCGAACTATTCGTGGATCTTCCTACCCTGAATTTATTCTTAAAACACATTTTGTTATATTAGTGTGTCTGGAACGTTTCCTTTTAAGTGTTTTTCTTGTTCATCTCTTCGTTTATTTTTTGCTTTTGTTTTTCTGCTTTGTTTTCATTTTTGTGCCCCCTACCGTAATGCCTACTGGGTGATGTAGGTACAAGAAAACAAACAAATAAATAAATAAATAAATAAATAAATAAATAAGCGTATAGTGGTCTTGTTTTTTACACGATCTGCATAACTGACATGATACTGGGCAGGTCGTCCTGAAATGAGCCGCACCACTTGGACTGCTTGCACATCGGGCGGACATCACCGGTGTCCTTTTACTGACGAGCGTACGCCGTTGTCGTCTTGATCCTGTTTTGCTAATATATAAAGTAGTTGAGGTTTTAATATCGTTCTTTAAGAACTACTACGGATGTGACTGTAATCATCATTCATTGCTTGGAGTAGTTGACGTGATTGCCATAATGATTCAAGTTATTGCTCAAACAATGGGCCCATGTTGCTAGGCAGCCGAATCTTTCATTAGTAGTGCACATGCTTTTTTCCGGAATTGGATGCAATACCTAAGTAAACACATCAAAATGTTAAATTCCCACAATGTGTACAAATATTTTTGAAGCAGCAGGAAGTCAGGCAGGATTTCAAGTAATAAGAATAAAAGAAAAGGAATAGAAAACAAGATCGTCTGCTTTCGTGGCTACCTCAGAAGTAAGTCAATGCTATCATGGAATTTTGCCATATTCACGCACAAGATCAATTTCCCTAATCACTGTTGATGCTGGCTTGTTACCTACTACTTGTTCACTGGCAATTAAAAAAAATCAGAACTTTTTTTGTTTTAATGGTAGACACCAAATACTCAATAGCGCAAAAAATTCCCAACTTTGTCACACAGTCCAGAGAAGATAAGATCCTTAGCAGCTTGATTAACCTTCCCCGATACCACTCATGGGAAATATGTTTTAGGCGAGTATTTTGAAACACGAAGGTGCGATAAAAATATAAAAAGAAGGATGTTAACAATTCTGCGAAATGCCTGTCTTTTTTTTTTTCAATGAAGACACGTTTTTGAGGTTGTGAGTTATCTTAATACATATCGAGCGTTAAGTTATTTACCGCGTCATTTTCCGCCTAATGTTTCTTCTTTTATGGTATCTCGACCTACTCCAAAACGACAGCCTCGGTTTGTTTATCCAGATATACCGGGCAGTATTGGGTGCAAATATCTGTAGATATGTTTAAATCATAAAAAATTATACGGGAGTTTACAGTATATGCGTCTGGATTTGAACTTTATTGCTTCAGCTGATACTTGCGCAATCCCAGAACGTTTTTCCAGCCTATCCTAGTATCGCAGCTGCAAGAAATTTTCAAACAGAAATTAGACTGAAAAGGCGGTAAAACAGCCAGCGGACCCTCTCCAGTTGAGTGGAACGTGCAGAGTGGGGATTACACGATAATGTGCCGCGTGTCCAAGAGGCATTTGGCAAACTTTCACTTAAAATGCCCGTGCCACTGGAGTTTTACTCTTACGTGGAGCCAACAAATTTGTGTTTGTTTTATTGTGGCGGAACAAGTCCTGTTTGCACAAACATTCAGACCTTCACTCTGGAATCAAATGTGAACCGAGGGCAAGTATAAAAAAAAAGATACACCCTAAGTGTATACTAGATTCAAAGCACCATTGGTTTGAGGTTTATTACTTTTCAAGTGATTTGATTTGCTCTCTTTTATTATTCCCCGCCTCCACTTCCACCACACCCAACCTGGGCTCCTAAACCTATGATACTATTATTGCCTCCGTCACTGCTTTTTCTCATCTTTTAAACTTCGTTTCCCTCAACAGTGCGATACTTGTTTCTCACCAGAGTGATTGACACTCTGAGCAGCCAATTACCCCATTTCCAGACATTTCAACAAACTGCCGTTCCTAAGAACACTATTTCTTAGAAGCCTATCGAGCTAACTGCCTAAACAGTAGAACTGACATGGTGATCGTAAGCAACGAAGAATATATCGTAGAGTCATAAAGTGTTGCGGTCTCCACGCTGCCTGGTCGCGTGGTTTATGGCCACAATGACATAACGGTGTTGTGTGGATAGAGGTAGTGGCCCGCTGTGAATTGCGAAGTCGCAAATTATCTGCAGAAAACACCCCGCTTTCGCTGAAGAGTATGTACCGTTAATGTGGTCAACGATGGGCCGAATCCAGGTATCGGAGCGTTGAGCAGAGGGGCACCAAGAGATAGCACTTTGGCCTAAGACCTGATAAAATATTAAGCCAAGTGTAATGGCTTAAAACACGTGACCATATAGTCACGCAAGACGTTTTTGGGTTAAGAAACATAAAGAGCGTAGCGAGTTCCGATCCTCCTATTTTCTTATTATTAATCCAGATACAATGAGATTGAGGCATTAGCCGATAAGAACCAATCACAAAACAAGAAGCGTCAAAGTAAAGAGCCACACCCTGAGTTTCTTAAGTTTAAGTCAAAACCGAATTTGACCAACAGTCATATTTGGTTGTAACTACAAAAAAAAAAAAGACTAACAGCCTGTTTGCACGCAACCGGCGGTGAGCGGATAATTTTCAAAGCTGTACAACAAAGTAGTTTTCGAGAAGTTCTGGCATTGCAGATATTTTAATGAAAACTTTGACTGCGACATCCAGTCGTCCAGGTGTCCGTACAACTACTTCCAAGTCAAATAATTCCTCTGAAGTCGCGAGGGCGAACTTCTACAAGCACAAACCCGGGGAACAACAAAAATCTAAGCAATACGTTCGCGTTGGTGTTACGACATTCTTTCGAGAATTATGTGCCCCAACACCTGCATGACGAAAGGTCACCAAGACTGCAAGCTACATCAAGAGGACAATGACGATGATGGATTGTTTGATCGATGAAGTTGAGGGTGAGTGCACCGACCGACCGCGGGCTGTCCGCATACATGAGAGAGCGCCCCTTCGTCTTCAGTGCTGATTATTTATACTACGGCTATTCGACAGGTCCGCGTGGTTCTGATAAGAAGCCGGGAAGTCAAAGGCTCTGAATTGACAGCGGAGATAACGCAAACTGTGAATAAGGCATCATCTCCGGCTGAGCCATTTAATAGTTTCTTGATTTATAACATTACAGTAACTCGGAGATCCAAAATAGCGCGAGACAGGCACGTGTGTTTTGTGTTTACTGAAAACACAAGAAAAAGGGGCATGCCTGCTCGTGTTGTTAATCTACCTATCTACACACCTTAAGTTGTCATCGGATTGACTAGGTTGTTATGTAGAGATTAAAGGGAAGCCGAAACAAAGCGCGGTCTAAGAATCCGTGCTCTCAGGGTGAGAGGTGAAGGCAAGCGGGCAAAACAGAGCTCGAGCGGTCTAATCGGTCAACGCCAGATTGTTCTGCATCAATGGGCAGCTCGTATCTCATGTAGATGGTTAGATTTTATTCATACTATTTTTTTAAAGTGTGAGTTAACGTAATTTCGTGCACTACGAAAAAAAACAACATACGTACGCAATTGTAAGATGATGGGAAGTGGAGAGATAAGGAATAGGAGGTTTGAAATTTTGGTGCGGGGTTATATACTGACTAAGGTCTGATTGGCATTTTGTTGTTATGGGAGTGAAGGTGGAAGTGTAGATTTCGTTGTGCGCTGCTGTTGCAATCAGTGCCCCCCGACCCGCCACACAAGCACACAACCCCAAAGTACTATTAGTATACATAATCTGTACACCTTAAATTTTAAAGTGAAGTTAAAGTGCGCTCTAAATTCATTCACAGTAAAATCTAGTACATTATAAGTACACATTAATCGTTCATTTTAGTAAACGGATAGCATAGTCTTCATACAATTCAAGGATGTCCAACCACAATTACTTGTTTCTGTGTGTAAAAGTGTACTTTCAGTAGTGTCTACAAGCACACTTTTTTAAAGTTAAAGTATACTTCCAGTAAACTGCCATACTAAAATTGTACTTTTAGTATACTAAGAATACTATTAGTGTATTGCTTTTACCGGAGACCATCGTGCGATAAACCTTTCACAATGAGTGTGTCTGAAATATCAATAAACATAATTTATATTTGTTTAAAAATTTTAAACTGAGAAAACTAAACTATGCTTTAGGATGTAGCCATCTTCGAACATGCCCGACATATGCCCGGAAAAAAATATAAGACAATTCTCACGCGCATGAAGGTAGGCGCATCGGAGCAGATTGATACACGTATCGAACACCTCTCCCCAATTCAGTAGCAAGTACACATCGCAACACTGTTAGCGCGAACACGACATCGGCGCATTTTCGCATTTTACTTCTAAATAATATTCGCGAGCACGAAATTTTATCGCTTACATTATAGAACTAAATGAGCTCTTCCCGTAGCAATAATAACTTGGACGACATCCCTTGGTTTCAAAGAGAAAAACTGGAAAAACCGGCGACCGCTTGTTCGCGCTAACAGTGTCGCACTCTGTACGCTGACCCGGACTACGCAGGACGTTAACACCTACTCGCAGCAAATAACAAAATAGATACAAGGGCACTACGCATGCATAAGCACGTCGACACGATATCTCGTAGACCGATTTTAAACGAGCATCGCTCACAGCTAAGAGACATCAGATACAGTTTTGTTAAAAGCATTCCTTGCGCTTTATTGTTTATAACACGCGAGTGAAGGCGACGTATGTTAACAAGTAGTGCTCTTTCATTGCTTCCCGGGATCATGAAAATTCCACTTTTAGTACGTTAGCGGTTGCCTTGTACACGTTACTAAAAAAAAGTAATCGATTACAATTACTATTACTCTTGGCTAAAAAGTATTCGATTAGATTACTTGATTACTTGACGGCAAAAGTAATTGGACATTACTTAAAGAAGTAATCGTTACTTTTCCGATTACTTTATTGTGTGAAGACACATCTTTAGCGCTCATAACAATGAACTACTTCCAACCTATATTTCACATTTGCACAAGTATTGAAGAAGAAAAACTGGCTCCCTCTTCGTGGTCGTTGCACCTTAACAGTGCGGACACAAGCATAGAATTCGTTTGAAGACGTTTAATGATTTGGCCGTTCGCCAGTGTGTGTGTGTGTGGGGGGGGGGGGGGGGGGGGGGGGGAGAAGCGGAGAGGGTTCTAGATCTTGTTAAGCTTGAGCAAGGGTTGTCGCTCAAAGTTTGCGTCGCTCATTTTATTATTCACATGTGGATGAGCTCGCATGTTATACAAAAGAGCAGCAGCTCCAGGATTTGAAACGGATCATGTGTAGTATCCATTAGCGGAAGAGATCGCCCCGACCACTTCTCAACTCGAAACATTGCTTGTCACAAAGACCACGTAGGGAAATATTTCAACTGCCTTTGTTATATTTTGCATCCGCTTTAGGCATTCTTCGGATTCTGGTTCTCCTACGGGCTGCGAGTAGGTACCCTAAGCAGGATTTTTATTTTTTTTTTATTTCTGTGTGTGTGTGCGTGAGGGGGCTAGTTTGAACGAAGGACTCATAAAGCTACATTCTGCTTCCTCAAACTTCGCCCTGAATGGCCTTTTTCACGCACTGTGGCTTCCCTGGGGCTTCCCACTCCCAGTCCCAGCTCGAAAAAAAAAACAAAAACGGACATTCAACAGAAACTGTACATACAAAGGGGTTGACCTTGTTTCCTACAGCTCCGCAAAAATCTTTCTTTTTTCCGTTCGAAAAAAAGCAAGTTTAATTTTTGTCATTTCATAAAAAAAAGGGGTGTGCCGGGGGAGGGGGGGGGGGGGGGGGGTCCCGTGGAAAAATTGTAACGGTTACGAAGACATTCTAGGGGTCCGCGGAGCCCTGCCTCATCAGTAAAGCCCGGCAATAAAGTTGTCTTTTGTCAGATCGAGAAGAAATGTTCCAGGTTTCGGGCGAATTTTTTCGCGTGTATGTCAATAAGGGAAGTTTATTTCACACTAGCTCTTAGTCATATGCATTTATTAAATTATTATTGTATTTAACCTACACATTTTCCCTCCTTTCACCATGAACGGGGTCCTCCATCATCTGCGCCGATCCACAAGGGGTCCGCGAAACATCGATAGTTGAGAACCACTGATCAATCGGAACTGGGACTACGAAGGCCTTCCAGTCATACTCGATGTACCGGGCTTATGTTCGTCAATTCTGGGACAGCCGTCGGTAGGTTTGATTTGCGAAGATGCAACTCAAGTTCTCTGACGTATAGGTCTTAGAGGCCTAGTAAAAAGGGTTCCCCATGGCGCCGCAGCGCAGCCCCATTCAACCGGTCTATTCGAGTGATTATTTTGTCAGTGCAGTCCATCTCGTTGTACCGCGAGTGTATAAAGTTGCGAGTGTCTTGTACGCGGGCTTGTTACGCATTCTGTTTCATTAACCATGCGGAAAAATTTGCTTGCCATTCCCTTTGCTTAATAAGAACTTATAATTTCCTATGCAACACATTCGCTCCAAATAAGTAACCAGGTAACAAAACATTTATTGTGCGAGGTGATATGCAATTTGACTTTTGTGGGCGGTCATGTACACTTTCAACCTGAATTAAAATTGAGTTGAATGTTATTAGGATGAGCGGAAAATCAGCTCGAGACCCCGATTTCACGCCACTTGGAATATCTTCAATCGCAATACGTGTTCGGCCTAGATATAACTTTAAACGTTCAGATCAGTGTTGCGGAGTTGCCACTCGGGAGATGGAATGATTCCAGAATCATTCCTGAATTTCGCGACCTCGGAATGAAATGGGAATGGAATGGCGGCAACATTGAGGGGAATGGAATGGGAATGGAATTAGAGGCCTTTTGCCCGGAATGGAATGGGAATGGATTGGAACCAGTTCTTTATTTTTTTATTCATTTAATCTTTTTTTTTTTTTTTTGGGGGGGGGGGGGGGGTTACGTTTAGTTAAACCGAGCCAGTCAGCGAGTCAGTTGCTCAGAAATAAAATGAGCGGGAAACATCTGGCCCTCGTGGAGCCCCAACAGACTCATTCGCGAAAAAATGCAATACAAAAAACAAGCGTCAAAGCAAAGAGCAGAGGGGGGAGGGGGGGGGGGGGGCGGTTAGTTAGAGTTTTGAAAGCAGGGAAATCAAAGGAAGTGTTTCTGTACCAATGGGTCAGTATGTCACCTTTGGGGGTGGCGGTGGCAGCGGTGGCGCTTTTCACTGCTTTCACGGACGCGCAGGCCGCAGGCGGCGGGCTTGACTGGTGTTACACGAGAGCCAAACAAGAAACCAAGCACCAAGCAAAAGAAACAAAGAAAGCGGCAAAAGAAAGAAACCGCCATGCACGGCTCCTCATAGTCCTTCTTGTCTTCCTTTTTTTTTTTTTTTTTTGCGACGGCATGGAGAATGCACGAGCGCGCACCGACTGAGATCTGGGAGCGGGGGGCGACTCATAAAGCCCGGTTCACACAGTTGCGTTTGACTGCGTTTGACTGCGTTGCGGCAGCGAGACACCAGGACATCCCTGCTGCTTATATCGCGTGCCAAGAAGATTCCTTAAATTGGATTCCACGCTTCATACGAAGCACAGATGTGCCGGTGACTCGCTTTCGGTTCTCGCCGCAACGCAGTCAAACGCACTCAAACGCAAGTGTCTCAACCGGCCTTAACTCGCAGAGCTCCGATAACTCGTTGACTCGCGCGCCGCCGAAAGATGATCAGTTATTGTTTTCTTATAGTTCGAGGAGCGTTGTTTAGCAGGTGGCCAACCCTGCTGCCTTCCACGTTCATTCGCGCGCTCTCCTTTGAAGTGCAAAATCTAGCTTGCTTCGGCATTAAAACAAAGCGAGATTCACTCCTCCCTTCTCCTCTTGCGCTTTGCTCCGACTCTTGTTTTTTTATACTGCATTTTTACGTGTAAGTCCACCTTTTACTTGGACTTTGTTCCGATGCTTGTTTTCTGTTTTATATGTTTTGCATTCAAGTGGGTTGGGGTTACAAACAAGCGAGCGGATGCCCGCTCATTTCCTTTGACTTTAGTCTCTGCATACTTTGTTTCACCTTGCGATGAACCACTGCGGACGCTACGAGTCACCCCCCAGACAATCCAGCACCGTGAGCTTAGTAAATTCAGTGCTTTTCTTTTTAGGCATTTAGCTTTTTTTTTTGCAATTGTCTATGCGTATCATAATGCCAGCTTTATGCTGCTTCTGCCGGCAGCACAACAGGGTTGGGCAGTATCGCGATACATTCCTATGCGATAGTATTTCAGCAATACATTTCGTGTGTGTATTTCTGTATCGCAATACATTGTTTTCACAAGTATCTGTATTCCTGTATCGAAATGCATTTGGAATGTTTCTTTTTATAGTGATACATTCAAGATGAAATGTATTTCGTTACATTAATTGAGAAATACACCGCCCCGCCCCCCCCCCCCCCCCCCCCGAATAACAAAGTACAAGTCCGAACGCCTTTTTGTTTTTACTTCTGAGGGCACTAGGGTCAAGGGGATGCTGATGCATTGTGACTGTGCTAACCAAGGTTCCTTCCGAGTTCCCAAATTATTTTTCTCTTCTGAGAAATGTTGAGTCGGGACTCGAAACAGGTAGCGTGCCAGGAGTTGAGTCGGAGCATCTTCTACCGCGGGTCCCTAGGTAGGGATTCCATGAGTCATTGTTTACCGGCATCCATTGCCCGCTGCTAATTAGTTAGAGCCTCGAGAAACAGGAAATCAAAGGAAGTGTTGCTTGGCCTGTGGCCGAGTAGCTGAGTCACTGTGCGTTGCAACACGAGTCTGGCGGTGGTTGACTTGAAATAGTAGGATGACACACGCAGTGAAGTTCAACACATATCCGAATGCGTCTGCGCCCGTAATATTGCACGGCTCAAGGGTACGTCATCAGTCGACGTGAACGTGACCCGCTGCTCTGGTGATCCGATAACCAGGAAGGAGGCCAGACGTGGCCTCGCTGTGCCGACCCAGACTTTGTACACCCGGCGACTCGTCTCGAGCGCGCTATTTCTCGGAGAGCTCGCACCTGTGCCGGCCATCTCAGGTCTCAATCCACGAGGTCTCTGTTTGGATGATGCTAGGTGAAACTTGAGGACTGCCATTCATGCGTTGGAGGCGGAGGGTCGGCAGGAAGGACCGCCACAACAGGGATTCCACCGTATTGATTTTTCGACCGTAAAAGAAGATAAGACATGTGCTCCAGGATGCTTCAGGTGGTCGGGTTTACTACGGTTGATCGAATGCCATTTTATCGAAGCACGTTTTAGAGAATGGGCACGTTTTATCGAAGCACGGTTTAGAGAAAGCAAAGCCTCAGTTTAGAGAAACGCCGTTTATCGAAAAGGGAACGCTTTTTAAAAAAAGGCTTTCCTACTTCTCGCGTGTATCACTGGTGCGCGTGTTAACCCAGGCCTCCCGCTGCGCTCCCGCCGCTTCGCGGCGGCAGTCTGCGGCGGCTCATTACAAAAATGTTAACTCACCTTATTTACCCGTAAACGCCGCTTCGCGGCGGCCGAATTCGCTAAAAGGAGGCTCATCGCCATTTTCTCTAAACTGGGTTCTCTATAAAGGGATTCGATAAACCGGGGTTGGTAAAACAGCGTTCGCTAAAACGAGCTTCTCTAAACCGCATGCCTCCGCAGGTGGTCCACTATTCTCAAACATTCCAAATGCAACTGCCTCCACGATCTTCAACGAGGCCACCTACAACGAAAGTACGTATTGTCCTTTCATACAGCAGTGTGGGTAAAGTATCATGTTCATGTTGCACCTACAGATGCAAGAATACTAGTTCATTCCACCGTGACGTCATGTGATCAATGTTGACAGGGGCGCTCTAATTGAACAGGGGAGTGGTGATGTTTTGTTAGAATTTAGAGTGACATGGGATTTATTTAGAGGTTGAAGTCTTTTCGCATAACTCGTCAGACAGACAGGATGTCAGGGAAGGAACCGCGGTCAATGCTTGATGGAACGTTTTTTGAGCCAACTGAAGACTTTCGTCCGGAACCACTAGCTTCAAGGCGAAGTGCTAAGCCTGCGCGAAAGTAATTTCGGGATAAAAAAAACTTCCACTTCAAAGTTCAAGCCTCATCTTAGTTGGCGTCTCAAAGAAATTTTAAAAATGTATTGAATTATCAGTATTTGTATTTCTGCCCTCTATAAAATATATTCGTGTATTTGTATTTCCAAAGACTTTTTGCCTCTTTTTAAAATGTATTTCCGATACCAATTCATTCTTACAGATATATTTGAGTATCAGTATTTTAGCTGCTTCAAATATTTCCAAATATTTTTAAATACATTTTTGAGTATTTCTACCCAACCCTGCAACACAATTTAGCTGTCTAGTGCCAATTTTTACGTTTAGGAATTAGAGGAATGGAATGGAACGATTCAGCCATTCCAGGAGTGGGAATGGGCCCAGTGTCCCCATTCCTAGGAGTTGAAAGGAATGGAATTATCGAAAACTCTAATTCCCCGGAATGGAATTGGAATGGAATGGGGGTGCCCATTCCGCAACACTGCTGTCAAGTGCCAATTTTTACGTTTAGGATTTAGAGGAATGGAATAGAACGATTCAGTCATTCCAGGAGTGGGAATGGGCCCAGTGTCCCCATCCCTAGGAGTAGAAAGGAATGGAATTATCGAAAACTCTAATTCCCCGGAATGGAATTGGAATGGAATGGTGGTGCCCATTCCGCAACACTGATTCAGATTGCGGAGCCATTTACTGTGCTGGCGCAGGCAAGAAGACAAGTATGAATCTAATTTTAGTTACAAAATCATCAGGGATATTTGAGCGAGTTGGTACTATCCGTGAAATGGCGCAACTAGAGACACGGACGACGAGGGAGACTGGATGACACAAAGCATTCATCTTGTTAGTCTCTCTCTTTTTTCCGTCTAATCGCGTTGTTTCAGGGTTGATCAATTTTCATGCGACGGACACACTGAACCTTAAACGCCTTCAAAGATATGAACGTTTCGAAATGGTTTTTGCTTGTTGCCTACCTCTGTAATCACGTAAATAACCAGTTAATAAAATTTAAATGAAACAGATGCAACGATGAGTTCTAGACAAACATTGTTCAAGATTAAGTGTAAAACTATCCTAACAGCAGAGGCCACTGATGCGCGCTGTAAGATCCCCGCCAGTTTAAATTAAGGAATCTTCACCACTCGCTCATTTCATGACAAATTTGTTTGCGGGAGCGACTACCCATGACACGCACAAAGCGCAGAAATTTAGAAACACTCGGCTTGTATTCGGCAAACCATTCCGAGTGTCGAATAAACGCAAACGGCAAGAAGTATCATAGGTTTGGAACCCGCCCCTTTCCGTTTCTATCTGAAGAAAAAAAAAACATGCAATTGGCGTACGTTATTTACTTATTTATTTGTTTATCCTCAAAGCCAGATGTGCTACAGAGGGGAGTGGGGTGCAAAGGTAACAAAAAACAAAACAGCATAGAGCAAAAAATATTATACAGTTGTAAGGGCTCTTTATAAGAAAATATCAGATATGGCAGTTCTAAAACACGTGCAATCAGGAATTTCGGCGATGGCTCCGGGAAGGTGATTCCACATTGGTGAGGTGCTAGGAATAAAAGAGTCATGAAAATGTTTCGTGCGACTATATGGAATGGCAACTTGGTGATGGTCATCGATGCGTGCTGAAACGTAATAAGGTGCTGTTAGCAGCCTTCCTTTCAGAATCGAGTTGTTATGATAAATCCTATGAAACAGACATAGACGAAACAATTTTCTACGCTGCGAAAGCAGAGGTAATGATAAGTATTATTTCGTTGCAGTCACACTAGATGTACGATGGTAGTTAGAAAGTATAAAACGAGAAGCTCCGTTTTGAACTGATTCCAATTCTGAAATAAGCGATTCCTGACCTTGATCCCAAACGAAGGCTGCATATTCCAATTTAGTGCGAACTAATGTTTTAAAAAAGTAGTAATTTTAATGAAATGGGTGCAAGATAAAAGTTTCTGCGGAGATAGCCTAGCATGCGATTTGCGTTATTTACAACATGGTACACGTGACGTTTTCAGGACAGGTTAGAAGAGAGATGCACGCCCAGTTATTTATACGATGATACGGATTCAAGAGAGTGGTTATTTAGATGATGAGAGGGACATTCTGTGTCACGACGAGAAACACGCGTATATTTGCACTTGTTAGTATTAAGTTTTATGTTCTACAAATCACACTACTCAGAGACGCGGTTAATATCAGACTGGAGAAGATGTACATCAGAATCACTGTTAATTTCACGATAAATTACACAGTCATCGGCAAAAAGACTCAGAGATGAACATAGATTAGTTGGGAGGTCATTAATATAAATAAGAAATAGGAGAAGGTCCCAGGACGGAACCTTGGGGTACACCTGAGCCAACTGGAGACGAATGAGAAATAGTATAATTAGCATTTGCAAACTGAAACCGGTTATTGAGGAAAGCGTGCAACATTGGGGTCTAAGTTAAGTTTACTCAGTTTGAGGAAAAGTAGTTTGTGTGTTACTTTATCGAATGCGTTTGTAATAGTACGTCCCCCAGTTGTACTAACAACTGTGAGACGTACGTAAAAAATATAGTTTCATTTTCGTACTGCAGCGTTTACTTTTTTATCCACAACTTTAACTACTATAGCCGTATCTAAAAAGGCAGACCGACCTATTACATTACAAATTGTAGAAATTAAAAGCACCAAAAACACAAAAAAGTAGAATAACGACGTACACCACAAATAACTCTGGAGTGTACGGCGTCCTTCTGATTGTCCACGTGTTCTTGGGCGCTTATATTCTCTACAGTGTACAAACAACTCGCCCAACTACATACCCTTCTTCCTTCTAAATACTCAACAGGTAATTGCCTGGATATTTGAGTGTAGTTTACCAACCGGTGTACCTCATATAAACACCTGGAAGAGTCAGAACATTGCTGATAGTACTTATATACGGATGTATAACTCAGCTGATCTTGATCCAAGGAGGCTGGATCCAGTGTAAACGGAGCGAAAAACGAGAAGTGGCAAGCGGAAATACAAATAAAAAAACAACAGGAAAATTCTACAGAAAGCAATGTAGTCGTAAAACGACCCGCGAATAATGTTTGGGGAATATCCTCTCGTACGAACCGAGAACAAATGGCGTCGTTACGATGCGGAAAGTGCTAGTGTGTACCGCACTGCAATCTTTTCTTTCCGTTCGAGATTATAGAGATGATATTTATTTGAAACGTCCGCTTGCCATTCCCGCTAGTTTTAATATTCTGTAATGTGGTAGCTTTAGTAGTGAGCGCGCCAGTGCTAGGAGGAAATTGTAGTATATTTTTTGTATATATCAAGGTTTAAAAAAAACACGGATAAATAGGATTTGCTTTCACATAAAATCATCAAGCATGATAGCCATTTAATTGTGCCTTAATTCTTGAGTCTTCGTTTTAATGAGTTACTGTTCAGCTATAAAATGCTAAGTACTCACTGCATTTGAACAAATCATGTTGCATTCGTAACTTATTACGGCTTTGTTTTCGCTTTGATTATTTCTGCTGCGAAAATGTGTGTTTATCGAAAGATTCGACGTATTTCAACAATTCCTCATTTATATACAACGAGCAAGGCTCCCGACTTTTGTTGAACACTGTTTTAGTGACTTGATTTGCAAATGTTATTATGCGTGCATAAGTTCTTGTGTTTTTGTTACACGAGATAAACTAAAGCAAGGGCGAAGAGTTTCTAGCCCTAGGGGTTGGAATATGTTAGAACTTACATTAATTTGCTGATGTTTGTTTCGTTGACAATATATTTTTTATTATTATGCAGCTATGTGTGCCGAGAGAAAGATACCGTACAACAAAGCTAGAATTGCGGAAAGTGTAATTGTCAACGTAGCATATGAGCATAAAAATGGGACTGACCTTGTCCTCCCTTCACAAAAAAACTCAATCAACACTCAATGATAAAAAAGTCTTAAAAGGAACACAAATTCCTTAAGCCCGAGCATACTTTTTCTTTATTCCTTCGGTGATCAAAAATATAGTCACACTAGAAATTATAAAAAGAACGAAACTCGACCAATAAACCACATTTAGATGAGAAATACTTATTCCCTCTAACGTGTGGTCCAAAGTTAACAAAAAGTTAAGTGAAAAAAAAAGCTGACTCATATCTTATTAACAATACTCTTTTCGGTTGGTTTATAATATCTTAGAACTTCCCGAGGTCTTTGCAAGAACTCTTACATTTGGTGCAAAAACATTTCCGCGGAAACGTCGTTGGAATACACCCAAAGGAATATTCAGGCAGTTGCGAAAGAGCCAGAACAAATAAAACTAAAGATTGCCGCGTCTGAAGTTAGTTCATGACGCTAACAATAAATGTTTTGTACTATCCACCTGTGAACTGAGTGTATCTACCGGGGGCTTCGTGCGCAAAGGCAATTTTTAGCATTGCAGTCAAGTCTGACCTATATTTCGGGGTGCTGCACAAAACAAACAACAAGAATAATGCCGCGTTTGCCATTCGATGACAGTGTGACCGCAAACAAACCTTCTACTATCTACCAAAGTGCCCAAAAGCAAAACCGCAAAACTCGACCGCATGCACGCGCCACGAATACATAGTGGCAATTTAGAGTGGGAACTGCGCTACAAACAGATAAAATGTCTCGTGGCACCCATGGAAGGCTCGAAAGAAAGCCAATCTCG
This sequence comes from Ixodes persulcatus, assembly GCA_013358835.2. Taxonomy (NCBI): domain Eukaryota; kingdom Metazoa; phylum Arthropoda; class Arachnida; order Ixodida; family Ixodidae; genus Ixodes; species Ixodes persulcatus. Next base: position 891,790 of record JABSTQ010010847.1, read on the forward strand.
ACACCGCCTGAAAGTTTCAGATCAGTCTAAACAAAGACTGCATGCGGTTGTGCGATTACGCTTCAGGGCAGCGAAGCCGTGAACGACACCCACTTTGTTTCCGCGTGCTGCACTTAGGGCTTGAAGAAAAGAAGTTTATACAAAATCAATATACATATATTTGTCTTTGCATTGGTTGCGAATTTCGCAACAAACTCGCCATAGAGCTTCAGAAACAACGAAACTCAAGTAGTAGACGTCCGATATCCTAGGACTAAATGCAGCTCAGCAGTAGCGAAAACTTTCGCCTGCTGAATCAGACGTCATAAAACTTTCGTTTGTCGTTTACCGTTTTAAACATAAAGAATAATTTAATCGGTGTGGGTTAATGTAATTATTACTGCGTGATTAGAAACTAGTTATCCCACAGCACATGTTTCTTTTCCTCTTGTGAATACAGTTTTCCAATGGGAAATCCTTGTGATTGGAAAATTGCTATCGTAATCCCCGTTCACAAGACGGCTTGACCGCCCACCAATTGATAACTTCCGTACTATTTCCCTCTCCGGTTTATTAGTCTAAACTTCGTAAACATAAACTTTACTCAAATATAAATATTTTAGAGTCGCAAAACCTTCGTTTTGTGCATCAGCGGAAATTTTGTAAATCATGCTGTCGAAGAACCGAATTAACAACCTTTCTCACCGACATTTATTCAGGTTTGGATCCCAACGTTTAAACTGGCGCCATTTCCATTGAATTTTTCAAGGCATTTGACAGATTTCCTCATTAATGTCTTTTATAAAAACTGATAAGTTAATATTCACGCCTCTGCTAACTGGATCTCTGAATTTCTGATTAATGGCACCCAGTACTCTTCTATTAACATCATAAAATCTCAGGCCTTTACGGTAACCTCTGTAGTACCCCAATATACGGTAATTGGCCCTATTTATTTTTAATATACATTAATGACTTCATAATATCTTCGTCGGTGCGGGTATTCCCTGACGACTATGTAATTTACAAACCTATATATAGGTTTGTATTACATTAAATTACATAATCGCTTAATATTCTTGTGCCGCTTGATCAGTGGTGTCAAAAATGGCAAAATGCTCTAAATTTTACTAAATGTAAATTCCTATCTTGTTAACGCCGCTCACTTATTAAAACACATCCCTTACACCTTGCTACCACTCCAGTGACGCCTTGTTTATCATGTAAATATCTTGGAATCGATCATACCTCTGATCTACCATTGACTGCTTATATAACCTGTGTCGTTGCTGACGCTAACTGTACTCCCCGGTTTCCGCACCGTAACCTCAGACTAGCGACACGCTTAGCGAAACGACTGGTCTACACTAAATTGGCAGCATGCAAGCTAGAAGACGCTTTCCCTTTATGGTCTACATGACAATCGTATTTAAGTGGCATATTAGAAGCCGTTCAAAATAGATCACTTCAGATTATTTATTCTGACTACTCTTTATATACTATCATATTAGGATTGCGCCAGTCAGCTAACCTATAGACACACTTTCATACCGCCTCCGTGTATTCCGTTTCTTTCTTCATCAAATATTTTATCACAGTAGCTATCTTAGAGACTCCTTGCTATCACCTCCTTACCGTAGTTTCCCCCGTCGTTGCTATTCTCTTAAATTACGTGACATTTCTTCGTCCACAGTGTCTTATCGTATGTCTACACTACCATTGGCTATAAAAGTCTGGAATGAAACACTTACCACATTGTCTCTATAATTAACACTAATAAGTTTGCAGCAGCTACTACCCTTTTCTTTTCCGACCCCTCAAATTATATGAGAATGTTTTAGTATTCAGTTACTCTTGCGTTGGTTGTGTTCCATATTTGTATATTTATATACATTCGAACCCCCTTGTGTAATTGCTCTTGCAAGAACTCAAGGAAAATAAATGGTTATGAATGATAAATGAATCAGTTACGACATTTAAAATACAAAGACTAATTTTCTTCCTTGAGCACAAGTTACATGGTAACCATAAGGGTGCTCATTCCTGTTTTCATTTTGGTAGTAGATATATGGCAAGGAAGTTTCGCGTTGATATATACAAACGATTGCCCTAAGAATAAACCATATTTTCCAAAGGTTGGTTCACATCTTATTTAAAGGTGTGCTAAGATTACCCCTGCAATTAGGCTCTTATGTAGTCTTACTCCAATCGTGAATTCGGTATGTACGATTATTTAGTGCAGCCTGTCGTTATGAACAAATTCTTATTAACAGTAGAGTGGGTTTTTTCGATCGGTACTTGGCACAGCGAAAGTTTTAAAATGATTTGTGACGTTGCATATTCTAGCTTATTGTTAGCTAGCACATTTCTCAAAGTGGAAAATAGTTGTACGAGAGAACACAAATATATTATCTGAAAAGGTATTTTCAGTGGAAAATATAACTGGGTTAGAATATATGTCCTACTCTCCTCAAACTAATCTACAACATACAATAACAGAATAGACTGCACTATTAAGCCTTTGTCGTAAGAACGCTTCGTTTAAAAATGTATGAAACTAGGTTACATAATTAGTACTCTTTGCTCAGTATTCAACCTCATCTGAAATTTATATTCTTGTTCAAAGCAATTTTGAGGCGCTTAACATACATTAAACTTCTGTGGGGCATCTTGCCGTGCTTTCTTTTTTTAAAATGACAATCCGAGATATTGTTCCCAAACTTCGTCTTCAGTGATCACTTTGCGCCTGGCACGTCTTTTTCTTATTCTACTGCTAACTAAGTACCACAGACGATTACTGTATTTATTAATTCTACATTGCTTACTTTCATATGACGTTTTACAACCCATATGTAGCATCTATGACAAAATTTCACTTGTCTCTCTGCATGCTTTTTAATAAAGTATAAAGGTTGTTTTCTACTAAACTGTGCCAAAAGTTTAAACCAGCTTGGTGCAGGCTACACGTGTCTAACCTGTGCAGTATTGTTGACGGTCCTATTGAAAAAAATCAGAATATTTTTTTCATATCCCAAACCGCCTAGTAAACATATTTTGTTTGGTTCATTTTTTAATCATGAAAGTTTACGCAAGCCCTTCAATACAAAAAGTTGTATAGTTTGTTGATTAACATCCCATCGTGTTACGTTTACCAAGGTAGCGTAAAAGGGTGAATTGCTTGGTTGGTTGGTTGTTGAACGTCAATATTAAAAACAGCGCAGAAGGACGGAACAAAAGTAGAAGCAGCACACAGGACCGATGCTAGAAGAAGCAAACAGCGTCCGTCCTGTGAGCTCCCTCTATTGTTCTCCCGTTTTTATGCGCTGTTTTAATAGTGACTGTCAGGGTAGCCTTCTTTGTCTCATTAATTTAGCTTGAAATAAAACGCGCTAGAAATACACCCACTTGACAAAGCGCAATAACATCGCAGTTTTCTAGCAGACAGTCACGTATTTTGGGAATCTCCAGAGAGACATTTGCGTTTTCTTAAAAGCTAAACAAGTTGACACCGAAACTATGTATGAAAACTCACAATAACGTTTTTTTAACACTCTCTTTAACTTCTGTATTGTAGGGTTTGCGCACAAGGTATCTTGTGTTTATAATTTTTTTGACCACCTGAGACTGGGTGGTCTAAAAAAATGGTAAACCTACACCAGCTCGCCTGCGCCCTAACTGTTTTATCTTGTGTATAAGATTAATGAAATATTCATTGTTAATTAGCCAGTGTGCCACATTGCAATACAACATAGTGACTTGCTCAATAAGACTGAAAACAATACTGCACCTGTTCAACAAGTGAAGCATCCACTAGCCTCTTAGGTGTTGGCAGAAGTTAGCTGAAGCACCTTATATCTGTACAAACTGTTATTCATATCAGATTGAATACAATTCTTCTCACTGCTTTTGCACTGATTGTTTCTTTGGCGTTTATTATGAATTTCTATCAAAAATAATTATCATTTTTATTTTACATTCTCATCTCAGATAGACTACACTGTTTTTTCCCTAAAAAAGCCGGTCATGCTGTTGCGTAGTTCCAGTTAACAACTGACATCATTTTGAGTGTAACTGAAGTACAGCACGTAAAGAGGTGGCTACACATAATATTTTTAACCGTCTACCCGAGTGAGCTATGGCGGCTCCACTTGAACATGTATTCCTATAGGAGAAAATATGCTTAATATTGTTTACGATAACTGAATGAAATATTTACACTTTATAGTGATTGATGTCCTTTCTATAAATATGGTGTTATTTTTCAAGTTTCTTGTTTGTTATGTTTTTGACGCGATGCTCATGCATAAAATAACACCTTGCGCACATGTGGGACATGACAACGAACATAAAGAATCCTATTAAAATAAACTATCGGTCCTTTAAAACTACTGAGTGCTATGAACAACAAACATAAAAAGTGCCTGACTTATTTTATTTAAAAAAAAATTGAAAATATCAGAAACTAAATTTCTGAAGTGCTAACAAGGTTTCATAATATTTTCATGAATAAACAATAACTTCAATCTAACCAAACCTCAATTGTTGCACTGTATATATTGCCGCGAGCGCAGCTGACCAAGTAGGCAGCGCGCTCGTCGCCTGACGGTTATCGCGCGTGCCTGTCACGCAGAAAGCCAGAGTTCGATTCCTGGCCGCGGGTACGCATTTTTGTTGACTCTAATGTAATGTTCTGGTAAATTCGAGAACCGTGTTGCTGATTCGAGTTTAGAATGTTCTAAACGCCGAACCTTCTACGCCGACTGTTCCAGAATCCCACGCGTGTACAAAAGGGGCTCCGCGTGGCCAGCCGGAGTTAGTTTCGCCTCAGCGTTCGATCCTGTTGCTTCGCCGCCTTCGACGTCCGCGACGCTCTGGTGTTATCTTTCATTTTCCTTTTATTTTTGGGCACAAGCTCGCCCCATATAGCGTTCAGTTTACTCAGTCATTCGCCGCCTCATCACTTGTCATTCGTGACATTTTGGTGGAGGTGCGGGATACCGCATGTCCGTGCAGCGCACCCCTCCAAGTTCCCGCAGTACAAGTCTGAACCCAAGCTCCGGAGGACCCGACAAAGACCAGATCGAGACCCAATCAAGTCGCCACATCAGAGGTGTACACCCGGAACACGGACTTCTGCCACCCACGACCAAGCCGAAGAAGACGACGATGGCAACCCATGCGCAGACCCCGGCCGTTTCTGCCGTCGTATACCTGCCGGTCGCACCCAGAACTCCAACGCCTTTCCACGGAGACGTCCACGAGGACATTGAAGGCCGGCTGCAACAATATGAGCGTGTAGCCCGCCACAACGGATGGACGACTGAGCAATGCCTCCACAATCTCTACTTCGCACTGGAAGGGACTGCGAGGCACTCGTTTGAAAACCACGAAGCGTCCTTCACTACGTGGGAGTCCTGCGCCGCCGAGTTGAAGCGAACGTTCCTCAACCACCACCGTCGGCAACGAGTGGAGCTGAGGACCTTCTCCAAACAAGGGTGCAGGGCCCCAACGAAAGCGTGACCAGCTTCGTAGAGGATGTCATGCGCCTATGCGCCCGAGCCGATCCGGAGGCAGCCGAGGAGAAGAAGCTTCGCGTCCTTATGCGTGTCGGGAAGGCTGAAATTTTCGGGGGCCTTGTCCGCAATCACCCGACAACCGTCGACGGTTTTGTGGCTGAAGCCACTAACATCGAGTGCGCGCTGTCAGCCCGAGCAAGCCATTACCATCGACTCGCCGGCGTGCCTGCTCCTCCAACCGCCGCATCTTGCCGACTGGACCTGAACACCACCGGTGTCGACGTCCTTCGGGAAATCGTCCGCGACATCGTCCGGAAAGAACTCCGCAAGATGCTCCCCGCCGCGGATCACCCATCCTCACTGTCTCTCACCGAGGTTTTTCGAGAGGAGGTTCACCGAGCCTTCCAACCTGAAGTCTCGATCAACACGACGACGCCAGAGGAACCGACTCTGAGCTACGCCGCCATGGCCCGACGTCCGCCGCAAGTCAAACGCCAGGCCACGGCGCCACCTCGACGAGACCCTCCGAGGCCGCAGTATCCTCGACACCAGGAAGGACAAGTCCAGGACGTCCGCCTGGAGCGACCCTTGCCGAGGAAAACCGACGTGTGGAGAACGGCCGATCGACGCCCGTTGTGCTACCACTGCGGGGAGGCCGACCATATCTACCGCCGTTGTCACTACCGGCAAATGGGGCTTCGTGGGTTTCACCCGAACGATCTACGCCCGAGGTACGGCGTCCGCCGTCATGACATCGAGGAGTATCTCCGACGCTCGCCCCACTCAGCGCCGTCTCTCCGCCGTGAATCCCGCTCACCATCGCCACGGCGTTCAGCGTCTCCAGCTCCCCGACTTCGCCGAGAGAGCCTCTCACCCCTGCGTCGCCGGGAAAACTAAGCGTGGCAACGCCTGGAGGTGGCGTTGCCGAAGACGACCGAAGCAAAGAGCCTCCAAGAACGCCGGAGCGCTCCCACTCGCCCGACGACCCGCATCGTAACGACGACCCTGCAACGGTGTCCAACAACCTAAACGTTGTTATCGACTGCCTCGACGCATCGGCACTCGTGGACACCGGAGCAGACTACTCAGTCTTGAATGGGAGGCTCTCCTGCAGCCTTCGAAAAGTCACGACGCCGTGGGATGGACCTCAAATACGAACCGCCGGAGAGAACCTCATCACACCGGTCGGGAGATGCACTGCTCGCGTCGAGATCTACGGTGAGACGTGCCCTGTCAAGTTCGTCGTTCTGCAAGACTGTTCGAGGAACGTTATCCTCGGAATGGACTTTCTCTGTGTGTGTGGCGCCGTCATCGACCTCGGAGCAAACCGGCTGACGCTACGAAAACCTGCCTTACCACAGGAGGAACCCAAAGCGACGTCATCCGCGGTACGAGTCCTCGCCAACCACGTGAACCTACCGCCGCGGTCAAGTGTTTTCGTACCCGTCGGGGTCGATGAGACTTTCTGCGGCGACGTTTTGCTCGAAGGAAGCCTCCAGTTGCTTCTAGGAAGAGGGATCGGCATCGCAAGAGGTGTAGCAGGCTCCAAGACGGACACACTGTCGCACTCGTAACGAACTTCCGACAGGAGGCCCAGCACCTTACGAAAGGCACCGCCGTGGGTCACGCCGAGGAAATCCCGGGTACAGCCCCAATCGCCTGAATATCAGAAGACCTCTCTTCGTGGCTACCCAAGACAACGCCGCCTTCGCAGTTTGACATCGACCCAACCCTGCCTTCCAAACAACGACGACAACTTAGTGATCTTCTCGCCGAGTTCACTGAGTGCTTCTCCACGTCGTCAAAGGTACGCCAAACGACCGTTGCGAAACACCGAATTGTCACTGAAGACAACGCACTTCCTGTTCATCGGTCGCCGTACCGTGTCTCTGTGAAAGAGAGAGAAGTCATCCAAAATCAGGTCCAAGAAATGCTCGATGAGACATTGTCCAGCCCTCAAGCAGTCCATGGGCTTCACCGGTAGTCCTGGTGAAACAAAAAAGACGGGACTCTTTGGTTCTGCGTGGACTATCCCCGACTGAACGCCGTAACAAAAAAGAACGCCTACCCGCTGCCACGCATCGACGACACACTGGACAGGCTGCGCCACGCCCGATAATTTTTTCGATGGACCTAAAGAGTGGGTACTGGCAGATTGAGGTCGACGAACGAGATCGTGAAAAGACTGCCTTCGTCACGCCGGACGGGCTGTACGAATTTAAAGTGATGCCGTTCGGACTATGCACACACCGGCGACGTTACAGAGCGTAATGGACACCGTTCTTTCCGGTTTGAAATGGCAAAGTTGTCTCGTCTATCTCGACGACGTCGTGGTATTCGCCAGCGACTTTGACAAGCACCTGAGATGTTTGCGAGCCGTGCTACAGGCTATCCAGTATGCCGGACTGACACTGAAGCCGTCAAAATGTCGGTTCGCTTACGGCGAGCTCAAAATCCTGGGCCATGTCGTGAGTGCTCAAGGTGTAAGTCCTGACCCTGCAATGACATCCGCTGTCGCCGAATTTCCGAAGCCATCAGACAAGAAATCCGTACGAAGATTTCTTGGGCTGTGCGCATACTACAGACGTTTCGTTCGCGATTTTGCCAAGATTTCTGCACCGCTCATGCATCTGACGAAGAACGACGTGAACTTCCAGTGGGGGGAGGAGCAAGAACAAACGTTCAACGAACTGAAGCAAAGACTCCAGTCGCCCCTATCCTCGGACACTTCGATCCATCAGCGGAAACGGAAGCGCACACAGACGCCGGCAACGCCGGGCTATACTTCGTTTCAGCTTCGGTCCGAGCGCGGCCGATGTTATGAGCCGAAGGGCGAATCAAACAGCAAAGAGGCACAACGTCATGGCGTGCTCTCTGCAGTTGACAGGACCAGCGGGTATTTGCCGTCTCTCTGTGCGTGCTCCTCTGCCGGCTCGTCCTATCAAGCGCAGAAAGCACGCCATGACGTTGCGCTTTTTGCGCTGTTTGATTGGCCCTTCGGCTAGTAACATCGGCCGCGCTCGGACCGAAGGTGCAACGAAGTATAGGTGCGGTGCTCGTCCAAAGACAAGACGGAGCAGAGAGGGTGATCGCTTACACAAGCCGGGCACTGTCCCGGGCAGAGAAAAATTACTCAACAAGCGACAAGGAATGTCTCGCTGTCGTCTGGGCGTTAACCAAATTCCGCCCCTACCTGTACGGGATCCCGTTCCGCGTTGTCACGGACCACCACGCTCTCTGTTGGCTCGCCAACCTCAAGGACTCGTCAGGACGCCTCGCTCGCTGGAGCCTTCGACTGCAAGAATTCGACGTGACCATTGTGCAGAAGTCTGGTCGCAAGCATAATGACGCCGATTGTTTGTCTAGAGCCCCAGTCGAATCGCCTCCTGTCAGCACTGACGACGACGATGACGCCCGTTTTCTCGGAGCAATTACAGATGCCGACATGTGAGCACTTCAACGAGACGACCCCGAACTTCGCGCCGTTATCGACCACCTCGAAGGTCAAGGAAGTTCAGTCCCGCGAGTCTTGGCCCGAGACTTGCCAAGCTTCGTTCTACGGCAAGGCGTCCTCTACAAGAAGAACTTCGGAACGACCAACCCTGCCTGGCTACTGGTTGTTCCGGCCAGCTTGCGAGAAGAACTCTTTCAAGCATGCCATGACTACCCGACGGCTGAACACCTTGGCTACAGCAGGACGCTTGCCCGGATTCGTGACAGGTACTACTGGCCGAGACTCCCAAATATAGTCTACCTGTACACACGGTCGTGCCATGAGTGCCAACGACGTCCAGAAGCCTCCGACGAAGCCAGCAGGACTCCTGCAGCCGATACCTGCCCCGACTACGCCCTTCCAGCAGGTCGGAATGAATTTACTTGGGCCGTTCCCAACATCAACGCAAGGAAATCGGTGGATTATCGTCGCGACCGATTATCATACATGATACGCCGAGACGAAAGCCCTGCCATCGGGAACAGCGGTGGAAGTCGCCAAGTTTTTCGTCGAGTTCATTCTCCTTCGACACGGCGCGCCTGAAGTGCTGATCACAGATCGCGGGTCATCCTTGATGGCACAGCTGACTCAAGAAGTTCTTCTGCTCAGTTATACCAGCCATCGACGAACAACCGTCTATCATCCGCAGACCAGCGGGCTAACGGAGCGGCTCAACAAGACGATCGCCGACATGATCTCCATGTACGTCGACGTAGAGCACAAGACATGGGACGAGGTGTTGCCGTACGTCACGTTTACGTACAACACAGCGGTTCAAGAAACCACGGGAATGACATCGTTCCAACTGGTACACGGCCGGACGGTTACCACAATGCTCGACGCCATGGTGCCTTACGTGCCGGCCGACGATGGCAACGACGATGCTCAACTGATCTCTCAACGCGCGGAAGAAGCTCGCCAACTGGCAAGAATCAAGATTCATGACCAACAGCAAGTCGACGCTCGGCGCAATAACCTTCGTCGCCGGAAGGTCCACTTTCAACCCGGAAACCGGTATGGGTGTGGACACCGATACGGCGCCGAGGGCTCAGCGAGAAGCTTCTCAAACGCTATTTCGGACCCTACAAAATCATCCGACGCCTCGGCGATCTAAACTACGAAGTTCTACCCGACGGAACGCGCCCATCTGCAAGACGCCAGCCACGACCCGAGGTGATGCACGTCGTCCGGCTCAAGCCGTATTACGAACGATAGAACTTTGGACTCTCATCAAAGAGTGAACTGTGAACTGTTGCTCGTGACTCTGCTACCCTTTTGTTGTGTATTTGTGTTTTTGTTTTGGGCTGCATCGGGACGATGCACGTTTTTTTTAAGGCGGGAATAATGCCGCGAGCGCAGCTGACTAAGTAGGCAGCGCGCTCGTGGCCTAACGGTTATCGCGCATGCCTGTCACGCAGAAAGCCAGAGTTTGATTCCTGGCCGCGGGTACGCATTTTTGTTGACTCTGACGTAAATGGTCTGGTAAATTCAAAAACCATGTTGCTGATTCGCGTTTAGAATGTTCTAGACGCCAAACCTTCTACGCCGACTGTTGCAGAAGCCCACGCGTGTACAAAAGGGGCTCCGCGTGGCCAGCTGGAGTCAGTTTAGCCTCAGCGTTCGATCCTGCTGCTTCGCCGCCTTCGACGCCCGAGACGCTCTGGTGTTATCTTTCCTTTTCCTTTTATTTTTGGGCACAAGTTCGCCCCATATAGCGTTCAGTTTGCTCAGTCATTCGCCGCCTCATCACTTGTCATTCGTGACAATATTCTAAAGTATTCAAGTTTGGTTGAGATACGACAATGTTAAATGCAACATTTCTTGTGCGCGATCTGTGAAGATGCCCCGAAAGTACCGGGTGTCCCAAGTAGCGGCCAGGCTCTTTAAATCGACCGCGAAATTCGGTTTCTTAACCTATTACACTACGATTTTCTGAAGCATTGCCAACAGGTGGTGCAATGTGTTCTATAAAATTTGCAAAGACCAAACTTATATGAGGAAAAAGTAAAAAAAGGCATAACTCCTATGGAAACGTAGCGAAACCACCGGTCTTCAATCAATAAGCACCCTATCGTTTGAAGACCGGTGACCTCGCTGCGTTTCCATAGGAGTTGCGAATTTTTTTTTTTTTTTTTTTTACTTTTTCCTCAGATGAGTTCACTCTTTGCACATTTCATAGAAAAAAAAAAGCACCACCTGTGGGACATGCTGCAGAAAAGTGTAACGCGATAGGTTAAGAAACAAAATTTTGCGGTCGATTTAAAGAGCCTGGCCGCTATGTGAAACACCCGATATATAGGGGTAATTTTATTTCCGATCGTGCAGAAAAAAAGAATGATGTCTGAAAAAGTTACAAAAAATAAATATGTTTACTTGCACAAAATAATATTTACTTGCACAAAATAATATTTTCTTGCACAAAAGTACAAACAGTTTTCGCGTCATATTTTGAGTTTTTATGTTTTTGACATTTAAATGACCAAAGTCGGATTTTGGGATTCGGGCGATCGTCACAGGTCGGGTATTTGGGAGCTTCGCCAGACTCAGATAACTTCCGCCCAACAAATAACTTTATAAAAGGGATGATAAGCTCTATTAAAAGCAAAATATCACCGTACACTCGTTTTGTTGTTTTAAATTCAGAAGCTGACCCCTTGGTTGATGATTTACCAGGTTTGAGCGGTGGCAAAGTATGTAATCTTCAACTTTATGACAAGATACGTACCAAATAGAAACTTAAAAAAGTACTTATTCAACAAGTACAATAGCATTATATACAAAAATGTTATGTTAGCAAAGAACGCCTTTGAATACAATTTTTTTTTTTTTTTTTTTACATTGGACAGGGAGGGCAAGGAGTACAGCACCAAGACAAATCTTAAAACATTGCATGCGTTTGTTCCATGCTCCACGACCTTAATTAGGTGCGCACACAAACGAATTCCGAAAGGCAAAAAAGTGACACGCCGCCCCGAAAAAAACTTGAACAAATAGAAACAACCTCGAAACTCAGGCGAGGGTGCGACACTCGAACAAAGCGAAACATGATACTGCAGCACTTAGGACACAAAATATTATTACTCCTACGCCGAGAGGCCTAGCGCGAAGGTTCGCCTTTTCCCAAATTCCGCTTCGCCACGCACGCTAAGCCTAATGAGAAGCTGGGCTCGTTTAACACTTTCTATCTTCGTTTCTTTAAAACAAAAAAACAAAACAAATAAAACAACAAGAAACGTTTGCGAAGACTGCGGGTAAGTAGAGCGTTCCCCAAACCCAACGACGTGAGGAGAGGGTCCGTTTTGGTCCCCTTTTGTGTCATCCCGGGACCTGCCGGTCCAACTACGTGGTGTCTTTATGGTGAAGATATTCCTACTGCTGCAGTGATCAAGTTAATTTTAAGTAGCCGGAAATATATTACTATTTGGATAATTGTGTGGAGGCGTTAAAGTTTCAAGAGTACTTGCAGTTGCATAAAATATCCAATAACGCACGATTACAAGGACGTTTATTGTGACCACAAACCGATGTTAAACCTGTTTAAAGGCTCAATCTTTAGATTTAGCAACTAATTTTATAATAAAATTGAGGAAACATCTCTATTTCGACTTTTCTTCCACAAGTGGTGCACCGAATGTCATTGACAGGACAAAGAGCCTTCTGCTCTTTCTTGCGTCGCAGCAGTGGACCAGATGTGCTGCATCACTTTCGAAAGAATAATTCCAGACTTCAAAGTCTTCAGGACGTCCAGTTATTTTAAGTTTTGTTGATCTGCGTTTGTGCCTGACGCTTGAGTGGGAGTCCACAGGCCGCGATACGCACCTGGTACTCCCCGCATGCCGTCACAGCAGGTACGGCTCACTACCTCGACGCCAAGGAAATAATTGCCCAGCCATTTTATTGCTACGTGAAACGATCTTGGCTTTGCGCTAGTGGTGCTAAACCACTAGAGCTAAACCAAGTGTTTAGTGGAGTTAGTTGTGATTTACTGTTAGTTCGAGAGCGAGTTACCGATTGTTAGAGTTAGTTGGAGTTAGGCTTAGAGTTTGATTTAGTTATAGTTATAATTAATTAGAGTTTGCTCGGGTTATTTATAGTAATAGTTATAATTAGAGATAGTTAGAGTTAGAGCTAGAGTTGGAGTTGGGGTTAGCGTTAGAGATAGTTAGAGGTAGTGCTAGAGTTAGTGGAGTGAGTGGTGCTACCTCCACTTTTCACGTGTCAATTTTCCCGCTAAATGTCGCTAAATCTGGCAGGAAAACTGAATTTGCGTACAGGATACGTCACACAAAGGCCACGTTACATCACTTTTCCCGCTAAATACACCGGGGAATTTCGCGGTTATGCTTTTTGGCGCTTCAATTGATCTGAAAACCTAGCCTATAAAAGTTTCACGTTGAAAAAACGGAATGCTGTAAATTTTGAGAAGAACACTCCGTCGTGTGCCACCTATGAACAAAAGCTCAAAACATGGACGTATTCCTAAATGCTATGTTAATACAAATAGCTAAGCATTGAAAGTAACGTTGTAACCCAGGTTAACAGCGCTTTTCGGTCGCTTGAAACGTTCTGTGAACTTGTATTAAAATTCCAGATATTTTATGTAATAGATATACTATCCTAAGGTTCGTGCAAACGTTTTCTAAAATAAACGAGTATAAGTGAGTTTAAATGAGCCTACCTTCTTACAGGGCTCAGTGTGCGTGAAGAAGAGTGATTTGGAAACATTGAAATTTCGACTAGGGCTGTCGGTGCATCGAAAATGTTTTGTTTCACCCAATTACTCTGTCATCCCGGATAAAACTTTTAGGAGGGATTATTTATGCGCCAAAAAACTGAGGGAGAAGAGCAGACGAGAGCGCGGGAGGACGCCAAAGCGGCGAGCCCTGATTGGACTGATTAGTGAGTAGACATAAAGCTAGCTACTTTTGTCTCCACTGCACTCGTCGAACGGATTAGAACGCGAAACACCGGCTTCCGGCGTTGTTTGGCTCTCGCACAGTGGTGTCACAAGGGTGAGGGAGGGGGGGGGGGGGGGTTCGCGCTGGGCCACCAGAGCGGGGGAGGGGCGGGGGAAGGGAGGGGGTCGAAGCGGGTACCGAGAGCGGGGGAGAAGGGGGGGGGGGGACGAGGTGTTGCGGCGGGACACCGCCCCGGGTGCTGCTGACCCTAGTGACGCCACTGCTCTCGCATTCCAACGCGTTCGACTCGTGCAGTAACGACAAAGGCAGCTAGTTTTCCCACTAATCATTCCAACGAGAGATCGGCAATTTGACACCCACGAGCGCTCTCGCCCCTTCCTCTTCCTCAGTTTCTAGGCACATAAGCTTTTAATTCTCATGAAATTATTTAATGAGTGTGTTTAACTCTGATTTTAGATATTTTAATTTTAATAAACTAGACATGCGAAGGAACACCCTAATATATTAAATATAAGACGTACGCATAAGACGTACGAACGTCTAGGTTTTTGTTTGATATACCATTGATGTCATAAAATCATTGTTACAAAATTTACCATCATCCAAACCTGGTAAATCCCCTCCATATAAAAACAGACTTTAGATCTTTATGAAAATGAATAAAACAACAAGAAATATTTATCAACATCTTGCGCTTTTAATACCCTTCGAAACATTATGCAAATAGTATCTTTGTTGTGAGGAAGGTATCTGATCCTAGAGAAGCTTTTAAATACGCGACCTTTGACGATAAGTCAAATCTCAAAATTTGCATTTGGTCCCTCGGAAGTAAAAAAAAAAAAACTCAAAAACTAAAAATATGACCGGAAAACGCTATCACCTCTGCCCTATTAAACAATTTTCCTATCAGCATTTATATATATATTTGTTTTAAGTTTTTGAGACAGGGATCTTGTTTTAATGCACGAATTTGAAAGAAATCTCCCGAAAAGAGAAATACGCGTTCGGATGTCATAGTATGCGTGTACCGACACTGTGTTTGCGCACGCAAGCACTCTGCGCTTGCGTTAGCGTTGCGTGTTTCACACTGCGCGTGCACAGAGCCCAAACTGGGGTCCTGGACTGACGCATGGCGGCGACGCGCAGCATGGACCACACAACGCAAACACAACGAACAGCGCTTACGTCTGCTCATATGCGCAATGCAAACGTTGACTATATAGTCCGGGAGCGTTTATTTGGAGGACACCGAGCCATGGGCCAAATGAAAAACCGAGCGACCTCAAGACAGCCCCGACCGGAGCGTGGCACTTTGTCGAAATAAACCTACTTCGCCGCAACCTGAGTGTGAGAAACTCATCCTCAGCAATTTACCTATGGTTGTGCCCGGACAGCGGATCAGTTTTTGCCAGCCCGTATCGCTGCCTTGGTTGCAACCTCGTGGGACTCCCAGAGGCAAAATCGAACCTCCAAATCGCTAGAAAAAGACGCTCCGATTTTTTTCTCTTATACTGTAAAAACAAAAAAAAAAAAAACCTTGGGAATTTTTTTGCATTACATTTTGCCAATACACATTGTCTTCTCATGAAACGAAGATAATATTGTTATGAAAAGGGCAATAAGGAATTAAACATTGAAGGACAGAGCACGAGTCATGTATTAATATTTCGTAAGTTTTTAGACCATACCAACGCGCTCATAGTAGAATATTCTTTATCTCGTTTGCGTTCGCTGTCACGTCTGTCTTGAATTGATGTCGTCTTATTAAACGAAGGATTGCGCCAAACTGTGTTGGTCCTTGACTACGTTATTTTTGTATAAACATGCCTTTTTTTATAAACATGTATAAACGCTGCATTTGTGTGTCTAGTTAAGCAATCGACGTTTACTTCCAAAACTTCACGCGTACCGTAATGCTATTGCAACCAGGGATATTCGCCATGAATACGTAACCAACATAACAGACGATTAGCTGAATCGAAATTAATATAGATAGAATGAAAGACGTTTACAATCCCCTGTAACGCCGAATTAGAGTGCAGCTCTTGAGGAGGAGGAGGAGGGGAGGGTACGGAGAGGAGGGTATGCCCCTCCTCCTCATCCATACCCTCCCCTTCTCTCCTGCTCGCCTCCCATTTAGGGGGAAATTTCCCGGTAAATTTAGGGAGGATTTTTTCCGCAAAGTTTAGCGGAGAATTTTTTAAGCTAAATTTAGCAGGAAAAAGTTTCCAGCGGGAATTTTTTTTCGATAAATTTAGCGGGGAAATTTTCCCGCTAAATTTACCGGGGAAAATGTTCCGCTATATTTATCAGGGAACTTTACCCATAATTCAACGCGCGGTGACGTCACTGGTGATTCTCGTGACGGCACGTGTGACGTCATCTATGACGTTACTAATGACCCTCGTGACGTCGCACGTGACGTCACGTGTGACATCATAATTTTAAACGTTCCATAATGCAATGCGCAGTTACGCCGACGGCGACGTCGACGCCGACGCCAACGCCGCTCAAGCCGGAAACAGGCGCCTAAGAGCTGCGCTCTAAAATGAATACGATAAATGAACCCTGCAGAGGCTCCCGTTTCGTTGGGATATCAAGGATCGTTTCTACGTGATTGAAACTTTAAAGCTACAAATGCACTCTTGTTTTCCGTCACACTTATGTCACTGAGCCTCATCGCTGACCTTAATTGTCTGTTATGAATACTCAGTGGTCCACTTGCAATGAGTTCATTCCATTCCTTACATCTGTCGGACTCTAAGAGATGCAAATAAAAATAACAATATTAAAAGGACATCAAACCTAATATATTATAATCCTTGTTACGTACTGCTTGTAGAGGTACGAGAGGAACCTGCTTCTGGATAATGAAATCTTGACGTCTCTCTGAAGATATAAAGGACAAAGCTAGCGGCAAGGTCACTCGGCTTCATTACCAGTAAAAGCAGAGAGGAAACGGTCATTCAGTTATTTATTCTGCATGAGGGTGCCGGGTCTCCTTTTTATTTTACCAATATCTCAAAGGAAAGGCAATTCTCATTTCAGGAAGGTCCAACAGCGTACCAAGGATAAGAGATGCAGTTGCTTCCAGCGTGTTTCAAACAGGAGCTGGTTTCACGTTCTTTCCTGAATCCTGGCAAGATAGCGAGCCAATGAATCCTATCATGGCGGACTCACACAGTAATTATTGACGAAAGAAGATGTGGACAAATGCAATAACCTCTTATTAAAGCAACAGTGATACATTTAATCAGTGACAAAATGAATTCGGACACCGCTGCTCAGAAAGCGTGGAGCGAAATGTAAAGTTCTTGTGTTTGATTTCCGCACCCGCCCTTTCTGACCTGAATGAGAATGGTAGCCGCTACCATGCTTATTCAGATAAGAAAGGGCGGGCAATACCCAAACGCACGCCGCGCGTGTTGGGTTATCACAAAAGTTAGTGACAGGTTAAGAAAACTTATCCCAGCCATTTTCAATTTAGCAGAACGAATGCTGGAGAGGAGGTTGCCTCCTTTCCAGCGTTCACTCTGCTAAGAGTGAAAGGGAAGGGAGGGGCTTCCACTTCGCTCTTAACCTGTCGCCAACTATTGTGCGGAATGCACGCATTCATGAAGTCAGGTTAGCCATCCACCTGAACGTGCTCAACTTTTTTTCCAAAGAGTGACTTAGTACCGTCGTTTTTTCAAAAGCAGAACGACCCGAGGTCTTGTAAACCCTCAACATCTCATTTTTATTGCGGTTGTTGTTTTACCGACACTCCTCATGTCATCTAAGGGATCTGGCAGGGCGGAAAATCATAAATATATAAAGCATCAATATATAAAAACTTACACTTCTTCACAACACAACGCGGAAACAAATGAACTTAGAGAATCTCGATTAGAGTATTATCGCTCGTTTCACTCTACAAGTGCCCGAAAGAAAAAAAAATTAAAAGCTTCGTTGCGTTGTCGGCACAGTTACATGATCACTGACATCTCTTCACCTGAAAGCACAATCAGTCGAAAAAATAAAGTATTTACCTACGTTAATATGCTGCCCCGTTGACTAGTTGAAATAAAGATCAGAGTCTACATGTACGGTTTCTGTCTTGAATTAAGAAAACAGCAAGTCGTCGTGTAAGCTCAGAAATAGAAGGCTTCTTTTATGCACCAAGAAATAAACCTGAAAGCTTTGGTTTACATCCATGCATGGTCTTCGATTTATGTCTACCTGTGTAAATGAATCCCAAATTATGTTTGCTTATTTGGAAGCTGACTCTAAGACCAGCTTTAGAATATGCCGGCATATGCAAACATCACGAGGCTTTTTGTTAGTCACATTACTTTTTGTACTTCCATTATCAAAATATTTCTCCATCGCCATCGTTGGGTTGAAATGTTATACCTTTGTATTCTCGTTTTCTATTTTCATAGAGTAAGATTGGTATGAATGTCTCCGACGTGCTGTGCGGGAAAGCAGACTCACGGTCTTCCTTTCCTAACAGGTGGAGAAAATGAACGCGGAAATACAACGTAAATAATTAATTTTGTTGGCCCAACTCCACAGTGCGACATCGCCTTTGTAACATAACCCCTCGTATACCTAAAAGTTGTAACAAGATTCATATAGTAAAGTCAATGCGTCAGTGCCTTGTGATTTGCCTTATTTACCCATTCCAAACGCTTGATTTAATCAATACATATTTCTGATGTTTCTCTCTTTCTTGTTTTGCTACGCACTTTAATACGGGCATGCTTTTGTCACAGATTTATGTAAGGAGCCAAAACTCACAAACGCCGGGAATAAAAATGAAATCACCCTTGTCATTTAAATGGGGTGCTCCTACGTAGAACGGGCCCTTCTAGTTCCAATTGAAGCATATTTCCCGGGCGCCCAAAACGTCCGATCAAACCGTTGCCCACCCCGCGTCTTCCTAATATATCGATAGTCAGATTCTCAATATGAGCCTGACAGTCAGCAGCAATTGCTTAGGATGGAAATTGTTAATGCGAACTCATAAAGGTGCCTAGAGCCATTCCTTATCGTATGTGCCTCGGACAAAATCAATATGACTCTATTCGTTCCTCTGCAGGCCTCCTTCAGATCGGCAGCCCATAAACATTTTATGAGCGAAAGGATGACAAATTAGCGCTATAAATCGTATGAATCTGAACAAATATTATAAAAAGGAGGTCGGAAGAAATTTGAGCTTACAGCTTATAACCAAGGCAGTTTGTCTCGGCGGGCTAGTCTGTGCGGGCAGGGGGGGGGGGGGGGGGGGGAGAGTACCAGGGAGATATAAACTCATTCCTCGGAAAAGTCACCGTGGAGCTGTATTGTAGAGGGCAGGTACATTACTGTCCCAAGATGTCTGCTTTTTATGGGGTTCAGTGAGCATATTATGTTATAAAATAATAGTTACAACAAATAGACGCACAAAACACATTTTCGTTCAATTTTGCTCGTTGTGTTCAGTCTGTCCATTTATTGATCTCTATTGTTCCCAGTCTCTCCAGTCTGAACAAGAAGCTATTTTACTCACTAGTCATAACTTATTTAAGATTGGTACAACTCATCTGACCTCCCGTTTTCAGAATCAAAAAGTTGCGTTACTTTCTCTTTTCAAGCTAGCTTATTTTATTTATTGCCACGCGCGCCGCCGAGCGAGCGCGTGCGCGGCCGAATGGTTACCGTGCTTGGCTTTTGCGCGGAGGACCCAGGTTCAATTCCTGAAAGTGGGCGTTTATTTTATTTATTATTTCGTTTTAGCGTTCTCGTAAGTTCGAGAACCTTGTCGTCTGAGCTAGGTTCAAATATTCTACGCGCCGAACGTTCTATGCCGAATGTTCCAGAACCCGACGCGGGTGGAAAAGGGGCTCCGCGTGGCGGTCCGGGAGCGATCGTGCTACTCCACCGACCTTCAACGCCTGCGACGCTACCTCTTTGTATTTTTGTGTTGGGTACAAGTTCGCGTCTAATAACCGTTTAGTTACCTACGGCGCTAACTGTCTCTCTGCCTGGTGTTCGTGACAACATCTACGGTCTGCCGACTCTTTTATATAGCTCAATCACACTTGATAAAGAAGCAACAAAAAACAGGTGGACGCCAGTAATAAGTACAATTGTTTGACTACCATTGAAATTCCCGACAACAAGTAAAACACGCGTGTTTAATAGCCCAAGAACTGATACAAACCACCATAAAAGGGGGACCATCCTAGATTATGTCTTAGGTTTTAATAAACATCGTAATCTATATGTCACGCATTTTAATGCTTGCATATAAAAGTCCACAACTAGATGATTCAAGCATTTCTTGGACGAGTCAGCATTCTTAATGCGCCATCAATCTACCCCTCTGATAGTGCACACCTTTGTCTCTACCTCAATGCTCTTCTACAAGGGCATAATGCAACCCGCGATTGTGATTTGCTGAATAATCTCGATAAAGCTATTCTACTTTAAGTCGGTAGGCCAAGTCACGTTTCTCGCAAGGCCCAGCTACGCCTTCCCGTTTGGTGCATGTACTAAGACTTAATCCGTATGAGCCTCGGCGGTGGACGAAAGTCTTCGCTTTCTTCATTATATCACAGGAGACACCAATCATGATTCTTCAGCGCGCGTCAAAGCAGCCGGCGTTCTGGGATACCTTGGGTGCCATTGTCGGGATAACTTGAATACCCTTGCACTAGGTCGTTCTAGCGGAGTCAAGCAAGAACTTGGGGAGGGAGGGAAGTGATTATTCATCATTTACAATTAGACATGACAAAAGACCAAAGCATAAAAACATAGATTCATGTATGTAAATATTTGCGATTCGAGGTATGTTACGAAAGTACTCTTAGTTTATCTCCTATTACTCAAAGGTTGAAAATATCTTAAAGTATTTCTTCCGATATCTTTTAATGCTAATTTTCGTTTTGCGTTCTTTATGTTGTGCAAACGTGGAGCTGCACTCATAATATGAAGGGTTTGAATACAAAAATGCACTTTCTGAATAATGAGTTTACACTTTGTTTCGCTGGCATGTATACACCATAATTTGATAGCAAAGCGATTTTGTTTTATGGGAATTCGCATTGTAATAATATCTGCGTGGCACCAGAAATATGCAGCATATTTGCAGACTTGTGCTCGTTACTTGAAAAATGCAATGCATTACAATTACAAATTAACGAACCTCAAATGTAGTGGGTTACCGTTACAAATTACTTTCGCTGGAAAGTAACGGATTACCTTTCTCGTTATGTGACAAATTACTTTCACGCCACCTATACCGTAATATTATCCAGAAAACAATAGAAACAATTAATATATTTTTAAAAAATGTTTCGCAACACTATTTTTCATTTCTCATACGCCCGTATTAAGGTAGTCCTTAAAAAAATAAAATATTGTACTTAAGAGAAAAAGTGTAGGTGCACTCCGTTTACCTGTAAACTGACAAGGCACCGAAAGCTGCAACCAAACCCGCCATCGCTCTAGCTTACGGCCTCCAGAAATGATCCCTGGAATTGTGCTGACAAAGCTAGTTGTGCGCAGGCTCAGTAGCAGCGTCTACCTCCGAGGAGATTCAAAGCTGGAGAAACGATCTACGAAAGCTCCCTTTTGATTTGGTGTTTCACCTGTTATTCACAAGAAAAGAAAAAATTGTTTCTAACGTTACAATGTATAGCCAATGCAGAATGCAGGTGTCCCAGCTTATTTTAATGTGTTTCCGTAGATTCGATTTTGTTGTTCTTACTGATGGCGATGTGTGCTTTCTTGGCAAGCAAATATGCACTGAAACTCTAGGTTGCCGTTCTCCTTAATGCCCTGAATTTAGAGCTTCCCATTAAGAGATAACCACAGAGACGACGCACCCTCCATGTTTAAAAACTCGAACAGTAAGAGAAAAAGTGTCGGTTACGGGTTATCGATCGTTCATTGGTTCTCACTTTCATACCACTATTCGTGCAGGCCAAGGGAGGGCAAGGCATAGAGAGAGAAAGAAGCGGTGGCAATCGGTCTCACAAAACAATAGAGGATCACACCACTTTTACGCGTTCTCTCTTTCTCTCTCTCTGTCGGCACTCCTTAGATCCCCCCCCCCACCCCTTTATGTTGACAGTTGAGTGTAAAGTGAGGGGTGGACTCGACCACCATGGCCAGACAAGTAAACGAAAAGATGTATCGTCCGTACCCTCGAAGGCGATGCTCTTAGTCTCGCGCCGGGCGCTTTTCAGCCGTGCCTCAAGAGCGTGCTAGAATACAGTAGCACACATCAAAGACAAAGAGAATTCGACCCCCTCGCGCGAGGCTACATCGTCTTTTTCGCGAGTTAGGAGCCCGCGAATCGAGGAGGTACGGACCCGCTTTCGATGTCTGTGCAGGTGGCGGGAGACGTCGAAGAAGTTGGAAAGGGTGAAACGGTGTAAAATACAAAAAAACACATAAACACGAAGAGCTTCCTCCTGCCTGGGAGAAGAAGAAAAACACGATAGAAGGCTACGGAGAGCCTACTCGGCGTTGTCTTACTTGACCTTTATCTTTCGTTTATTTCTACATGCCTTGCCCGTTTTGCTAGTGCTTCTACTGACCGGTCATACAAACAATCGTGTTTTCTTTTCGGCTATTCTCCCCTTCCCGATGGTTTCTATATGGTTGAACTTGCTCTCTTTATGCTGCTGAATGTTCTGCTCGTATTGCTCCAGCTACTGTATTATATGCTAATATTAAAACAAAACGTGCAATTAAAGGAATCCGTTACCAATATTTTGTAACGAAATTACATTACACATTACTTCCTGAAAAAAGTAACGAGGCAATTACAAAATTACTTAAAAAGTAACGAATTACAAGTAATCCGTTACTTGTAACAGATTACTTCTCAAGTCTGCATATTTGAGAACCCGGGCAAAAAGAGCTTGAATTGTGCATAAGCGCGATCAGGACTTAGTACTGCTTTGTCTTCCTGAGACTGCAATCTTCAAAAAATAATCTTAAAACATGCCACAGTCTCCGGATACTTGTGTTTCTAAGATGAATGAAATTTGTTCTTTACGAAAGCAAGTTCCCGAGAAGTGCATAAAAGATTTTTTTGAAATGTTTACGTAAATAATATGATTTATCTCTGGCACAAAACCTGCTAAAAAACGCAAAATTTATATTGGACACTTTCATTTTCTAAGTCACTGCGGAAATCAGGCTGTTGATCAAAGAGATTACAATCTCTCTCTATATATATATATTACAAACAGTCGCGCTTGCAGAGCACAAATAAGTTACTATTGTCATCTCTACCGGAAAGGTTCTGGAATTATTGCGCCAGGCGCAAAGCGAGAGTAAACATATAATGGTGAGGTTTTGAATTGGGCCAGGTGGTAACAGATAAGCATGATGAAATAGAGCTTCAGTACACACGGAGGAAGATGAACATGAGATAACGACGGCAGCCGTCATCCATTCATGTTCGTTTCTTTTTCTTTGTCCGTTTGTACTGAGGCTGCATTTCATCATGGTAAGTGTATTCGTACCAGAGATCTTTATCTCCGGAGAAAAGCGAGTACGCCATAGATCTGCAAGAAGGAAAAGACACGAGAAGGAGGAGGCGGTACAGAAAATTCAAGCTGGCACTCGCACGACGGGGTCGGAGTCGCCGCAGTCTCTTTTCGCGAACCTGCTGGCAACCTTCGGAGGCTCCTTCTACAAAAGGCAGGGGAAAAAGAAAAGAGAAAGGCACATCACACCTTAATGCTGTTAACTGTAATCTCTACCCAAAAGCAGGGGTACAAATGAGGGGGCCCGGTCGTTCCGACGGAACGACGGGTATTCTGTAGCCCGGGCAAAGATTCTTCTTGGTTCCCCGACAGCTACGGGAAGCGTATATACATTTCGCGGGGAGCACAGAGCAGCGAGGGGGAAAAAAGAGAGAGAGAGGAGGAAAGTGGGAGAGAGGCCGCCGTTGATTGGCCCTTGTAGTCACGTGGTACGCCCGCCCGGCTGTTGCAGCGTCACCCCCCACAGCCCACGCCGATGCCGCGTTTGATAATGGGTAAAGTCAGAACGAGTTTTCTAAGCGATGTCCGCTTTCTACGCAATGGGACGCGGGTTCGATCCTCGGTGGGCCTAATTTTTTTATTATTTTTTTCTCGAACATTTTGTTTTTTTTCGAGGCATTGGACGATACTTACGACATTTCTTTTTCGCGATGAACACTAAAACAACCGAATGTTGTCGACGAAACTTTTCCAGAGGTGCGATCGGGGACTGCGGGGATTGGGTTGCCGGCTGGACGCCGCGAAGCGGCGTGTACCGGTTAAGTTTTGTAATTAGCAGCCGATACTGTCGCCGCGAAGCGGCGTGAACGCAGGCGGGGGGCTGTGTTAACGAGCTCCCCAGTGATACACGCGCCGTTCGAAAAGGTTGGCCCGAGCGGCATGAGCTCGGAAACGCAAACTAGCTAGCGGCACCGCGCTGTGCTGCGCCAGTGCCGTAACGCGACAAAAACATCGGCGGCGGCGGCGTCTGCTCGCGGGCGGGAGCAGCTTGCAGCGGGTGGCGGCCGGAACAGCCGGGCGGGCGTACCACGTGACTACAAGGGCCAATCAACGGCGGCCTCTCTCCCACTTTCCTCCTCTCTCTCTCTTTTTTCCCCCTCGCTGCTCTGTGCTCCCCGCGAAATGTATATACGCTTCCCGTAGCTGTCGGGGAACCAAGAAGAATCTTTGCCCGGGCTACAGAATACCCGTCCGTGACGCGGAGCACGTGACCTCAAAACTGGATGACGTTTAATCCTCTCCCCGGGGAGAAACTTCTTCGGGCGAATGCACCATAAGGGTTGACGTGGAGGACCAGTTGCACTCCGCCACAAGTCAACATGCAGATGTAAAGGAAATTCCGAATGCTTTCAAACAGCAAGGCGGGCCTATTCTGCCCGGAACGGAGGACGTCTCTTAATAAATTCCTGGCACAGAAATCCGTTGGCGCTTGTACGACTCACATGCGCCCACTTAAGGCAAAGGATTTGTATACGTGATAATTACAGTTGGTCGGTTGTCGAGAAAACAAATTTGAATACTAAAGCTAGGTGTGAAAATTTGACCGTAGCAGAAACCATGCACTTCAGGAGCCCTAAACTCGTCAGACACAAAGTTGGAGCCGAACGTTCGCAGAGCGCGCCGATTGAACGTCGGAGAAAAATGCGCAAAGTCATCGTCGTGATAGGCCAATCTCTGCTTTCCGTGAACTTCAGCTTCAACGTTGTGTTTAACAAGTTTAGAGGCCCAAGACATTTGTCTACGTCGGATCGGATAAGGATCGACAGATGCTTCTTTTCAGCATTTGGGGGTTTTAGGGAACCGTTTTTGCACATCCGATACGCTACAATGGGCCCTCCGGTAAGAACTGCGCATGTGCAAGTCGGCTGCGGTAGGTCATGCGCAGTGAACGTAGCGTAGCGCTGAACGCGCGCCTTTCATTGACCGGCTGGCAGGAACTCGATTTCTGCGACCAATCAGTATCTGTGTGCGCTGCGCTACGCCGCGCCCGTCGACGTTACGTTGGAGTATAAACGTACCTTTAAAGGTTAGTTTCCCCAGGGTCGTGTCCGTCCGCAAAGAAATGTCGACACAACATTCTGGTTGCCGCCGTCGCTCATAGGGGGCGGTAGCTGTCCAGAGTGTTGTGTTTGACGGTTGTCTGATTGAGCCTTCGCAAATAGATCGCGGCAACCTTTCCAGCCCTCCCACTTTGGCTCGCCGACTTGCCGCCGGCCATTACTTCATTCCCATCATAGTACAGCTTCGGTGGTCTTCCTTCTTCACCAAAGTGGAAAGGCTGAAAGTTTTTTTTTTTTCTTAATGCGTTTGTTTTAGTTAAGCTATACTTCGTTTCAGCTCAAGTCCAGACGCAGCCCGTGCTACAAGCGCGAGCATGTGACTTTAAACAGTGCTTGCACTGAACGAGAGCGCGTGCTTGCTACAGACGCTGAGAGCCCTGATCTCGCGCTTGTAGCATGGGCTCCGTCTGCACTTAGCTCAAACAAAGTTTACTGCAGCGTGGGACCTGGTTTATATATTTTGGCTTTTAATTCGTTCACGTAACATTCTTTCACTCGAATCTGTTGTGCATTAGCGTTTTGATCATTTCTGTTTTCTTTGTTGTGGATTGCTTATTTAGTTAATTCACGAAATTTATAGTTCCTGACAATATACTGGCGAATAAAGGCTCAGAAACAGGAGAAAAAATAAGACAGAATTAAACCAAAGACAGGTTAAGCTCTCTCCATCTACCCTTTTTCTCCACCCTATATTCGCATAAACAAAAACTAGAAAAGAAAAAAGAGAAACGCGTGAAGAGCAGCAGTCAGCACTGCAAAAGGGAGAAAAGTTTTCTATAAATAAAATAAACCATCAAGAAATTAAGAGCGTTGCTGACATTCACTCTATATTGTTCGCTGCTAAAAGAAAAAAAAAAGAAATAAGGTCTGTCATCCTGAAAAAACGCCAGAGTCGAGAGAAGTACAAGTTTACGAACTTAAAGCAATCGCGTGTGGTCTTCTTGTTGCGCTTTTGTGTCCTTACTTTTTTTTAAATTTTAGTATTGGTTATTGCGCAGGCGAAAACCAGTTCGCCTGCGCACTAACGCTTAATATAAAGGTCTGCTGATGTGTCAGTCCGATTAGGTTGTTTCTCACGATTTCTTTTTATAAAACCGGTTTAATAAGTAACATTACACTAGAATAAATGAGCACACTGCGCAATATTACATTCCTAACACTGTGCCGAGCAACCGCCAATTAAATAAATTAGTTCCTACCCTCATTCAAGCACGCGCAAAGTAAGGCGAAGCAAACACCTCAGTGAATTGCGCCCATTCTTTAGGCAGTTCACTACAAACAGAAAATCGCGAAGTGCTTAACGCAGTAACAGGATGATTATTCTTAATGATTGAGCAATCTGTGTGTATATCGCACGACGTTAGCGCAATTTCCTCTAACGACATTCCTTTCCACGACAAGGGAATGAGGGGTGGACGGGTTCACTCTAAAACACTGACTCACCGAATACACGCTGATGGAAGACAAAACGAATGACGTAATAAGTCAAAACATGAGACGTGAAAAAGGAGAGGCTTCTATTAATGCGTGTTACGTGTTAATCATTACGTAAAAAGAATAAGATCCCGAAGGACAGGGAAGGAGCACAAGACGACACCGTGTGACTCGCGTCAATGATAAGCTGCGAAATGCAGATGGTTACCACCCTGCACTTGCATTCTTGTTTTCGACTTCTTTGAAGGTTATATCACCTTGCTACGTACTGAGATATCTCTATGGTCTGGGTAATTATTTTGGTTTATTTAAATATTTCAAAACTGCCATTGGACCTTTAATATGTTACCTGATTCGAAAGTTGATTTTATGATTGACGTACGGTCTCACTTTGGTAATAAATAGGCCAATATATATATTTACCTTTAATTAGCTTCCACTTCCCTTAAAGTGTAAAAATGGTTGTCCAAGAATTGATGACCTTAATTACAGGGGTTAAGACACAGAAATTGAGCGGGTGTTATTGTTGAAGTGGAAATCCCATAGGCTTTTTGAACATTAAGGTCCTGTAAGGATGGATGGGTTTAATACAATGAATGAAGCTTGGCTACGATGGCGCGTCCACGTTGTACGTTCGACTCAGATCCGAGTGAGCTCTGCTCGCTCACTGCCGTCCAAGCCCCACTTCTTATTTCTTCCTGACAGTACACGCGTCCCTCGGGGAAAAAGCCGGTCAACCGGCCGCATGTTGTTATGGGACTTGATGGTGGTTTGGTTTGAGTCTCGCGATGTGTATGATGTCGATTGATTTCGAGCGGGGGTGGCGCAGTGAATGCATAGGTGTCACTTTGTAGTTTTCAAAAGGTCAGCTTACGAGACATTCGAACTTCGTCGCCAACATTGTAAGATAAGGGAGTGTAGTGCTCGCCGTGACGAATGATATGTTGCTGTTGGGATTGCAGTGTGAGAACACGTGAGAGGTGTCGAACTTTTTCAGCATAGATAAGGGCATCTTAGAGGTGTATGTTGAGAGAACAAACATTGATATACGGTAACAGCCTGTTAATAGTGTGCAGCGGTTCCCATGCATATAAACAATAATAGGGTGAATATCCTGTAGTGGCCTGCAGGTTGGTAATCTAGGCAAATGTAACGCATAAAAAAATAGCGTTCCAATTATCCTGATCATTCGTAAGATACATCAAAATCATGTCGACTGGGGTGTGATTGAACCGTTCTGCCAACCTATATGTGTGTGGATGCTAGGCAGTAGTTACATGACGAATTGTGCTTGCGAAGCTGCAGACGTTTTGAAGGAGGGTCGCAATGAAAGGTGTGTCTTGGTCTGTGATGATTGACTGAGGGGCGCCGTGTCCTAGAAGAATTTTGTGAAGAAAAAAATTTGCTGCATGAAGGTTTGTGACTGCCGGGAGCGACTTTGTTTCGGCGTATCGTGTTAGGTAGGCAGCTGCTACACTTATCTACCGATTTCTTGTTTTCGTTTGGGGAAAAGGGCTAAGGAAGTCAATTCCAATGCGTTGAAACAGTTGGCGGGGTGGAACGGGGAGGCGGTTGTGTGGGTCGTTTATTAGTTTCACATAAGTGGCAAGATAAAAAAAAATCTGTTAATCGTTCAACGCATGCCGGTCCAGAAGAAGTTGTCATAAATTCGAAAGTACGTTTAAAAAAAATTAGAGGTGCCCGTCGGTGGGATCATCATGGTTAGCTTCAATTATGTCCTATTGTAGATGTCGGGGTACTATAAAGAACCATTGCCTTTTGGGGGGATCGTAGTTGTGTGCTTAATATGCTGAGGGCGAGATGTCGTGAGACCTTGCAAGTAATAAATCAGTGGACTGAGAGATCTGTCAGTGAGTTGCGCTGATGCCATGTCGAGATTATGAAGAATTGCCGTAATGTCTTGTGTGTGAAGCTCATAAGAAATGGGCGCGTTGTTTGGAAAAGTACACCGAGATAGACTTTCGGCGTCGAGGTGTCGCTTGACTGATTTATAAACAACCGCAAAGCGGTATTCCTGGAGTTTCAAGGACCAGAGGCCAAGGCGTCCTGATGGGTCTTTTAGAGTGGCTAGCCAGCCAAGCGCGTGATGATCGGTTACAATACGAAAGGATGAGCCATGCAAAAAAGGACAAAATTTGCAAACTGCCCAGATGACAGCTAAGCCTTCCCTTTCTGTTATTGAAAAATTACGTTCGGCTTTCGTGAGATAGAGATTAGCATATGCGAAGACACCCTGCTGGTTGTTGTGACGTTGAGCAAGAACAGCACCTATTTCCTCTAAACTAATGTCGGTTCAAATTTCGGTGTCGTGCCCTTCGACGAAGTGACCAAAAACAGGGGCTGTGGTCCACGCATCTTTTAAGCGTTCAAATGACGTGTGTCGGGATGGGCCCCATCGAAAAAAGATGCCATTGCGTAGAAGTTTGTTTAAAGGTTCAGCAATGTGAGAAAACTGATAAATACATTTTCGAAAGTAGGTGTATGAGCTTAGCAATGTCCGCACATGCTTGACGTTCTGTGGGACAGGGAACTGTGACACAGCCTGTATCTTGTCAGGATCTGGGCGCACTCTATCGGCACTCACTAGATGACCGAGCACTTTGATTGCCTGGGCGCCGACAAGGCACCTCTTGCAGTTAAATTGAAGTTTGGCAGTACGAATGCATTCAAGCATCGTGCAGAGTCTTGAGAAGTGTTGTTCAAATGTAGGAGAAACGATCATAATATTGTCGAGATAACACATACAAATACTCCAAAAAAATTCATGAAGCAGAGCATCCATCATGCTCTCGATTGTTGCAGGCGCATTACAGAGCCCGAAAGACATAACGTTAAAGTGGTAAAGGCTATCATACATTATAATGGCGGTCTTAGTTTTATCAATAGGGGCAAGATAAACTTGCCAGTAACCACTTCGAAGGTCCATTGATGGAAAGTAGGACGAGCTTTGAAGCGTGTCGAGTGTATCGTCGTTTCTTGGCTGGGGGAGACGTCTTCTTCCGCGACTTTGTTAAGACGACAATAGTCCACACAGAAGCGCAATGTGCATTCTTTCGAACAAGGACGACGGGGGACGACCAAGGACTGGATGAAGGCTCGATCACTCCTTTTTCCAACATGTCATCAATTTGGAGTTTATTTATTTGACGCTCCACAGCACAGGTTCGGTCCGGTCTGATTCGAATTGGGTGCGAGTTACCGGTATGAATGTGATGTTCGACAAGAATCGTTCCGGCTAACGGTTGGCCGCTGAAGTCGAAAAGGTCCTTGTAGGAATAGAGTAGAGAGTCCAAATTGTGAAGTTGGTCTGGGAGGAGAGCTGTGTCTTTCATCATCTCTCTGCGTTCGGTGAAGTTATTGTCGGTGAGGGGCTCGGTATTCGAAGCAGTGGGGACAAGTGTAGCGAAACGTTCCCAACTATGCATCTGGAGTGTGGGGATGCAACTGCCTCGAGGAAGTACCTGCGACTGAAGTGTTGGTGATCCAAATGTGACATTTATAACCTTTGATTGAGGCAAGATAATAAAACAAAATGACGATTCATTTCTTCGTGAACGTGGCATGAAAAGTTCCAATGAGGCCGAAGGTTCCATTGACTGAGTTCGGAACGATGAGAGTGGCAGCAACGGCCGACTGAGGTGGTAACAACATGTCAGAGTCTATATGAAGAACGTTAAGTGCGGACCCAATACGTCCCCCAATGTCGACTGAAGAATTTAGAATAATTGTATTATTTGCACAGTCAGTGAAATCGATGGTTGAAGGAAGAAAATCTCAACCAAAAATGACGTCAGCGATGCAGGTGCTAAGTACAGTGAACATGACAATGCATCGGTTGCCACCAAGCCTTAAGTGCACTGTACAGTGCTCGAGAGGGCTTACCAATTTACCATTGCCCATGTGGAGCAGTTAGTTCTTAGATGGAGGCGTGAGTACTTTTCGCAAGCGTCGACCTACATTCTTGAGAACGAACGACTTTGTTGCATCAGTGTCGACTGAAGCAAGAAAGGTTTGATGTCCTATTTCAGCAGTTAAAATCGTTCGTCCCAAAAAAGGAGGGTTTTTTGCATATTGCCAAGATGCAGCCTGGCCCCCCTAGTCTATGCAAGTTGCGTTCTTTGGTTGGACTGCTGAGACGTTGAAGGGACGAGGTCATGGAATGGGGAAATAAAGCGGCGACGACGAGGGCAGGACGACTCTGAGCGACCACGCCGGGGTGAAGGTTGCGTGACGGGGCTTTTTGAAGGGTCGTGAGGAACGATTCCGGTGTTAGTGTTATCGGCGTACGGTCATAAGAAGCGGCGAAACGATGAGTTGTCGACGAGTCAGTAATCATAAAAAACGACCGTTTTTTGAAGGTGTGGCGGTCTCGAGAAGAGAGCGTGGGTGGGGGGCTTCTATAATTTAACCATCGCCGACAAAGGCGGAAGACGTGGCTGGGAACGTGGCAATAAAAATATATTGGTCGGTTGTCAAGGGGCCTCCAGACATTGGCTTGGCGGCGTGTTTGAAGAGATTGTCGTGGTTGTGCTGAATATGAAGCTGGAAGTTGCTGGTATGCGCACTAGGTGTGTTGTCGGGGGTGCGGCAGGGCATAGGGGGGAGTGCTGTGCGTCAGGGGCTATGAAGCAGAACGAAGTTCATCTCGGACAGCTAGCATGATGTCGTACGCTCACCGAAAGGCTGGAATGCAGGCAAAGATGTACGCTGCTGTCCAAGAAAATATCTTTGTGCTTCGCGGATGATTTTACGTATCAGGTTCGAGGGGTTCGTGTCGGTGTGGAAAGCAAGAGACACCCCAAGAAGGCGTTCGAACGGCCTCTTAAGTATTCGCGTGTTGTCGAGCTCTTCGCACTTCCAACATTCAGAGACTAGTTGAGCCATGGTCGGTGGAGCCTTGGGGGCTACGATGGCAAATAATTATTGTGAGAGCCCTTTGAATAGGTGGCGGATCTTGTCATCTTCGCTCATCTCGGGGTCTACTCGGCGACACAGTCGGATGATATCTTCGATATGGGCGGTGGACGATTCTGCAGTGGGCTGGTATCTGTGTTGTGGTTGGACTCGAGCCTTCTCTTTTGCGATGTTTGGGTTGACCAAAAGCGTCTGCAAACGCCGTTTTGAAGCCATCCCAGAAACTGATGACTTATTCGTGGTTGTCAAACCATCGGGGCGATGTGTCTTTGAGAAACAAGACAACGCTGGCGAACTTGAAGTAGACGCGCCCTCCATTGTGCTGACTGACACACTCGTAGTTCTTCAGCCAGTCATCCACGTCTGAGTGAGGAGAGCCTGTAAATATCTGAGGGCCTTGCTGTCGGTGTTGGATAGTCACAGCGGGTGCAGAACGGGTTCCTGTTGTTTTACCTTCTTGGTTAGTCCTGGGGGGGAAGGGGGCTTTGTGTGGTCTTTCCACTGCGTAGCTCCAGGTCTGAGGGGGGGGGGGGGGGTAGGGTGAGGGGGTAGCAAGGGGTTGCGAGGGGTAGAAAACCGCCCACCTCCACCAACCTGTAAAGCTCTGAATGGATGGATGGGTTTAATACAATGAATGAAGTTTTACTACGATGGTGCGTCCACAGTGACCGTTCGATGCAGATCCGAGTAACCTCTGCTCGCGCGCTGCCTTCCGTGCGAATATTACAGTTCTCGGAATCACAGCAATGAATTTACTAATGCTGATTATTTTATTCTGGCGACCGGGTAACGTTGCCCAAGTTAGTCACACCTTTATGACCATAAACCAAGTAATCAAGTCGTGTAGTTCAGCGCTTAATTTTCGTTCTATACTCTGTTTCACCTTATAATGCACCGCGGGAAAGGCTACAAGCGCGAGCTCCTTGGTCTAGGGCACATCTCGGCGGCACAAGCTCTCGTGTGTTAAGAGCAGCTCCCAACGCTATGAGCTCGCGCTTCTAGCCTTCTCTGCGGTACAGCATAAGGTGAAACGGAGTATAGGAAGTATTCACTGGCGGCCATAGCTGTGTGCGCGACTGCTGAGCGCGTGCTGATGGCTAGCTTCCAGGGTTCTTTTGCAAAGTGCATTCCGCACCTTCAAGATTGCCGGTCTTAGCAGCCCATGAACGTGAGTTCGTTGTGAGCATGCGCTCTAAACATCGCCCTCAACTATGGCGTCCAGTGAATACTTCCTATAGGCACCTTCGCTCGCCCAAGTTCGCCTCGTCAAGGCACGATCGCACCTTTTCACACTACTCGGATACTCCAACACTAATCTCGCTCTCGCCCCCTTGCCATTTGACCTTCCAGCCGCATGCGCGTACGAGGTCGTCGTGGACAACGGCGAGCTGGTCCGTGACAATCTCGTGGCTCGAGCTCGTCGCCAGCGCGCAATTGTCCCGTTTTTTTTTAAAATTAGGTAACTGTACAGATAGCCGTAATTATTACCTGTATCTCTTTTAAATTCACTCTCAAAAGTGTTCGAGAATGTGACGCAAAGCAGCTTGTACAAGTATTTAAAAAACAATATATATATATATATATATATATATATATATATATATATATATATATACGAGGGGCGTTCATAAAGTTCGTAATATCGGCACAAAGAATTGAAAAAAATGGAACAAAACGGGCATCAACATGAGCGCGCGTCCCTCTAGTTTCCGCACAGTATAAACATCGCATGCTATAGTAGCTCGGAACGCCGCTAGGGAGTCAAAACAAAACTGGCACCGCCCATCGGTACCAAGCACATGCAGTGATCCGTTTTCTCCGTTTGAAGGGAAGCAATGCCAAGGATATTCATTCCAACCTGGAAGCGTTGTTCGGGGACAACGCCCCAGTTTATGACACTTTGGTTAAATGGTGGAGACGCTTCCAGTGTGGCCAAATAAGAGGAAAGCGTTTCAAGGACGGCGACAAAGTGATTGCTGAAGTGGAGCAATTCCTGAACCCTCAAAACGAGGAGTTCAATAACAATGGCCTCCGGCATGTGGTGCATCGCTAGAAAAGTGGGTAACTTTTGGTAGCGAATATATAGAGAAAGTCTGAACTCCTACTCGAGTTTGATTGCTGAATCTCTATTCCTTCGTGAGAATAATACGAACTTTATGAACGCCCCTCGTATATATATATATATATATATATATATATATATATATATATATAGTAGACTCCCGTTAAGGCGAACTCGCTTAAGCAGAATTTTGGGATATGCCGAACAAAGTAAGAACATTTGGTTGGTTTCCCATAGACGCAATGCAAAAAAAAAATCGTTCAACACGAACCGCTTTGCGCGCGCATTTTGGTTAACTCGAACTTCCATAGGTCCACTTCGCGATGGCACTGCACCGACGGCGACGCCGCGCATTGCGCCGGCCGAGGTGTATGTCAGATGTGCCATAAAAACGCGCATATAACACGAGGTTTTTTTCAAATTTCCAGCTTCGATGAGGCGCGATCTAACGCTGTTTAACGTAGTTTCGGTTTCGAAGCAATATGGCGCTCAAAACAGCTATCTTCATCATTAAAATAGCAATGCCCGAGGCGCCACCATTCGTACACAGTCAGGCTCGGCAATGGCGTCGATGCAAAAACAATCATCGGTCACCTTCAAAATAAAAGTTCGTTTGGTTGCAGAAGACATCGGTAACAGTGCTGCCGGACGACAATTCGACGTAAATGAGGGCAGCATCTGAGGATGAAGACGACAAAAGCAAGCTCTGTTCGCGTGCAACAGAAAAATAAGAAGCTTTAGGAGCCTAAAAAATGGCGTGATCGCCGACGTCGAGGCAAGTCTCAGCGAGTTTGTAAAAGAGCAGCGTGAACGGCACCTTGCCGTAACTTTGTAAAAGAGCAGCGTGAACGGCACGTCGCAGTAAACATCGAGCTGCTGCATGAGAACATTGGCGAGCAGACATTGGGTTACTCGCTTTATGCGCCGCACCGGGTTTTCACTGCGTCGTCGCACGCTTGACGCTCGCTCTTTCAAGAAGTGCGGGATTTCAAATGCGCTCGACGGCACTGGACTACTGCCTTTGGGAGGAGGAGTCGAACAAGGAGTCTGATGGACGTGATGACAGTGATTAAGGTTGAATTATGACATGTGGCCCATGTTTTCTCAGGAACATGGGCCACATGTCGTCTTTCATCGCTAGACACCCATTTGCAAAGAGGAGGAGGCAGTCAAAAATCACCGAATGAACCGGTTCCCCCCCCCCCCCCCCCAGTGGTGTGTGAAACATTTGTTTTCTTCTTTTGGCATGGTAAGCCAAATAAATGTCCCTTTTTAACTAGCTCTTCATTGTAGGCCTTTTCATTCTGTGTTTATTGGTCAACAGCAATTTAGACATGCCCAGCATGATCATTAGGGTACTTCCGTTAAGGCGAACATCTGATAAGTCGAAAAAAAATATTGAAGGTCCCTTTGTGTTCGTCTTAAAGGGAGTCTACTGTATATATATATATATATAGTTCCTGTGTAGCACTTTTTTTTTAGCATGCAGCTTAGTTGGAGCACGTTTGTGCAGATTTTATAGTTATGCGAATTGTTCATATTCAAGGTTAGGTAGCTGAAATATATTGGATATATCTAAAGCTTTCGACAACGTCAATCACGAATTGTTATTACTAAAATTAGGAACTATGGGCATGGCCTTGAGTACATTGTCTGGTCCAGGAGTTACCAACATAAAATACAGAACTGTGCTAGAGTTTTTGGTTACTTGTCACGTCCTTTCATGTATATGCCTTATGGCTCAAATCCTAGTTCTTTGTTGTTTATTACTTTTATAAACGATCTGATATCATTCATGAAATACTCGCAGGTGCTCATATTTGCAGAGGATATAAATCTGTTCCGGCAGGTGAAGTTTATCTCCGACTGTTGTACCTTGCTGCAAGTTGATGTTCATACAGTGCAAAAAAGTGCATCTTGAACAATCTACTTTTGGATCCCCGCCAAACCCAACTCTTGACAATGTCATTGTCAAGAGAGTGTTGAACGTGATCCTATGTATATCACGCATGCGGTTAATGTCGGACCACACTATAAAGATATCTAGGGAGTTTTGGATGAACACCTTTTAACAGAGAACGCGTTTCATGAGGCGTTTTTATTGAGTTCTGTCACGTTGGACTGTAACGATACAAAAAAGCTTAACGCAAATACGGAACCACGTAGAAACGCTTCAGCCCCACTCCCTTACCCCCCCACCCCCTTCTTGTTGCGCACAAATCTGGCGGTCCAAGAACGCAGGTAATAATTTAATCCGCGTTTTCTAACTGTTAGAGTTCAGCCTGCTCCACGAGTGTAAACATTAGCGCACGCCTGCGCATACCACGTACTTCAAGTATCTTTACATATAACTTATTTAGGGGTTTTATATGATGGCCAGTAAATATTTGCTTGGAAACATACGTTTAGTTTCACTAATTAAAACTTTAATCAGAAAGGTTATGTTAACTTTTTGAGTTATTGCGATGATTATCCCTCTATAGTGTGTCCTCCTGGAACTTACCTGCACGCCTTTCGTAGTACGGGCACCTCCCTTCGAATGAAATTTTTTTCAAGTGTACGCTCTTAGAAATTTTAAAATTATTACAAATGAGCGTGCGAAAATAGGTAATTAACTAAAGTATAATCCAGTGGTGCCCAATTTAAAGGAAATATTTAAATTGTGGAAAGCAAGATATGAGCTTAACTTTGTCAAATACGCCTAGATAAAACAAACATTTTCTTACTCAATTTGGTATGAAAAACTATTTCCCTCTTTGGCACATCGGGAAATATTCCCTGGGAATTCGTTGAGTACGAAATAGTTTTTAAAATATGTCATTTATATTATGTTTTCACAAAGCCTTTCATAAATAATTGTTTCGCGTGTTAAAACAGTGTGTAAAATATTCAATTCATGACACACTTCAATAATTTATACCACAACGAAACGCATATAAACTGTCTAAATTGTTTTCAACACTTGGTTTCAAAAAGGGCTTAGGTATCTTATCTCCACACGCTTTAATGTATTATTAAGCGTCACTTAGTATTATAAAAAAAAAAAAAAACGTTTTTAAATTTTACTCTTATGTACCACGGCCGCGGCCTTCCTGTCTATCTTGTTTTGCTCTTCACCAATAAACTCAGATTCATTTCTGTGCCATAGTTCGACTCTCTTTAGCTGAAAATCTGCCGAGGTCGCTTTATAGAAATTCCGACATTCGTTTTGTCATTTCTGATGTACCCTAAGATATTTCATATCATTGTAAAACCTCTCTCGTACTCGGCCGACCGACATAATTGATTCATCGTAGGTGCACTTCTCCGCTCTTCTACTCAGACAAAAAACAACAACGACAACAGCACTGCATTTGCAGATTTAAAAACTTTAAAGTAACGTAGCTTCGTCGTCGGCTACTGTCCCAAAGACAAAACTGCAGCCAAGTTTCCCCGCAATCGAAGTGTCACTAAAAGCGACTTTAGAAGAGGTGGCGTGCGCTGCGACTGCGAGATATCAGATTGCCTTACTCAGTCCAGAATTGTGCCATATTTACGCCTTCCTCAAGGAAGTTACCGAGCTTCCCCGTAGTATTCGCATGTTCTTGTGATGGTTCAAGTTATAATGTTCATTGTACTAGTGTTGGATAGTCGGAAAAAGCAACTGGTGTTGGAATTAGAAAAAAAAAAAAAAACGTGTGCACATTTCACCAAATTGAGGACCAAAAATCCAATCAAAAGTTTTGGACGAAAGGAAAACAAAACTGGAGGCGATAACGTACCAGAGGGGAGGAAAATAATAACGTTTTTTTGTTTTCCTTTCATCATACTAGTGTTGGATAGTCGGAAAAAGCAACTGGTGTTTGAATAAAAAGGAGACAAAAATGCAGATTTCACCAAAATTCAGGGTCAAAAATCCAATAAATGTTGGACGGAAGGAAAACAAGAATGGAGGCGATAATATTCCTGAGGGGAGGGAAATATAACCCTTTGTTTTTTTTTATTTCACCATTCGGTTCGAGTTGTTGAAGGAAGGACACACTCTATCCGAAGCGCAAGTCGGTAAATATTCAACGTACTCTTATCATGTATACACACTTGCTGGCATACCAGTATGTAGAATGATATCGCACGCTAGCTTCTCCTCGGCTGTTTGGCTGTGATGGTTGCAGTATTTTGTGTTGCGATGTGCGGAACCTCTGCCATGAACCTCTCACCCAAGCAGAGCCTTCCATACAATTACCTGCATATTTGCAATCTTACGTATAAGTAAAATTCTGCAAAAAATGTAACCATTTGGTTTGTCTATCGGACTATGTAAGGAAGTGAATAGCACTACCTTTATTGTGTATCCGATTTGTCAGTTACAGTACATTGAATTCGCAATAGGTCTGCCGTCAGAAGGGGCACACATTTACTATTATTTCTAGCCATCAGCGAAGGATATAAAGGGCGAAAAGACTTTGTCTAGGAACCACTAAGAGAGCCTAACCAGCACGTGACCAACATTTTCAAGTTGTACGTGCACGCAGATATCCTTTGTTCCAGTCTTACTGAATACCGAGTTCCAGCTGGAACGCCATCTCACGATATTTCCATAACAATGCCTCGTTCTTCAAAAATATAGATAAACAAATAGTAGCGTCAAACGTATTTACTTTTGTGTGTGTGAACGTGTCACGCAGCAACTTCGCAAAGAGTCTCGAAATCTATTCAGTCTCTATTCCCACAAACCGTGCACGTCTTTCTAATGAAGCGGAGAAAAAATGCATGCCTGTCGCTGAAGCTTTTCGAAGGGTGGGAAGATGTTATGTCGAAGCATGAGGAACATCACTAAAGCAAAAAACGGTGCATGTCTGAGCACGTTTTGCTTGACGTGTCTTCGTCCTTCCTTTGTATCTCGGATTTAGTTAGACCAAGTATTCACCAGCTTACTTGGGTGCTTACTGCTTTTGCAAGTTTTCACCTTCAGACCGTTATATTTCCAGAACCATTTTCCTGCCTCGTTTAAAAGGTCTTGCCAAACAACCGTCCTTAATTTTCATTTTCTCTAGCATTTCGACAACTTTGCTGTACACACGTTTAACCTCTTATTATAACTGTTATCTTCGAAGAACTTCACAGCCAACTTAAGTTTTTATTTGCTAACGCAGACTACACGTAATGGCAAACACCGATGTCATGGGGAACGTTGCCACCAGATCCAATAGCACTAGAAATCAGGTATGTACATGTATGTACCATACCTGAGGGCAAGTGTTATATAGGCCGTATCATATCATGTTATCGCGTCTTACCATTGGAATTATGTTTAACTTTCCTGATATTCGTTATCTGACAGTGCATTTTTATTGTTTAAGATATGAAGCAAAATACCATATGACCGTGTATTATAGTCACAATTCTCTGTCTCCTCTCATAAAATAGCGCTCTCCAAGAAGTTGCTTCTTTTTTAGTTTTGGTATTGGCGCCACTCACTTATCCGGTCATTCATAACGACATCTAGCATCAATACACAGCTCACTTTTTTGGATGGCTGTTTATCACAAAACAGCTAAGAAAAACCTCGAATTCCTTGTGGCATCACATTACCAAAATAACCTTCCACTTGGGTCGATGTCGATAAAACATCACTGAAATATTTCTCTTCTTGATGTTTCAAGACTTTCTTTTGGTAGTGACTATTTCAACGTCCACCGTCAAAATATTTCTAAAATTATTTCCGTCACTTCCGTAAAGATTCAAAATAATGGCTTTATTATTTCCACGCCCTCGTTCAACGCAGCCGCCGCAGTGGTAGCCATTTTGTGGTTTTGCTGGTTTCATTCTGTTTAGTCTCTGATTGTGTTATGTTGGCGATTTGACGGATTCATGTGTGGCGTGCCTAAGAAGGTTTGCTCCTAGTTGACAGTGGATATGTCTTATTCAGCGTGGGTGTGAGACTGGCTCGACAATTTCTCCTTTCGGACGTGACAAGCCCGGTGGCGATGTTCTAAGCGCTCTGTGCTCGCATCTCGGCACGTGTCTCACTTAAAATTTAGAATCTACAGCGAAGGCGAGCTGGATATCCCTTTGTCTTGCCTGCACGTAGCAAATGTAAGTCCGTACACTACGTAACACTGAAAAACTTGGCTCGCTTTTTGCACCTTTAGATCGTGCGAGCGCGTCTTCTTAAGGTTGCAGTGTCGCATTGCATCAGGCTCCGCACTGTTTTTAACCGGGTTTTGTGAGTTTGTAGTTTAGTTTAGATTTTTTGTTTGCTTCGTGTATAATGAGCGGAGTAACTACAAAATGATCTGGATGTTAAGTAAAAGTCTGTTAATGAAAACGTTGACACCTTGGTATGTTTCTTGACCGGTGCGAACGAACAATGCTTCTGGCGCGGTTGTACTGTACGAGATACTCATTTTACCATCAACTGCAACGTTCAGGGCAAGACATTCAGTTCTTTTGTGTATATAAAGTACTTGAAATGAAACATGAAAAGCATCGGTGGTACCTTCTGTAATGTTTGGCACAACAGAATAAAAGTTGCGTGCGGCCTAATAGCTGACGTACTTCGAGAACGCTTTTTCTTTTCATTGTTTTAGATTTTACATCATTTAAAAAGCCATCAAACAGCAGTCGACTGCATGACATTTGTTTTCGGAAAGTGCGCATCGAACCGCGATGCTGCTTGCAAGCAAGATTATTTCTTTTTTGACCGCCACCTCCGATCGCTCCCCAGTACGGTCTCCGAGAGCTCCAAAGTTCCAAGTTTGAGACGTCAAAATAATGACACAAATATTTTGGCGGGGAACGTCAAATGTTTTTCAAAATATCTCCACGTCTTCAGAAAGTGGCGTCACGAACGTGAGAATAATATTCACAATTATTTCGAAAGTAGACTTCCAAATAGTCACTACCTTTTTTTTATGTTTTGCGGCGTGGCGGTTACGAAGAGAGCTTTTCACGAAGGCCTTGAAGAGACGTTAGACAATTTTCATGACCAAGGCATAAATCCAAGCACCCGGAATAACATGGCTAAGCAACCGAAGACCCGAAAGCGGAAGGCATCTCTTCGTCACACGTACGGTGGAAAGAGCTAAACGACCCTTGCAGGGCGCAGAGCCAATTTCACCTAATGGCCGGTCACTCAACGGTCACCCATTTTTCAGGGTTCACTTAAAGCTGTATCTTCCGGCCTCCGTCCCGTTGCGAAACAATCAGAAGCACGCGGTATAGCTGCGCTAATTTTTAGTTCTGGGAAGGCTAACCACTTTTTTTTTTTGTCGTTTTTGCGTATTTTCTTCGCACCCTCGAACGTACATACATATCGCTCGCAGCTCTGTAGTCCTTCAGAGCGCTGTGTCGCTTATCTCTAATGCTCCATTCCTTTCCTGTTCTCGAGTGCCTTCCCGCCGTCCGTGATGAATGGAAGCAGACATGTGTATCGTAACGATAAGTGCTGCGCCGCGGGGGCTAACCGCCAGATCTGTATTCATGACTGCTCCTTCCTTTCTTTACCTCTGGGACGCAACTCCGGACGAGTTGCTCGTTTATTATTCATACGTGTATCATACTAAGTATTTCACTTCGTAGACGTTATTGTCAGGGACTCAAACAGAAAAATATAACGTTTTGGTTACGGTTACGGTTAGCGCTTCCTCTCAATAACGGTTTCGTTTCGGTTTTTTACGGTTTAAATTTTTACGGTTTCGCTTACCGGTTACACTTTCCTAAAAAACGTTTTATTTCCGTTTTTTCAATAATTGTATAATTGAAATACTAGACAGCCGTTTTACAATAAACGGTTTAAAGTGGTTCCAGATATCCAACAATGTGAAATTTGAGGAACTTGGAAACGTTTTAATACTTTTAATTGGTCAAAAGTGGCACACGTTTCTAGCTCCAACGCTTCTTCACTACATCTACTTACATTATATAGTTTTGTACTCGAGCATACATGTTACTTCCGCTACTCGGGGATCACCGCATTCTATATAATAAAAATGAAAATAAACATTACTACTTTGTTGTTCGGCAGCGTTTGTAAACAACTCTAAAAAAGTTTCCCCTGGGTACTGGAAGAACCATTCGCACCTTATCGTCGCTTTAGTTTATTTTACCCTAATACATGCAAACGAGTCTTTGCCTACACTGAAGGAAAAAGCAGAACTATAGCCATCCTCTAGTAGAATACTGGCACGTGGAATAAAGTAAAGCAAGTTGGTGAAAGTCAAACATAATGTAAATGCAATAGCCCAAAACAAGAAAGACTAAGGAGAGGATCGAACAACACAGTAACAACACAGAAAGCTGTACAAATATGTCATGTGTTGTTCGATCCTTTCCCTAGTCTTCATTGTTGTGCCATCTTACACCTACGTCATGTTTGCTATTTCCAGGTAATTGCCTATGGTTATCGAAGCGCCCGTCTCTTTCTGTGGCGCTAGAAAAACGTGCATTTATATATAAGAAAAAAAAAAGGTGCGGACGCAAAAGATGAAAATAAAGTGTGGACGTACATTATATACGTATATATATATTCGAAAATATGCAGATGCATGAACAGTACTTCCTCAATTGAATCAATGTTTTACGAAACCGCCGAAAGCCAAAATAAACAGTGGAACAAGGATTTGAACTCTGGGTCTCCCAATGTCCGGTCGGGTGTGCTTATATTATATTATATTATATTATATTATATTATATTATATTATATTATATTATATTACATTATATTATATTATATTATATTATATTATATTATATTATATTATATTATATTATATTATACGGGCCGTGGGCTACTTGGAATTTCTCATTTCTCTTTATGGCTCTGGGTTTTTTCTTCGTCCCCTGTATGACAGAGTTTCAGACCAAATTCCTAGCTCTTTCACCAAATTGACTTCCCTTTCTTCTGCTTGTTTGGCCGACTTGGCCACACTGACCACCGCTCCACCTACCCCCCCTGCGCATAGGCAGATGCCTCCGGAGTCGGTTTTGGAGTATTTGTAGGGGACTGTGCGCAGGCAATCATAGCCCCTCTGCCGAGGCCAATATACATCAGGGAAGGACTCGCCGTGTTCTGGTGCGCGTGCATTGTCGAGAAAAGGGCTCTTCTACACACGGATAACACAGCTTTGACTCTAACGCTGCACCGCGGCCATGGACGAGCTGTGCCTTGGGATATTGCTAGTGCCGTCTCTCTTCTTTTAGAGCGCAGCTGTTAGGCGCCCGTTTTTGGCTCGAGCGGCGTCGGCGTCGCCATGGGCATAGCCGCGCGGTGCATTATACGAACATTCCCATAATTCACCGCGGTGAAGCGCGCGTTGCATTATGGGACGTTTCCCATAATGCACCACGCGGGAGGGAGGAGGAGGGAGGGGGAGGAGGACGGGTTGGAGGAGGAGGAGAGGAGAGAGGAGGAGGAGGATAAAAAGGAAGGAGGAAGAGGGAGGAGGAAAAGGGAGGAGGAGGGAGCAGGAGGAGAGGAGGAGGAGGAGGGGGGAGGCGAGTAGCACCGGAGGAGGAGATGAGGAGGGGAAGGAGGCGAGGAGCACGGGAGGAGTAGATGAGGAGGGAGGAGGAGAGGATACGGATGAGGAGGAGGGGCATCGTCTTCTAAGTACCCTCCCCTCCTTCTCCTCAAGAGCTGCGCTCTAATTCGGAATTACAGGAAGTTGTAAACCTCCTTCTTTTTCTTTTTTTTTACTTAAGAAAGATATGTCAATAAAATGTACCGTCGGTCATGAGCCCCGCCGTCCTTCCGTTGCGCGCTTGACACACGATGGCGAGCTGGCGGGCCATCGAGTCCTCGCGCTCTCGGCACGAGTCCTTCCCGGAGAAGTAGATGAGGCGGAACAAGGAGAGGAGACGGATGAGGAGGAGGGGCATACCGTCCCCTAAGTACCCTCCTCTCCTCCTCCTCAAGAGCTGCGCTCTAATTCGGCATT
The DNA here is from genome assembly GCA_013358835.2 of Ixodes persulcatus. NCBI lineage: Eukaryota > Metazoa > Arthropoda > Arachnida > Ixodida > Ixodidae > Ixodes > Ixodes persulcatus. Next base: position 935,632 of record JABSTQ010010847.1, read on the forward strand.
ACAGGGAGTTGTAAACGTCTTTTGTTTTATAAATAAAGATACGTCCATAAAATGGGTACCGTCGGTCATGAGCCCCGCCGTCCTGCCGTTGCGTGCTTGACACGCGATGGCAAGCTGGCGGGCCATCGAGTCCTCGCGCTCTCGGCTCGAGTCCTTCCCGGAGAAGTGGATGAGAGGTAAGGAGAGGAGACGGATGAGGGGGAGGGGCATACCGTCCCCTAAGTACCCTCCTCTCCTCCTCCTCAAGAGCTGCGCTTTAATTCGGCATTAGAGGGAGTTGTAAACGTCTTTTTTTTTTCTTAATAAAGATATGTCCATAAAATGGGTACCGTCGGTCATGAGCCCCGCCGACCTGCCGTTGCGCGCTTGACACGCGATGGCGAGTTGGCGGGCCATCGAGTCCTCGCGCTCTCGGCACGAGTCCTTCCCGGAGGTATATTGGCCTCGGCAGAGGGGCGATGATTGCCTGCCCACAGTCCTCAACATCTTCGCCGTAACCGAATTCGGAGGCAGCTGCCCATGTGCTGTTGGGGAGCGGGGGTATGGGGGAGCGGTTGGCAGTGCGGCAAAGTCGGCCAAACACGCAAAAAAAAGGGAAGCCAGTTGAGTGAAAGAGGAATTTGGTTTGAGACTTTGTCAAACAGGGGACGAAGAAGAAAAAAAAAAACAGCGAGATAGAGAGAAGTAAAACGCCAAGTTGCCCGCCGCCCCCTGGAGCGCCTTGAGCGGAAGCGAGTGCTCCAGCGAGCAAAAAACACGAGGAATGGCTCGGAGCCGTTCTGGCGTGTGCGAAATAGTGTCATCGGCTATGTCGAGCCTGAACCCAAGAATACCCATGCGTCGCGTGGGCTCTGCTCATGTCGCTTAGGTTTAAGCGAAATCGCAACAGAGAATCCACGCGCGCGAATTTTCCTGGCAATGATCGTTGCCAAGAGCTGAATGTAAAATGTCGCCGAGCGTACCATGTAGGGCATACGACAAAAACGGCACTAATGGCGGCCTAATCTAAATGTGGCCAGGTTACGAGAGTAGAGATGAAGTGTGATATGGTAAAAGGCCTCGGCAAGATCGAGCTTCACCATATACGCTTGGGGCGGGAGGGGGTTTACTTTGATGGCCTGGGGTAGTGGAGTAAGGCGGAACCGAGGTGCCTGGAGGTAAGGAGTAAGTGCGGCGCAGTCTAAAACAAAGCGGGAGTTGGTGGCTGACTTCGGTACGAGGAAGACGGGGTAGAGGTACGGACCACGTGAGGAGCGTTCGATGATGCCGCCAGCATGTTGGTTAAGGCGGCATCGATCGTGGGGACCTGGTCAGGGAGAGGGGGGCGGGCCGTGAAGCAAGAAGCCTTCGTGCAGCGAATGGAAAGTGCGCCGAAGTTGGGCGGCCCGTGAAAACTACATGCCTCACTAAACACTGCCCAGTCAATTTGAGGTGCCTGCTGGGTCGGGTGGACTGGCGGCGGAGGTCCCGTCGCTTTCGACTTGTCTGCCCAGGTCCGACTCGGAGTCTTCGACGTCGCTTTGTTTGTCTGTATGTGTTCCTTTGTGTTGGTGTGGTTTTCCTCCTGGTCGTCGTAGGTGTCGAAGGAGTCGTCATCGGCGCGGGGCTCGATGTCACTGTCGGTCCTGCTGAGCCACTCCGGGATTCGCTCGGCGGCGGAGGCCGTCGAGTCCAGATCCAATGGGTCGTTCTCTTCGGTGCAATATCAAGCACGGGCAAGGTCGACCGAGGCGCCAGCCTCGCAAAATGCATGGACGAGAATGTCCTCGACCGGGAAAACGCCCAGGAGCGTCGAGGAGACGACCGTGCCGTCGATGACGGCACTGGCGGGTCTCGAAGAAACAGGCTATCTGCTGGACTCACTTAGGGTTAGGGGGCCTCTTGGACTTGGTGAATGGCGGTAGCTGGTGTTCGCGGGAGCACGAGACATGCGGCGTCCGCGTCGAGGCTGGTTGGGTAGCTGTTCGGAGAGCTCTCTGAAAACGTCGGATTCGAGCCTGGACGTCTTGTGTAGGATAGCCGTAATCCAGTTCCCTCTCGCGACGATGTGGAATAGTTCCAGTCAATCGAAACTGAGGTGCTGGTGTTCGGGGAGCATGGCATCCCAGTAGAACCTATACGGGTGGAGATGCCGGATCTCGTGGATATCTCTCGTGGACAAACTTCTGGTGTTCTGGGCGAAGTCGCGCAGAATGTCGTAGGCCTGACGGACCCTCGCTCCGGGAATGGGCGGTGAGGGCTCCACCGGAGGTAGTCGGATCGCGTCGGTGGCTCTGGTAAAAATGATTCCCGTAGAAGCCATACCTCCGGCGGAAGCAGGGGGAGGACTCCGGCGATGCTGGAAGCGATTTCTTGACGCGTCTGTGGATGTTCAAGCTCACCATGTTGACGTTCGAATAGCTCGCGTTCAGCGTTCTGCAACAGGGACTGCTGAGACTGCTGGCCGTGTGGGACGAGACCGGTCAGGGCATCGACGATTGGAAGAAGGGCAGATCCCAAAGTTGAGGCGAAGGTGGCAGAAATGGCATCCCCTGTCTGTTGGATCAGGACGGCTCCGTCATCGGCGGCCAAGTGCGTTGGCGAGTTCGACGACGAGGTATCCTTCTCCTTGGCTTTTTTTCTCGTCAAGCAGAGATGCGTGGCAGTGGCCACGCATTTCTGCATATATATATATATATATATACGAGGGGCGTTAGTAAAGTTCGTATTATTGGCACAAAGAATTGAAAAAAATGAAACAAAACAGACATCAACATGAGCGCGCGTCCCTCTAGTTTCCGCTCAGTACAAACATCGCATGCTATAGTAGCTCGGAACGCCACTAGGGAGTCGAAACAAAAATGGCACCACCCATCGGTACCAAGCACATGCAGTGATCCGTTTTCTCTATTTGAAGGGAAGCAATGCCAAGGATATTCATTCCAATCCGGGTGCGTTGTTCGGGGACAACGCCCCAGTTTATGACACTTTGGTTAAATGGCGGCTACGCTTCCAGTGTGGTCAAATAAGAGGAAAGCATTTCAAGGACGGCGACAAAGTGATTGCTGAAGTGGAGCGATTCCTGAACCCTCAAAACGAGGAGTTCTATAACAATGGCCTCCGGCATGTGGTGCATCGCTAGAAAGAGTAGGTAATTTTTGGTAGCGAATATGTAGAGAAAGTCTCAACCCCTACTCGAGTTTGATTGCTGAATCTCTATTCCTTCGTGACAATAATACGAACTTTATGAACGCCGAAGTCCTGCCGACGTTTCGGCCGGACTCCGGCTGAAACGTCGAAGATTAAATCGTCCGTTGTTGCTGTTTTCACCAAGGGTTTTTTTTTCTTCCCAGTTATACCCACGCCTTCGGTCTCCCGCCACCATGCCCGTTATATATATATATATATATATATATATATATATATATATATATATATATATTATATATATATATATATATATATATATATATATATATATATATATATATATATATATATATATATATATATATATAAACGAACATATGCAGCTGAATGAACGGTACTTAATCCAATGAATCAAAGAATCAAAGTTTTCAGGAACCCGCCGAAAGCCAAAAATCGGCGGAGCCAGGATTTGAACTCTGGGCCTCCCAATGTCCGGTCAGGTGTGCTAACCCCTCTCTCTCTCTCTATATATATATATTTATATATATATATACATATATACTTGTAAGTCATCTCATGACGAAGACGAGTATCTCGGCGTAAACTTCCGCTGTTTGTTCCGTGAGTTTTTCACTTCGTTATATATACGCCTTCGGCCCCTTGGCTCCTATGCCACCATGCCCACTATATATATATTGTATATATATATATATATCATACAAGACGCCAACGTCAAACTTCTGATATTTCTTTTCTTTCTGCGTTGTCTCAAAATCGTCACTCGCGACCCGTTTTAGACTAAATGAATACCAGGTGTTTTTTTTTTACGCCAGCACTGCATGATAGTCAATTTACCTCGTTTCTTCATACTGGCTACTGCATGTCAGGAACATCGGTGGTTTTGATAGAACCGAGTTGGATGGACATCTGAGAATTTTAACTTATTAGTTAATACCCTGAAGGTGACACGTACTGAATACATGTAGCGATGTAGGAGTGTAGCAGATTTAGAAATAGATACATTTTTATTATAAGCTCGACCACTGATTCCAACTAAGTATTCTTAATCTTACAGTTAGATTGAAGTTCAATGTATTACCAGATGCACCACTCGCTGACAGTAACTCTGTCAAATTGCCACGACATTTCAAGATCTCTCCTCCAGGTCATACTTGAAAAAAAAAAATAATATTTTTATTTTTCGGTTAATATCGGTTAAAACCGGCTACCGGTAAATAATTTACGGCTACGGTTACGGTTACGGTTTTTATAAATTTCAAATACGGTTTTGTTCCGGTTACGGTTACTTAAAAAAATTCGTTCCTAAACGGTTTTCGGTTTTGGTTACGGTTACGGTTTGAGTCCCTGGTTGTTATTCTCGGAATTTGCACGAGTGGTAACTTTAGCGCACCACCGCGTTTCCAATGTGTCGCGTTCCTTCCTAAAATTTACTGATTTATTGTTTTTTGATGACGTTCAGCATGCTTCTAATTTGGACAATATGTTCATTTTTACTAAAATTATTCTACAAATTTTAGTGAATTATTCAACTTATTGTGGCGATTAGTCCCATATATATTGTCCCCCGTGTCGTATAACTTACGTGATTGTACCGCATATTAGTGTAACCTTAACGCATTTTAAGAAACGATGTGAAAAACCTAAAATAAGCACACTGTGTACATAATATGAATGTAATAAATTAAATTTTGTAGTCCATTCGAACTTGGTGTAAATGCCTCCTAACCGACAGTTTTTAAACTTCGTTTGAGCTTAATTCCAGACGCAGCCGACGCCACGAGCTAATGGACCAATCAAACAGAGTCAAAATCCGAAGTCACTAGGCCTTTTTCTGTTTGTAATTGATTCAGCTATGATAAAACATGAACACAAACATGACGAACATCATGATGGTGCGCTTTGACGTTGTGTGATTCTTCCCATCAGCTCGGGACGTTGGCTGCATTTGAACTTAAAGGTAAAACGAGGGATAGGCGATATTGCCGCGTTCTAGACGGGGTGCTGTGTACATTCGCCCCAGCTAAAGCGGACGAACGTTTAATATATTTGAGCGCCTTGAAAACTATGTTCAAACTGATCGACTTCTTTTTTGGGGAGGCGATAGTAACTGTGTTTGTTCAGGGCGCGACAGAGCGAAAGGGGTGCGAAATAAAGGCGCTAGCAGCAAGTTTTTTTTTTAATAATATCGTCGAACGCAGTGAGTAAGAAGGTAGTTCACTTAGCGCGTCAAGCGGACGAGGTGTAAAGTAGAAGCAGTTTCAAGGTGTAAGCCACGCGCGTTTAGATAATGCGTACGCTTCTCTCGAACTTGTCAGAAGCTGCAAGCAGTATGAGGTTGATCATGTGTCCTTTAGTGATCATGCTCTTCTATGATATACGCTTTGTTTCTTTAAATAAACGCCGAAGGAGTTTGTTCAGGATTTAGGGAAGTATAATACAAAACTTTTAAACGATGCATCCTTTGTAAAAACGGTTCGCCAACATCATGAATAACTCTCAAGAGCTAATGGCGAATAATTCGACAATAAAAGGGAATTGTTTAAGCAAAAAACGGAGTTGACTAACGTTGACGTTTGAGCTAGTTGGTATTTCATGGCTAAAAATGAAAAACTGAAAGACACAGACAAGAAAGAAACATAAATACAGCGCTGTTTTTCGCCTACCTTCTCGTTCTTGTTCATGTCTATTCGCAGTTTCTAATTTTTAACCAGAAAACTAAAATTATATAGCTATTGAACGCTCCAGCTTTTTAAGGCGCAAAGAAAATAAAAAAGCGAGCTGTTTAAAAACACTGCATCAGAAGCTGATGAGGGAGAAGTGCACTTATACCTTTCTGTTCTCTCTCGGCATAATGAGCGTGAAAAAGCGCCTGGAGGTTCTTGATACCGAGCAGTATAGGAGGTTTATGGCGCGAGCACAGTGGAAGCGATTATGGCTCGAAGAGATACACACGAAAACGGCAATAGGGGTAGATAAAATACGCGAGTAAGAATAAAGTCGGTGAGAGTTTGCATCACGAGTACTACCGCGCGATAAAGAAATCGTTAAACGCGCTTTTGTAGAATATTTTAAAAATGTTTTCAGTTACCCTGCACCCAAAAAGAGGATTGCCGGAGGTTTTATTTGCCTTTATTGCTGTGATTGGCAGCCTATAAATGTTAGAACAGCCCATCACGTTATCGGAAGAGGATTCAAAATTTGAAGCCGGGCAAAGCTTCAGGATCAGACGGTCTGGGCTCTGAGTTCTGGAAAACGTTTAAGGTGAAGCTTGCTTCTTTTTTGCACTGCCTAGTACGTGAAACGTAAAGACTTTTTTACCCCCGTCATTTTTGTGTATTGACAAACATTATACCCAAAAGTGAGGACCTCTCAAAACATTATTTTGTCAGATTATACCTTCGTATCACATTGACTAAAGTAGTCTCTAAGATGCTAGTGAAGGTTTTAGCGGAGCGTTTGAAGCGTGTTATAAACATTATCGTTGATCCACACCAGGCGTGTGGAATAAACGGGAGGCACATTATAACAAATGTGCATGTCTCCCGGAGCATTCTGGAGTGTAATGACTCTTTTGTGCAAAAAGTTGCCATTTTACAGGTGAATCTAGAAAGGCGTTCGACCGCGTGTCACACGAAAGTATGTCTTCTATAATAGTTAATAGAACATGTTAACATGGGGTCTGGTGTACCAGGACGATGCCACTACTCTTATTGTAAATGAGGGTGTAAGTTCTTTTCTCTTCTGTGCGACGAGGCTGTACTTTCGCCTTTGCTTTTTGTCGTATTTTTCTTGAGCCGCTTTGTTTAAGTATTATTCAGAATGGTTTATTCCTAGGTTTAAGTTGGAAGCTAGTGAGATGCGTATTACACCGAAGCTGTATATGACTCCTTTGTCGTTTTTTTTCGTCTCTGTCGATAGAAGAGTAGTCAACCGATAAAATAGTCAACAGAAAACCCACGAGCGCGAATTTTATCTTATCATGTGTTTTTAACACATGTTTTAATAAGAAAACCACAAAACAAGTGTCAAAATCACGTGATAAGCCTCCTCCGTGGATCCGAGGCAAAGCGGCGGCCAATGGATCGCCACGTGGCGGGTTCGAATTCCAGCCGAGGTGCCCGCAATCTGACGGAGACTTATTGCGGAGAAGGCGCCGTGTAACCGAGCTTTCAGTTGTACGACAAAAGATCCCCAGGTGGTCGTCGTTGGTCTGGCACTTAAAACCCCCAAATTTGACTTAAAACCACGTGATAAATGATAAGAACGTGGCGCTCCCCGCCTGGGTTTTTTCGGTAAAGAATGCGGTTGCATAAGCTGCCGCGGCAACGGCAGCGTACGAAGTCTTTCATATATAAAAGGTTTTTGCTACAGTGCATTTCATTTGCTTTCGTAAATCATGTGGTATAGACCCTTTTGCGGTCTACAAACATGAACTGCCGCTTGCGTCCCAAGCGACTTCTGGTCGCACCGTCTTTGCAAGCCCGCCGAGGTTGCTTATGTCATCAGTGCTAGAACAGCATAAATACTACAGAGACTACAAAGCTTGAAATTTAACGAGGACCTTCGGTTGTACAGTATTGCATATTGGAGGAGACAAGGTCGTTTACTATAATTCTCAAAACATTTACATATCTCGCACTCCTTCGTGCTTTTTTGCGGTCATCTGGAGAATTGTTCGTTAAACGTTTAATCTAGATTGAGAGCAGCGGATTTAAGGTGGCCCCGTTGCTACAGAAACTCGTCGTTGATTTTGTTTATAAACCGGAAGTTCTCTGGGACACCAAATCCTTTAGCATCGTTTTTTGTCGTTCGCCAATAATAAAAATGGTCTATAGTGCATTGGACAATCGTTGCAGCTGTTACCACAGCTTCGCTGTCGAACCACCTTCACAGCGTGGATTAGAGCCTTAATCGTTTAGCGTACGCGGATGACGTAGGAATTCGTTTTTTTGCGTAGACCCCAAGAGTGCTGAAAAAGCCGTCGAGCTTCCAGACATGTTTTGCAAAACTATGAGTAACTCCGTCAACTGGGATAAGTGTTTGGGTCTTAGTCATGTCGATTGGCCTTCAGCGCCGACTTTTCTTAAACGTGTTGTATGGACGGAGTGGCCGCCCTGTTATCTTAGAGTTGCCCTGGAATACTACCGCAAGAGTCAATGACTATTGGCGCGGTCAGGTTGACGTTTTGCGCGCCAAAGCGACTAAATTGGGAGGCTATGGCATGTCTATTTTTGCACGTGCATCGGCCTGCAATGCGTTTCTTGCCGAAAATGTGTGGTATGTCTTGCAGGTGCTTCATTCCTCATGAATAAAAACACACAACGTATGTACCGTGTTTTGCTTATTTAGTTGGTGCTCGGTTTGGGAACGCACGAGTCGTGCCAATTATAGTTCGTAAAGAGAAGATAAGAAAGTGAAGGCTGGAAGGTCATCTGCTCATGTGGAAACTTGTCAATATATTTATTTTCTCAGAGATCAAAGATACTCATTTTTACAAACCGCTATTCATGTGAGATTGCGTGGATTGCTTTCTGAGTTTATTGTTTCGTGAAGCCAGGACACAGGTGTATCAGAAAGACGTTTTCGGTGCTTATTGGTTTTAGTTAAGCGTTTATCACACGAATACTTATCCGGTGTGTAGCACAAGCGACCATCGAAGGATTTAATTGATTTGCTTTCTACAATCACTCTTTATTGTTTTTGTAGAGTCCAGGCCCAGGGTGGGATATCTTAAAGCGAGTCAAGCGATTGGTGGCGCCCCCTAAGCAGGGTTTGGCAAAAATACACTAAATCGTATTTGGAATTACAAATACTGGCATACGTGATGAAGACAGCAAAACTACTGATACTGATATAGATCCATACAAGAGTATCGCGATACATATCAAAAATACATTTGAAAATGTAAAAGTATTGGGAAATACAAACACATGAATACATTTTGCCGAGGCAGTAATATAAAATAATCTTTTTTCCTTTTCTGGATGTAAACTTTTGTATTACCGACAAAAAGGTTTTTAAAGCACAAACGAAACAACGCTTTGCTACATATTTTGTCATTTCATATGGAAGCAACACAAAACAAACGTAAACATAAGACTTTCACTCCTACTCTCGACTACTTTTAGTTAGATGCAATTTATTAAATAGAGTCAGTCAGCCGCTGCCAATTTAGCAGCAGCTGACGCGTTTTTAAAATGGGTTTTAAAAACGACAGCATTTAAATGCGTATTTCATTCATTCATTGATCTCAGGGTGGTTGTAGCAAATCTGATACGTTCTTTTATTTTTGCTTTTAAAATAGATAAAATATAGTATGAAGCTGTTCGTCTGCCTGCATTTTCATTCTGGGCTTAAACGTTTGCAAAGATAATATGATGCAGTATGAATAGGAACTGAGAAAAAAGGCAACCTGAAATCCTCAGTTTTGGCGAACAATTTAGAGTGCAAAGAGTGGTAATATTTTAGCATGTATCGTGCTTCAACAGCAGTCAGGTCTTTAATATTGAAGCTGCATTTATATGGTTTTTTTAAATGTCTCAACTAATCCTTTCTGCATGTTGCTTTCTCAATATCTCTGCCCAATCAATAAAAAGAAAACGCCACGTTTTCGCTTTAATAAGTTATTGTAAATATACAATCATCTAAAAAAAACATGTTTGCGAGAAAACGTCAGATAGTACTTTGCCTCGAGACATAGGAAGGTGAATTGAGATACAATATCATTCTTCGTTCTATTATCCACATATTCTAAAAAAGAAAAAAGGCATATAGGCTTGCTTTCCTGCAGACCTTGGAGATTGCCAATCACGGCAAACAGCAGAAGGATCCCAGCGCATTACGAAGCTCATATTACGATTAGATCAGGAAAACGTGCGACGTTCCCATGGACAATGAGCCAATAAAAGATCATACGCATTGTCTCTGCGCACTTGTCATTTTTTGTTCTGGTCGTTTTCTAAGCTTCGCCATTGCCTGATTTCCTTCTTTTGTTCGACATGATTTGTCGTCTTGTGTTCTGCATGAAAGTAAACTCCCAGTAATTTTCTGAGGTGCAAAGTTGTAGGCATTCATAGTCTTTTTTTTTCAGTTTTATTCTAACAAATCCTGCTTCTCTCTCCCTAAGGCATCTATTCACGTGGGCGTCAGTGATGTGCGTACATTTGTGAAACAATTATATATATATATATCAATTTTGTAAAATGTCCATTTTACTTCCACGGAAAAGCGACAAAACTGGGGATGCAAAGAAAAAACGTTTGTCTGAAAGAGTTAATTTCCTAAATAAAAACCCCAAACAAAACGTATCCCTCGTTATAGTTTCTTCAAGGATTAACTAAATTTCATGAACTGATAGCATGAAAAGTTAACGCGGGATTATATAGCGTTTCTGAGTCAAAGAACAAAACGCAACGAGTTTATATGCAAATTGTTGATATTTTGTTCACGATAAAATTATAGAAAAAGTTAACCAGCATAAAATTATAAAAAAGCAAAGGAAGTTTGTGAAGCGGAAGTGGAAGCAAGATGCGGTTGGCACGCTGAATCAAATGTAAAACTGAAAAGTGTCTAGGAAGTTTAAGTTCCTTGCAACGTACCTTACTAAATTAAGTCATTCACGTTTATTTATTCAGTTAACGCCACAATACGTTTCATTCCTAAGGCGGGGAAAACAAAGTTGAGGTGTGCTAATTAAACTAAAGGCACTCATTTTTTTTTAAGAATTGCTTACTTTACGTTTAAACTCGTTACCCGAGTAGCATTCCGGAGGCCTTCACTTGATGAATGCATGAACACAAAATCTCAATATGATATCTGAGCTGACGAATAAACCATATATAACAGGAACAAAATAAGGCAAATATAAAAAAAGTGCTTAAAAAGGCGCAGATGTTACCATGAAAAACTTAAAAAATAACAAAGTGAGTGCACCCGTTCGTCACTTCGATGCAGACAGACTGAGACAACATTGCGAAAGAGAATTGTTAATTACTTAAAATTATTTACGTTCTTCGTGAGTGGCTCCTATGAAGTTATAGTGCACCATTTTTCTGTTTTGTTTCATCATTCGAGAACTACAGCACGAGACAAAGCTTGCTTGAACGCTTGGTCGTGCGTTTTTTGCATTGCTCACGCGCATCTAAACGTCCACTCTGGAAACCTTTCTCAAAAAGGGCAGTGCACACGTGGGCTTCGGTATTCAAAGACGCAGTACAAACATTCGGAAGAAGAATGCGAACAAGCTTCAATGCCACGTTAAGGGTGGGCTTTCACGACACTTCCAATAGCGACGGAATCATTCAGCTAAGAAAACAGAAGGTCTCATTAGGTAGCTATGCTTGTATAAGTAAATAAACAAAAAATAGGGTTAGTTAAATCGGATTTTATGAAGAGATGTAGTTGTTTCGGCGGTGTTTGGTGACTTCAATTATATTTATGCCTTGCTGTCGACGAATTGATCTGTTTGCAATGCGTTTGTCTTTATAATGTATAGACGCCTCATTGCGTGTGCTTTTTTTAATCTAGGATACCTCTCGTATTTATTTTCAAAACGCTAAAGGTACGCATTTTCGCTACCCAGCACATATGGTAGGAAATGACAGTGAAACTCTATTTAGATTTTAGAAATAAAAACCAGTTGTCTCCTTGAAACATTCTACAAGATTTCTGTGCAGATTTAGTTACTGTGTAAAATCTCGACAAAATATTAACACTAATTCTGAAAAGGCCGAACCATACATTCCCTCTTTTTGACACATAACGTGTCATAGTGCTGACACCAAACAGTTTCCAGTTTAGCACTCCAGTAATGAAAAATCATCACACGAGTGCTGCATCTGAATTTGTCTGAGACCCCTGCTTTCTTTCATTAAATACAAACCCCAGCGAACCCTAGACGCAGTACTCTTGTCATCACTGCTTTAGCACGAGACCCAGATGAGCTCTGAAGCTACATTAATTTCCAATTCGTGCCCAGCGCTAACCTCCGGTCGGTAACCTAAACAAAAGAAAAAAAAAGAATACAACACTACGGCCTTTTTATACTCTCATTCACAAAGCGATGTAGCGTTCGGATTTGTTATGTTGGCATTGTGTAAAATTTGAATCGAGTAGAACCAAGTCACTTTAACCACACCCGCCGGTTATATCACTTGGTATTACAGCTTAGCGAGGCAGCACGGGAGTAGTCTTTTCTTCCCCCTTTTGTGCTCGGTGTTTGAATTTGGCAGCTTGATTAGAGTCCGCATCACAGCGCGACAGTACCATGACTTTTTTCCAGCATGTCTAATTCTCGGAGTTTTCCTTGCCGCGACAACGACTGCATTGAGATCGCATCAAGGGGGTTGTGCAACGATTTTAAAGTTGAAAGCATTTGCAGTTTTTTTATGTTTTTTACCTCTCCACAAACGACAAAAACATGTCATCCTGCCCCAAAAGACTGCTATTCCGCTGTTGCGTAATCTCGAAGATAAAAAAAAAAAAAAGTTGGGGCTGCAATCCACGCTGAGAAGGTTGTTGGAGAAAAAAAACTGTGGTATCACCTGCAACGATTGCCCACTGCACAATAGACACTTTTTATGGCAAACGCCATTAGGTGGTGCTCCAGTCTTTGACGTCCCAGAGATCTCCCGGTTTATAAAACGAATGATCAAAGGCCACCTCTACACCTCTGCTTGAAATGTAAATAGAACGTTTAACCACCAATCCTCCAGGTGAACGCCAAAAGAACGAAGGAGTGCGAGAGCTCTTAAAATGTTTCGACTATTCTTGCAAACCAACTTGCCTCTTCCAAGATGTATATTGTACAGCCGAAGTCCCTCGTTAAATCTCCAACTGTGTTGACCGTGTAGCATTTATACTTTCAATCACTGGTGATATAAGCAAGCTCAAGAAGCTTGCGAAGACGGTGCGCCCGGAAGTCGCTTGGGGAGCAAACGGCAGTTCATGCTTGTAAACAGAAAAAGGGTTTATACCATATGATTGACGAAAGAAGTGTAAAGCACTCTACCAAAACTTTTTTGTATATGCAAGACTTCGTACGCTGCCGTTGCCGCGGCAGGTTATGCGACCCCAATTTTTACCGCGAAACGCATGCGGAGAGCGCTACGTGCTTATCATCTATTGCATGGTTTTTCACTTCTTTTCTGGTTTTCTTATTGAAACAAGTGTCAAAACCTTATGATAAGAAATAAGGTGCGCAAGAACGGTGATAAGGCGCGCGCGTCGGCTTTCTGTCGCCGGACGCAAAACAAATCCCAGCTGCGAGTCATATATAGCTTGGCTGTAAAACGAATTATTTTCCTCCTCCGCTGCTACACTCGCCGTTAGCCCTGTGGAGAACCGTCTTTTGTGTCGATGGCTTGCAGCGACCTTTCACGGAGCAAATTCTTAAAAAGTCGACAACGTGTAGGAAGCGGCTGGGGTCTCTGAAAAGAGAACCCAATGGGAACCCAGGTGGCCTCTCTAAGTACGTCACTAGAAAGACGACGTCAGAGGTGAGGGGTACTTTGTCCTCTGATTGTGTTTCTTTTTTAAAATAAAAACTTAGGCGCGCATGAAATTACGTTTTTTTTTTTCGTTCTACAAGTAACACTGATTAATTTACGCAGTCTATTGGCGCAAGTTCGAAAATCGTTGCACCGCCTTTTTACGCCCGGCTTTGAAGTGCGGGTTTGGTGCCAGTTCTTCAGAGCAAGCTTCTCTAAAAGATTGCCTAGTGAGTTTTTCTACACTTTGCTTCTTTTTGAGTATAAGCGTAGCAGACTTCATAAGAAAAAGCTCCAGGTTTCCAGTGTCCCCACTATACACGCCCGCTCGTGCGCTATACGCACTGTTTAGGAAACGTACTCGTGCTATACTCCGTACACCCTTAAGCTAAGAGTAGAAGCTCAGCCTTCAGCGCGACCTTTCTGCCCTTGTCAACACAAGCGTAAACGCGCAGACAAGCGCAACCAAAGCACTCCGGAAGCTAGAGAGCTCGCGCTCAAGGAGGAGCTTCTAGACCTAGCATAAAGTTGAACGGAGTATAGTAACTTAGGATTCACCGACATAAAATGTGAAACTAAAGTAAGCATTGGTCAGTGTGACACAATCTGGAGTCACCGGCTCTTTCGTGCTTCGCATGCTACGTGCCAAGCGACTCCTCGAAGTGGTCGTCAGCCTTCATGCGAGGCACATATTTCCTTGTTTCTCGCGGTCATACCTCGACGTAAGTCCCTATAATGAAGCCAAACAAAACGAAACGGTGCAGTGTGAGTCGGCCTTTACGTAGGAAGTGTTCGGCGAGGGCGTTTGCACGTATAGTGAGGGAATGGGGAGCAGGCGAAACGAAAGTGTACGTGCTCTTAGATAAAAAGAGAGTCGCAAAACAGCAGGGACAACACTGGACTGTGCGACCGCAAGCGACATCATCTTGACCTTGATCTCTCCCTCAAGCAATGCGGAGCACAAGTTCGTCTGCTTCTTTTGCAGGGGTTGCGGTGGCGTCATGACGCCGAGCTCGGTTTGGCTCTGGTTGTAGGATAGTAAGTAGACCTCAGAGCAAGCTGCTTTGGGGTCTACCCACAATCCTCCAACCACAGCCCGATCAGAGCTCAGTGTTCTGAAGAAGCAGACGAACTTGCGCGCGGCATAGCTTTGACAAGGCTCCATTTCAGAGACGCTACGCACGACGATGTTGGTTCTGTCGAGGCATAATATTTGTTCCCATTACCTCTGTGTAGTATCGCCGTGAAGCATCCTACAGTTAACAATGTCTGTGGCACAATAGTGCGTCCAAAATGTTTTTTTTTTTTTTTTTTTTCCAATTGTGGTATTTGAGAAAAACTAGTTTGCGCGTCCTCGCGCCCTTTGAAGTGTGCTTCGCCTTCATAACTGTGTTAGTAAGGGAAAGCCAGCTTGTGAGGTAATACATTACGCTTTTGTTAGTCGCGCATCTCAACTCCCATCTTGAATGCGAGGCTCTCTACACGCACGCATATAAAATACAAGGTGGGATTCTCTTCGGCGTTTTAAGATCAGATAAAAAAATGTGACTGTAGATTATAAAGAATAATGCTCGTCTGGATTCAACAAGCATAAAAAGGTATTCTATTGAGTTCCCGATTCCGGTGTTGCGTCCACAAGCCTCAACGAGACAGTTTAAAATACTTATAGGATGTTTCCACGGAACTCTAATAACGAACAAAAAAACCACTTGGAACTCCCGATTCGGAAAGAAAAAGACTACAAATTAAAGCGGTGCTCAAATCGGGTAAGTGTTTTGTAATATTTCCATATTGCAAACTATGCCGCGTGGGCTAAGTTCTCTCACGGATATGCGAACTGTAAACAATACGGCCTGGCCTAAGCTCTCTTTCTCATGTTTTAAACGTTATTCTGTGCTGCTTACATGTTTATACAAAGGCTGGTTTTAATGGGCGCCACTACATGCAGCGTTGGGCGCGGTGCCTGTGCTTTCGGTGATCGAAACCAGGAAGTAGCTACCGGGCATCCTTGTTTTCGCAGCCATGTTTACCTTGTCAAGCTTTCACGGGCAGAAACACAGGCCCAGAACGTGTTGTGCATGAAGCAGTGGAACTGTCACTGATGTTTGGCGCCCATTAAAACGAGTGGTTGTTAGCGTTCGGTAATCGAGAGAGCTTTATTTAAAATTTTCTTCGTTCTAATATGTGCTTGATTATTTCGGCTGCTGCTAATCATCTCGACGCTCTCACTCTCTCAAATTTGACAGTCATGAATTAAAGTCAAATCATTTTATATGCTTCTTCGGAAGTATCCTCCCTAAAGAGTCAGTCGAGAAGCGGGAGTAGCACCGTAGAGAATATTAACTTTATGGTTATCTTGTTTATTTATATGAGTGCCAGTAGTGCGCAGTATCGCGATACAAATGTATGGCGATAGTATTTCACAAGCGCTCTTAGTAATTATATTTCTGTGTCGCGATACAGTTTTTTTAACCAGAATTTGTATTTCAGTATTGGAATACAATTTTGATGTATTTCTTGTGCCGTGACGCAATCCCGGGCCAATGTGCATCGTTACAATATTCGAGAAATCAGTGACCCCAAGCGAAAGCTCAGAATACTGTTTCCTTCTTTCATGCTTTAGGGCGGTACAAGTTATAGGGAATGGGACCTTGAGGTTTCGTTGTCAAGCAGACTAAGTTTTGTTTCGAACTATATGACCCCGACATTGGTGACTATCTTCCGTATTTTCCAAAGATAAAATATGTCTCCCGGAACGGTTCAGCTTTGGCAACTATTTTCTTTTACAATCAAACGTTGAAGGCACTGTGGGTACAAGCTTTACAGGTGTACATTGCTCTCCCAGCCTCATTTACTAGGGCGAGTGGAAATTTTTCTTCTTCAATCGATAAAAGAACATCATTTCAATCCAAAACAACGTCTTGAAATAACCACACACTAAAAAGGTACCGACATTGGATTAGAGGATGCTGACCTTTTGGGGGATATTCGGGTAGATATAAAAATAATTTAGAGGTTCGTGTGATATTGCTTCGAATGTTTGCAATAATCTAAAAGATAACTGCACTGCATTACGGACGGAAAGTATATACAACTGACTGAAGACTCGCTTAGTTCCCACAGCCTAATGTTAAACGAAAAAGGACAGTTCAATACGAAAATAATTTCAGGCTGATAACGCCCATGTACAACTTCCCTCGTTACCTCGCGATTAGTATGAGTTTTTTGTTTTAACTGGATGACTCGCTTTTCGCTTTAAAAGTACAAACCCTGTCACCGAAGACTACCTATTATCACCTCCAAGCGTGGTCTTTTTATACATGAAAAACAAAAGAAAAAAAAATGAAACGCGCTAGTATTATCGGGCCCCTTTCGCATCGCCTTCTCCTTGCCGTGCAAGCATGGCCTAGTCAGTAGCGTGTCTGGATTCAAATCCCGCCTAAAATTCTTCACATTTTTTTTAAGGTAAACTTTATAAAGTGAAATTGTTTGATACATGCGGCGACCTTTACTTCGCCTTACATGATATGTTTAATTCCTTTCATTTCATGCGTGTCGTCATTTTCACGTGAGCGTTGTGGTTTGATTGAAATTCGAGCGTGAGGTCATCTGGCTGTGACGTGATGACCCTATCGATAATCAAGATTTTCCCTTCACGCCACTGTCACCGGCTTTTCTGCGACAAAAAATACCTAGCGTGTCGCGTTAAAAATATTATCATGGTTGAATACGTTTTACGGTGTGAAAGCTGTCTTCGTTTTGTTTACTATGAACCCGTGTTTTCTGGGAAGATAAAAATGCAGCAGAGTTGTTTCATTTCGGTTTTACAAATTGCAACCTTTTGTCGGTATACAAAAGTTGACAACTCAAAAAGGCTTTCTTTTTAATGTGTGCGAGTATTTGTGCCCCGGAAAAATGTATTCCTGTATTTGTATTTCCAAATACTTTTTCTTTAATTTTCAAATGTAATTCTGATAGGCCTCGTGATAGTTTTGTACAGATGTATTTGAGAATCAGTATTTTAACAATCTTCGTCATGCATTGCAGTATTTGTATTTCCAAATACATATTAGGGTACCTCTGTCCAACCCTGTGAGTGCCTTACGTAGAGTGTTTGTTGTTTTTCTTTTAGGAAGGGAACTGCCTCCCCAACCATTGACTGCGGTCTGGGCTGGACATGATTTCCAGGCAAGTAAATGAACACGGTTATGTTGTGGCAGAGAATCACATGTGCCCCTTGTCCACTGCAATTCACTAGTCTGCTGCTGCAGCCAATGGCGGACTGGTAGAAAAAGGAACCATCTCTTGAGCAGGAGGATGACGAAGCGACGAGAACATGAGTAAAGGGCTCAAGCTGTTAAATGCAGGTGCATACTATGGTGTCGTAAAAGGACACTTTAGGTCACTGGCGACTTCCTGTTAAATGTCTATCGAGCACCACAGGTTGGTACCCGACGTCTCCTCATAAATGGGTGACTATGATGCCTGGGAGCACAACATTAGTGTGAGCAATGCTGCAAACATGTGGTCTAACAGCTGAAAGCATCTCTTTCCGCTGACGTGAATGTAGAAATTTTCTTTTATGAACTACCGGCGCATGGATGTTGAAGGCCGCTCATCGCTATTTCGCCTCTGCGACAATGTCAAAGAGCTGCTGTTTACCCCGTCATGGAGAAGTTCTGGCTGCCCAATTCTGCATGCGACACACTGTTCCAATAAATGGTACGACATGTTTCAGTACGACCGGACGTACCTGTTCATAGAAACCTACGCCAGACTGTTTCAAGACGACTGGGACACCCTGGTCGTTTGTAGAGTACAGCCAGGACCATCCGTTCGTCGCTGTACTTTATAACGACCTTCAGTGCCGTGTTCATATGGCCACATGAACATCTTTGGCAATAGCAGTAAAAGATGGCACCACTGTAACCATTTAGTAGGAAGTCATTTATGACCGGAGCTGTCCTTGTTACGACCATGGCCTTCCTTTCGTGTCCTCGTCACATTTTCTTTCGTATGCACTACACATCCATGAAGCTTGTGCCACTTTCGTTCACGTTCACAGGCTTGCGACTCACATGACATCTAAGCTTGGGAATACATTAGTGACGTGGGAAGGCTATTTCGCGACTATGAAACTTTGCATAAACTTCGAAGCCTGATGACTGAAATGTACTTTAATATAGACTACTGGGAGATAATTTGTTCACCAGTACAGTTGTTTCCTAGATGTAAACACAAGCTTGCACTCCTTCCATTTTCCTGAACCTCCAAATAAATCTGCAGCATACGAGCTATACGAGGTTGGTCAAAATAATTTTCTAGACTTTTGCATCTCAATTTTTTTGTAAACAGCATCTGAAGTCTCTCAAATCCCCCAGACGTGCAGTGCCACCTCAAGAAATTTGTTTTGTGCTGGCCCGTCAGAGCCGCATGTTGGTCTATGTACCCCAATCGGCAGCTCTGGTTTGTATGTTTGTTTTTCAATCGCTTGAGCCGTTCCCTTTTTGCAGGTTTTAGGTCGACAGTGTTTCATGATGACAGGACAAACAAGGAGTCTAATGCCCAGGTTGCAGTCATTAAAATTAATTTATTTCGGAAATGAAGCAGAGCAATATTGAGTCTCGTGCATTTTCGAGGGCGCAGTAAGACATGAAATGGAAAGAAAGCAAGCAATACTTTAAATCATACTTTTAAGACAGCGTTTACATTAGTTCGAAACATATTGAAATAAATAAAAGAGGTATTTTTACTAGGGAAAGAAACACACAGGGCACAGCATTAACAAGACGTGCTACTTAGAAATTCAAGAACCAAAAAGAAAACTTGTAAAATAACGGAAAAAAAGGAAAGACGTTAACAATCCTCTGTAATGCGAAATTAGAGCGCAGCTCTTGAGAAGGAGGAGGGGACGTTACGGAGGGGAGAGTATGCCCTTCTTCTCCCTCCGCGCCCTCTCCTAATCATCTCCGTCTCCCCTCCGACTTAGCGGGAAAGTTTCGCGAAATTTTCCGATAAATTTAGCAGGAAAATTTTCGCTCAATTTCCCACTAAATTTAGCCGGACAATTTCCACTTTATATGTAGCGGGAATTTTAGTGAACATTTTCTCGCTAAGTTTGCCGGGGAAATTATCCCATAATGCAAAGCGCGGTTACGCCTCGTTGTATTTTTCCCATAATGCAACGCGCGCAGTTACGCCGACGCCGACGGCGACGGCGACGCCGAAGCGGCTCAACCTAGAGCTGCGCTCTAAAAGCATCGCGAAAGTTCAAAATATACAAGTATAGTTGAAGGTGAACATATAACATGGAAAGGCACTGCGCTTGCCTTCATTCGTCTCTGTATTATTTCAACTTTTTTAGATTTAGCTCATTATAAACCAATAGCCCATGCAAAGCATAAATCACATATGTATTTTTAATTTAGCCACAAACACCAATTCGCCAAAGCATTTCAGTTAGAGATCATATAAATGATTGTGATTAATGAACTGCTGCTCACATTCTGCTTAAAAGTGTGGAAAATGTGCTCGCCGTGCAACAGACGTATTATCCCCATTTCAGTGGTGCCAAGAAGAGGGAGGGTCCTATACAGTGCCACTCTGGCTTTGGTCTGCTTGTTTTTCTAACCCTTTGAGGTGGGAGTTGCACTGATCTTTTCAGCCTTGCCCCCTGGCTGGCGTGACTGGCAGATCAGCAAGGATGGCTCATTCTCCCTAGGTTACGTAATTCTGCGCACGTAGTGATAATTTCAACTGCCCGACGACGCATTGGAATCATCTTTTTCTTTCAGCAGTGTTGCAAGTATTTGTCTCGGCGGTGTTGTACCTAAATGAGTTAATTAATGTTATCTGTCAGAGATACAATATATGATGTTTTTAAGAATTTGACAAATTATCATCCGAACATCTTCATTATGGAGGTTGCATGCTGATAATGAGTGCATAGCTGTGAAGTTTAGTGTGAGTGAACAACCATGAAAAAGATCTGCTCATTTTGTCTCTTGATGTTGATGCCTTTATTGCAGTGGACGAATTTTGATGTATTTTGTTCTTCACGAGGCCATACTGTTTTGATTGTGTAGTGGGCAAGAAATATTGTGCCCTCGAATTGAGCCCGCTGCAAACCTTTCATAGAACTGTGTATAGTAGTAAGTACATTTAGAGAAAAACAAATTAAACCACTGGCTATTGTTTCGTCAGATATTGTTTCGAGAAACGTTGGTAAACACTCTCCCCAACAAAGTGTTTAAACAATGCTTTCTGAACATCGCTTTGTGAAGTGTTGCAGAAATTTAAAAAACGAAGACATGCTTTCTTTCAACAAAGCCTTTCGACAAACGTAACAGCAAGATGTCATCCGAGAAGTGTAATGTTTTGTGGAGAACAGCTAGTGAACAAATACATCAATAAAACAACACGTCAAAATTTGTCGCAGTGAGTCGCAGCAGTAAAATGTAGAATGTGTCCATATGGAAAAGGGCGAGTTTTATACAGCTCTGACCAATTTCGTTCTAAACAGTCATTTGACAATGCCGAGAGCACTTAAGAATTTGATATGCATGGCAGCACAAAAGTGTAAAAAGCATTCCTGATTTTTCATATTTATTTGCTGACACATACCGTACCGGTGTGCGGTCGTGTCTCACTACTGCGTGGTGCACGTTAAAGACCCCAGGCTAGCAGTTCTACCGCACCGGTTAAATTGCTCATCTACAGCTGACACCCCAGACGCCCACTGAGGCAGACTAATTTCCGGCTGTATAAACATACACACAACAATTTGTTGCCTTGCTGACACAATGGACAGGTACGTACCACATATACTTTCCATATAAACGAGTAATTCAGCAGATACAACACAAAACTGGGAATAACTGCTAGTATGCATTCCTGAAGCCTTTTTACTGTTAGGGCTGATGGGCTTGCACGAGTAAACGTTCGTTCACACCACACATGCTTGCTCAACTTTTTCACGCCAGAAGCTCTGGCGGCTTGTTTATTTTCGGTAAACGGGGGAACCCACCTGAGAGTTAATGTAGGAAACAGCTTTAAATTTCTTATAAATATACGCAGCAATCGCCACCCCGGGCTCTTTATACACACGTGCGTGAAGCCCGGTTACTCGAAGGAGGCGCATGATTTCGGAAGCGCCGGTGAAGTAGACGGGTCCGATTCGTCCGAGCGACAGATGCCTTACGATGATATGCGTCGCTCTCCCTGTTGCACGGCACGCCGTCAGTTGTGAAATGTTGAAAGCTAGAAACATCCTGCCAGAAAAAGTTGCTGCGTGACGAGCAACTGTAGCTCGGGTATCAGAGGCAGTCGCCTGTTGTCGCCGTTTTGATAAGGCGTTCAAGCCGCGGTCGAGCAGCTGCCGCGCCGTTGCCGTTCGTTGCCGCACATTCTGGTGAGATACATTCGATCACGGAGAGATGGACGCTTTTTTCGGCGAAAAACATCCGTCCCCGAAGGCAATGCCACAAGTCACGTTCAAGGTAGATCCAACCCAGTCTTAAAATTCGGGCACTAAAAGTTTGCTTGGAGTTCGGTTCAAGTTAAGGTGGATTTACGAAGCGCGCTTGCTTGTCTCAAGACAGACTTGAGCAAGTTGAAGTTCGGCTTCAGAGCAAACCAGATCTATGAATTCGGAGGTAAGGAACATGTCTGTGAGGTGAACTTAACCTCCTCGCCCACTTGTAGCCTTCGTCGCTTCTCCTTCCTACCCTTCTCCCCTTCCTCCCGTTCCTCCTGCGTCTCACTTCCCCGCTCGAAATTAGAGAGGGACTTGGCAACCACTGATTGTACCCGCAGCTCCCGTTCCTCATTGGATGGTAGTGCTCGCGGCTTGCTCGCTGGCGGTCATGTTGCAAAAGAGGAATTTGCTGTGGCAAGTTTTTCCCGTGAAACCAGGTGCGCGAGGTGGTGCTTCAAGACGCCAAGGTCTACGCCCCTGCATCAAGATGTATATACCGACGTTCGACGACTGACCAAAGTAAGACCGCTGAGCACGAAGTTGGACACGACGTTTCGACAAGCCATTCTAGCAGGAGGAGGCTTGTCATCACGTTCTGTGATAAACGGGCAGCCGCATGTCCCCTCCACCCCCCCCCCCCCCCCCAAAATGACGCCTACCCTCAATCATTTGGATATAAACATAAACGAAATCGGCGTGAAATTTCGTGGTACTCACCTCGTGTGCCTCGAACGACCCCCACAAGGAACGATTCCGGTGCTGTCGATAGTCACGACGGTTTGGGGGAAACTCGCCAACGCCAAATGAAGACTAGCGGAAGTTCTAATTAAGAAAATAAGTCATCGTCTTCATTTTCATCGTGTTTGTGGGCGCAATTTCCGACCGAAGAACGGAACACGAAAACCGTGTCACCCGACTCTGTTTAAAATAAATAAAGGGAAGAGCATACCCGCGCGCTCCCCATTCCAAGACTCTGTTTGTCTGCGTATTTGGAGTGTTTTGATCGGAACTCCAGTCCTACTGGGAAACAAGTTTAATTGTCCCCGTGTTCTGCGTCGTGTCCACCAGGTGGTACGGCGATTCTGACAAATACGCTGTCTGTCAGGTGTCATTTGTTGTTCGTTTCTGTATGTCACTCTAGTGGGTCGTGGCTACTAATGTAAAAGATACGCGCTCAGCTAGCTGATTATCAGTATACTTCGTTTCCCCTTCGGTCCGAGCACGGACGATGGTATGAACCGAAAGGCCAATCAAACAGCGCAAAAAGCGCAACGTCATGGCGTGCTCTCTGCTCTTGATAGGACTAGCCGGCAGAAGAGCGCGCACAGAGAGACGGCGAATACCGGCTGGTCCTATCAACTGCAGAAAGCACGCCATGACGTTGCGCCTCTTCGCTGTTTGATTGGCCCTTCGGCTCATTACATCGGCCGCGCTCGGACCGAAGCTGAAACGAAGTATAGCACTTTGGAAAGTAGACATATTAAAAATGGTTTCTCCTGTTTGAAAAAAAAAATAAATAAAATAAAGCAGTCGTGCAGATGTGTGCCATATTCTCTCGAATCAGGGTTTCCATTTCTGTAAACCTCCGCGTTTTTTTTTTGTTGTTATGTGCCGGTGTTGTATGTAAAGGGCTTTGCATAATCTCTCCCACTGTTGAAAAATCGTTTTGTTAATAGTGGCGTTGGGTTTTGTGTTGGTTCCCGCTATTCTTTCTGGTTTTTCGTTTTTTTTTTATTTTTCGCGCTTGTTATACATTAGTACAATATTTGCAGATATGTTTTACGAACTTAAAACTTGATTGCAATAAAACGAAGTCCGCCACCACAGTTGCATCGCTTTGTAACATGCCCACAATGAGTAAACGGAGATCAGTGACATATCATCGCCTCTATCGGTACATGCGACCAAAAGATAAAGGCAAGCACCAAGTAGCCATCGAATCTATAAATACGTTACTTCCCGTTGGCCAGGACGCGATTCAATGCAAAACTTTTGCGCACGTATTCACACAGAAAGCCATTCTCTCAATCATGTCTTGTTTCTTTAAGAGCAATGCAGAAACACTGCCTCCATAAAAAAAGTCATAAATAAACAAAATAAATAGGCTTTAACGACGCCATCGGGAGTTCGTAGGGTATGACATGTTTATGTTCCCCAAGAAAGGGGTGGTTTCAATTTGGGCTGAAGTAAAACGGGAACGGGTTCTCGTTACTAGAAATCCACCCAATTCAGCAACTGACTGTGCGCTGCACAAGGGACATACTTTCCAGGATTTTTAGCCGAACCCAAATAGTTTTGAGAATGTATGTTTTTGTAGATTGTCCTCGGTCATTCGACTTCTGTTATGTTTGAAAATATCGTGTAGAGCACAGATGAACTCCTCAAATATTTGTGATATTTTTATTTTAAGCCCAATGTAGAAAGACAGAGATAATAAACTTGACTCCAGATTTCTAGCTCAATGAATAACGATAAAAAGTATTGTATTTGTCAAGGGAAAGTTAGTAATAAAATACTTTACACATGAGTACTGCCATTATTCAATAATTCATTCTTACATTTGTTTTATTTTTAGTACCTGATATAAAAATGTACGCCTTTTTGGTGTGGCACTACGTTTAAATAATAATATTAATTCACATCTCAAGAAGAAATGTTGACATGTCCGAAAGAAAGAAGAACGTCAATGAACTTTTTAAATTTGTGTTCGCATTCAAAACATTTGAACATAAATTTGTCTGTTTGATTTGAATTTGTTCAACTCTAGTTGCAAATGGGTAATCATATCAGTGTTGTAAAACAGAATGATAAAACAATGAGCGTACTCGACTATACCTTCAATAAACACGGGATTATACACAGTTCAGCAGCGCTGTGCAATAAACAACCCAATTAACAACCTTAGCAAGAACATGAAATCACGCATCCCTATTGGAAAAAGTAAGCGGGAACAAACAAGCAGCTTGTATACTTCCATCATGATCCATCATGTATTATCATAGTAACAAATGCAACCATCACGGTTTCTGTATATTGCCGTCATGCTTATAATCGCTATTCATGCCGCCAATGTGATTTCTGGAGTTTACGGTCATGCTTATAAAATGTAACGATCAAGAACCACTAAGGCCCATAATTGCAATCGTTATACATGTAGCCATTATGACTCCACCAACGTGCCACCACCAGTTCACCACCGCGAATACGCGACCAATATGTTTACAGTTAAAGAAGCGACGGTATCTTTTCGACGGATTTCAGCGTTCTAGTCTTGCGCCAGACGTTCCTGGTTACTACCATCCTTTCACCGAAAAACACAAATCAGCTTTGCAACTTTTCGCGTTGTGGATAGTATGGTGTCCCCCACATCCTCGATACGTCTTGGCGATTAACGTGTTTCAGCCACTTTAACCATAATTGTCAGCATGAATCGTTGCTTAGTTTAACTTTAATAGTCCAGTTGAAATTCAGAGTAGGAGAAGAGTGGACATGTTCTTTTTCTATGTCACCGAGGTACATCGAGCAAACGAGCGCCTTCAGCCGCAGCCACCACCGCCGGAGTCGGCGAGACTCGATGCTTCCGCCACAGTGGCTTCCGCTTGCGCGGCTTCCGTGTTCGCGAAGGAGCTTGCGGGTCGACGGCTCGAGTGTAATTCTACGGTTTAAGGGACAGATCTTTGGCGGTCCGGTTCTTCCCCGACTCTGTATTTCAGCTCGACGACGCCTCTTGAAGTTCTACCAGTTCAACTAGGCCTGGTGAGCCTGAGTCAGCGCGGCGACCTGCTGGCCGTGCCTTCGACGTTAGGCCTCGGGTCGTCACCGATCCGAAGGCGTCTTTCCGTGAAGCGCTAAGCGAATCTCGTCCTCTTTTCGCTTTACTTTTAAGTTACGTTAAGCGCGTTTCAACGTAAACAGGTGCCCCAAGTGTTCGTGACAATTTTGAACTAAAATAATTGTGATTAATTACGGTTTTTTCCCAAACGAATTTCTAAAGAGAGCGCCTTGAAAATGGAAGTTCATTTTAAGAACGTTGTCCGGTGTTAACCTGTGCGACTTTGCAAAAAAAAAAAAAAAAAACTATGGGTATGTGTGGATGCGAGGCTCGTCCCAATGTAGTGGTAAGCAGGCTAGAGCGCCTCTGATGAAATTAGACTCAGCGACGACATAGCGGAAACGATCGACCGATTGTCCATGTGCCTCTTGATGGTGTCCTGCTTCAAGAAGATGTCTGAGATGAACCAGCTTACCGTTACAGTGGTTAATCACTTAAACCACCTAACCTTATTTATATACACATACTGTTAGCCCAGAGTTAATGTTATAGAAGTCTATCTCTTCTCAAACATTT
Organism: Ixodes persulcatus; assembly: GCA_013358835.2. NCBI lineage: Eukaryota > Metazoa > Arthropoda > Arachnida > Ixodida > Ixodidae > Ixodes > Ixodes persulcatus. The sequence continues at coordinate 962,093 of JABSTQ010010847.1, forward strand.
TAAATTTTTCTTCTCAATTCCTGCCCCGCCAGATAAAACATCTGGCATTGAAGCAATGTTTTGGATCTCCCTCGAAGACTTGGGGCGTGTCGTGGTCATTCGATCCAGGAATCAGCAGTGTTTCACGGGCGTCTTGCTGTTGCTTCCCAACGAGTGACGCTCTCGAGAGACAAGTGCTCACGCTTCAGAACGGTAAGTAAGGCCTCCGTAAGTAAACATCTTGTTATTACCTTTGCTCGAATCCACTTCATTTCAGGAATTCACTGTTTGCATTTGCGTATCCCTCGATGCTTCTGTATTCGGCATCAGCTATATTGTGGTACGCTGTCAAGGTTGGAGCAGCTTCTGCAGTCTGCAGTGCTAGAACTTTGTTAAAGCTAGTTTCTCTAGACCCTGCAAATGAGATGCAACACTAAACATTATGCTCTCGCAACAGTACGGGTCTGAAGCACTGCGGAAGCTACTCTAGCCTTGCCAATACTGTACAAAATTGTTGACACCGATTATAGCTAGGTTTGAGACTGCGTGAAACCTATGCAAAACAGATCTGCCATCTTATACGTAGTGTGCAGGGGCTTCGCTTGCCTAAACTTGTGAAGGGCGGTTCCTTCCAAAGACCAATCTTTTTTAAACCTTTACGTTCAGCCTTTTTGAGATGTTAGCATCAGGTGACACACAGAAGTGGATAGAAGAAAGGAAGAGAATGTCGCTTTTGATCGCATGCAAGGGTAAAACAAACAATAGTCGTGGTGACGTCACTTAATAATTGGGGTTGTATGGATTTTTATACAGCGTGTAGTTGGTCAGCCATTTCAAAGTTGCGACGAGTCACTCGCTGTAGATGAGCAATTTAGCCAGTGCAGTACAACCGCTAGCCTGAGGTCTTTAACGTGCACCACGCAGTAGTGATACATGACCGCACGCCGGTACGATGCTCGCCCAGATCAAAAGGGGCGGGGGTGGGGATTTAACCCAGGATCCTTGGGTTCTGCAGCGAGAGCTTTCGGTCTATGTGCTCCGAGCTGGTGTGCGCCAGCCTATCTGTGTCTCTTGAATGCTATGGATTTTACTTTTTAGGGACACGACATTTCGAGTCCTACATAGCCTTGTCCTAGCGGGTGACTATTGCTGAGGCTGTGGAGGAGCAGTATTTCTGTAGGTATAAAGTGTAAGAGGAGTCCTGTGCTGATCACGAAATAATATGCTAGCCGTTGTAGTGTATCTCTACCGAGAAATTGAGTGTAATTTGCTTACAGTTTTAGCTCCTTACGTGCCTCAAGACCTGGAGCACCTTGTGACCACAAGTTCGGATTCAACCTTGTTTCGTGACCTGGCCAGGGCTATGGGCGGAGCAATCCTAGCAAGAAGAGCATCGCAGTATCCCCCTGCCTGTGTTTTTTGAAGAGCGGCACGAGAGAAGAGTTCTCGTGCTACCCGTTGTTAGGTATGCCACTCGGTAGTAAGCATTTGTTTTTTTACCTATACCTTAAGTGAAACTGTAAAAGCACTATTAGGCCTAAATGCAAAAGGCATGTTCAAACCTTAGGTTAGATGGAATCACATAAATAACTTCCACAGATGGCTTCGCTCATGCTATTCCAAAACGAGTTCTTAAAAGAATCATTTTCTACGTTGGTGTCATCCATCTTATGTACCTATCACACATAGCATTGGGAAGATTTGGAATATAGAAGTAAACATGAACTTGTACATTGCCAGCCCTCCCCGAAAGGATTTATATAGTAAACAATCTAAAGCACAATCGACTTAGAAAACAATTCAGCGCAGGCCTAGTTTTAAGGTTCACATACGTGTAATTACTCTTCGGAAATGTTGTGAAAACTGTCGAAGTTGTGGTTCACTAAAGGCCTCTATTACTGTTAAAACGCCTTATGATACTTTAAACAGCTCGCACCAAGTATTGTTTTCGAAATAGGTTCCTGGGAGCATGGAAGTCTGCAGGGAGTCACGGGGAGAGCAATCTTTAATGTCAAATGTTCCACTGATTTATAGTTGTTCGAGCCTGCAAATATTAGTGATGAGGCGAAACTCCGGAGGTTTGATTTCGGACTGTTTCAAAAGATTCCGAAACGTTTTGGCCGGAATTTCGCTGTTTCGAAGGTTCGACAGTTTCGTCGCTATCTAGCCACCATAGCGTTTTTTTTTTGTTTTTTTTTTGGTTTGGTGGACGTTGTATATGTTAAGACTAAACCTTGATACAGACCGAAATACACTTAGTATTTTACCAGGTTTCCCGCGGTGTGTGGGGGATCCTCGTAGCTCCTACGATCCCATGTTGAGGCTTGCGGGCGCGTGGACCCATCGCGTGCGTGTCCAAGCGTCAGAGCTCTGGGTGCAGTGTGTAGGCCTCCCGAACAGTTCGGTCATGAATCACGGTTGATTGATCATTGATTTTATTTCCACTCTGGAAACACGCTGCGAGTGGTTTTGAACGGAGCACTTTGTATGAAATGCGCCTAACTCTGATGCACGAGCAACAGACATCTTCGGGTACGCCATGGATCAGTATCTTTCTGAAAAACTAGGAATAAGTTACGTAGAGACTACAGCAGATAGTGACGGGAAATGAAGCCAACCTCGTTAATTTGTACTGTACAAATAGCTTTAGCTTCGCAAAGGTCTCGCAGCAATTTGTTTGAAGCCTCTGATGCTTTAAAAAAATAGTCGCTCTGTGCATTTCCTTGGAAACGTACATAAGGACCCACCTTTATCGTACGCCTATAAAGTTCGCTGGAATGAACTCTACTTAGATCTACAATGATTATTTCTTAAAAGCATAATACACGTACATAATAGAGGACGTTTTGGGCAGCTCGAACTTATATTCTCGATTGCATAAGATGCCGGAGATCTCCCGACACAGTCCCTTTCACATTTCGCCTGAGTTGTGTCAAAGTAAACCACAACTGTCACGTCGTTTTGACCGAAAATCACACACGTGGTCGAGCCATTAATGCAATAAAAACGAGCGTTGCGATTTGTGATTATCGATTTCACCTACCTACCCGCTTTCGATGTTACTATAGAACAGTGGTCTCTAACTCATTTTAGTGTGGGGGCAAGGGAGCTTACACCGAAAAAGTCGAGGGCCAACGTACGACGACAGGAAGAAGTAAAAGAGACCTCGGGCATAAACTCACAAATTTGGTGAGATGCTATTTGTTTATATGAGTGATTTGGGTCCTGACCGGATTAGATAACAAAACTTACAGTGCTGACATGTTTATAGAACAGAAGAGCAAGTACACTGTCGTTCCCGTTTGCTCAATTCACTCAGGAATTAACCAAGCTAAACGTGTCTCTAAAAACAATCAGTTCATTTGACAGTTCTTACTTTATTACAGCGCTCTGAGCAATTACTTGTCTTTTAATGGTGATATTTGTTTTTAAGGTAAGAATCTCGAGCTCGTAACTTTTTCTTTGGCAGAAGCTCCTGCTGACTGAGAGTTCGCGCTGCCGAGATGCATCCTTCAACGAATAATTTGAGCTGCCAGCCTAGTAGCGGAATTGTTGTACATTAGAAAAAGCTGGGACGCAAAAAATAAAGTGAAACAAAGGGTGGAAGGACACTGATAAGTATAAATTATGAGAATACGTTAAAAAAGAGAGCTAGTTTTTGAGCGAAAATAAATCGACTAGTTGAGATGGCATGGCGCATGCCATTCTAGCGCTCGAGACATCGGAACCGGGACTCGTAGCTGGTTGCCTGCGAGCCACGTGCCAGCGAGTCGCGGGCCGCGTGTTTGAGGCCCCTGCTATAGGAAGTATTCACTGGCGGCCATAGCTGTGTGCGCGATTGCTGAGCGCGTGCTGATGGCTAGCTTCCAGGGTTCTTTTGCAACGTGCATTCCACACCGTCAAAATGGCTGGTCTTAGCAGCCTATTAATGGGGGCTCGTTCTGAGCATGCGCTCTAGGCAGCACCCACAAATATGGCGCCCAGTGAATACTCCTTAAGAAGTTGTCAAATCAAAACCATTCTTTTTGACCGTCGCAGTATCTCTGGATAATGTTGCTAGGGGGTACATTTCACTCCGGGAAAATTCGACGGCTCGACGCAGCCGGCTTTTGCGTAGTTGGAACGGCTGGACGCGCGCAGTGTCTGGGTTTTGCCATTCGATTTAAGAGGGATGGCTTCCGCCGTCTATCGTCGCGGACACCCTTCGAAGAAGCGGGGACATCCGTATACGCCGTCGTGGCGGATCCGGTGTTTGGGTGCGTCGGTGGCATCTCTCTCTCTCAGCGCAGCGCGAAAACTCGACAGCATGGACAGTACGATGCGCATGCGTTGTCTCGGAAGCGGGGTGATTCCACCGCCAGTGCAGGATTAAGCGCTCTAGGCGCGCTGGTTGATGCAAATGAGCAGTGCAGAATTTATTTTTCTAGCAAAGTATTTGAACAGACTATTTCCTTACCCTTTCACTTTGCAATGTTTTTACAGTTTTTGCGCAGTCTCGGATTATTAAACTTCATGGTAAATCGACATCAAAACTGACCTGCACCCTCAGCTGTTCATCATTTACTATTTCCTGACAATGTCGCCCCTAGAATGCTTGAGATATACAAAAATAATTCGAAATAATCTCATTATGTGACATAAGTGCAACGGTAAGCCAAGCAAGAGCAGTTTTGAAGAAAGAATGGAAATATAAAAAAAAAAATCGGCCTTTTTCTATCAAAACTGTCGAAAAGAGACAGTGTGCGTGTTTTGTCTAATTTCAGAAACTCTCCATATTCATATAGAAAAGCGATCTTAGGCAGTGGAATGATAACAAGCAATAACAAGCTATAAGAATGACGACCCCGTAAAGGCTATTTTCTTTTATTGCGCATAAAGAAAAATTCATGTTTTGCACATACGTGAATTCGTTAATAACACGTCTTTAATGTCAGAGTAAAGGCTCCCAGCAGCAGTAACCAGAGATTTCACGTACATGCAGTTGACCTACCCTGCAACTCTAACGGAGTGACTCTGTATATTGATCTGACACTTAGGAATATCAATATCAAGATAGGAGAGAAAGATGCCTAGTGACAAAACCGTAGAGCGTTTTCGAAGTTTCGATCTTTGCGGAATGCCAACCTCAGCAGTAGGATGGTAATAGCAAATACAACCCTGTCAGCTGGTTGGCCAATGAGCAAAACAAAAAAAAAAAAGAAGAAAATATGTCAACGCAGCGCTGTGTAAACGCAAATGGGCAAATGAATGCATCAGAACGCTTCACGTTTTTGTGAGCCCCACTTTTAAAACGAATTCCGTGTCCCACTCTGCATATCACTTTATCTCCTTCTCATTTTTTTATCTTTCTATTACGCTGTTCCAAGACCCTCCCTTTTCGCGTAAATGTTTAAGCATGGATTTCAGATGGAATCGTTTCTTACCTACTCGTATAGATTCCATCCTTGCGTCCACATGTACAGCGTTTTTGAGGCTGAAGAAGCATTCATGCGTATTCGTTCGAGACGGTGGTTCGGAGACTCAAATCCCTGCGTGCAAATAGAGGCGAACAAATAAAATTTAGTTTTTTTAATGTTCAAACGTAAGCGAAAGTAATGAATAGCACATCGAAATAGAATGCGGCAGCTGCGCCAACTTAAGCAAAACAAAACGGAACTGCGCAGATAGGGCACAAAAACCAAAGTATGTCTTTTTTTAAAGGCGCTCGTCACTTCTCATTTGAACCTGGAGCACTTAAACCCGATCAAATGGTTTTTCCTACAAACAAGCGTTTAGAAAACAACCTCTTAAAATTTGAGAGAAGACATAATGAAATATCGCGAGCGGTTAAGATAATAAAAAAGCCGGTAGGGCACGCAATCCCCAAGTGGACATGTAAAAGGATGGGGCAAGTGAAGATCGAGTCTGCTGGGCGAACGAGGGCCCAAAGAGGAAGAAATTTAATACTCAAGAATGATCAAAATGAGTTTACCATTGCTGCCCGAACTAAAACAAAAATAAGTAAAATTAGTTAGGTCATTTTCAAGTTACGCCTGAAACGTTGGGGAGACAGCGTCTCGTACCGTGACCACGACAAAAGGTAACAACTGATATTCAAAACCTACATATGCGAAGAAAAGAAAGGTTTTAACAAGCTCAAAAATTTTACAGAAATAAAAAAACAAACACAGAAAAAACGGGCATTATTTTTCGTTTGAACTTAAATAAATAACATGTCGTACTTTAAGTTGAGCGGCTTATTAACCACGAACTTAGAGTCAAATCACGGAGTCACTTACGACCGTCTTTGAAACGTACCCCTCTATTGTGCCGAAGACAGAGGGCTGTAGTTTTCTAACCTTTTGCATCGGATCACCAACATCGAAGGGCCCGCGTTAGTTCGCGGACACCATCCCCCCGTAGATCCCATTCAAGTTTGGTTATAATGATACCAGAAGATGAAGTGGACGCACCATCATGTTGGTTCGCCACATTTCTCTCCCCTTCCACCCCCCCCCCCCCCCCCCCCCCCACCACCCCCTTACGCCCCACACTACTTCCGAGGAGGGAGGAAGAGGGTAGATATATAATGTTATGTTAGGATGCTGTTAGCTTGCAATGCATAGGGATACAAAAACAAAAATTGCAGTCGCTGTGAAGTGGTTTGCGTAGGGAACCAGGTGGGTGTTCATTGTCCAGGAGAGAGCAATCCAGGCGGAATACATTTCTTGAGGTTGTCCGCATGAATAAGGCCTTCATGCCTAAAGTGACCAAATTCTTTTTTCACGCGACTTGGAAATAGCTCCCAATCATAAACTGGCCATATGATTTAAAACCCATGTCCGTGCAACACCCGTAAAATAGCTTTAAGATAAAGTGCAGCTGGATGGACGGGGGTACTGGAATGGTAGTATTTGCGCAGCTCTACCAATAACTGTGCCGAAAACAAGCGGCGGTAATTTACTAACCATTTACTTCGGAGGCTCCAACATCAAATGGCCCGCGTTAGCGCGCGAGCACAATACCCCCTGGGCCCCCCTCAATCTCGGTGATGATGAAGCAAGAAGGCAAAGTGGACGCACCCTCATGTTAGTTTGAGGCAATGATATGAAGTCACTTCATATCATCTTATAAACTCAGTCATATCATGGAGCCATCTGGCACCACCTCACGAACTCAGACCTATAATCGGGGGTCAATCATAACATTTTACGAACTAGGAATCCTATCACGGGGTTACTCATGTTTATTCAAAACTATGCGGAGAGTGTGGGTAAGTCTGAGTGTGTGAGTTTATGGACGAGCCGCCAAGGTATGCTCATACTCATGTACAAAAGCCTCCGATCACCCCTGCTACGGATACTAGAAAAGGAATGTTTGTTTTGTCTACTCTGAGCTATTGGGTTACGAGTTTTATTTCAAGTTTCTCCCCATTTTTATTGTATTGTACACCACTTAACTTGGGTTCATTTCCTACCTTCAGTACCTACTTCCCTGGAAGGCAAAAATAATGTTAATATTCTTAGCTCTTCATCCTATGCGCCGAAGTACCTTAATTCACATCGGCGCATAGGATGAAGAGATAAGAATTTTAACATTATTTTTGCCTTCCAGGGAAGTGGGTACTGAAGGTAGGAAATGAACCCAAGTTAAGTGTACGAATAAGTACAGAAAATAAGAAGCGTAATTCACATATTTTTTTTTTACTTATTCGTCTGAATGTCAAAAACACTAATTTAATCGATGTGCTAACTTTTACAATGTCAAGTTATCTAACGCGCATTACTCCGTAGATGCATTTCTACGACTTACACATTTTTCAAAGGCGCAGGTTGAAACATATACGCGCATTTTGGCAGCCCAGATTCTCCCTTCGACACTTCAAATGTTTTATCAGTTTTATATACAACAAATAGCAAATCTTCTTCAGCAAAATTTCAATAAGTTATTGCTTAGTCAGAAAAAAGTGGCTGAACGTTCTTGTATCCTAGCACCCTATTAAAAATATCAGCGAAACACCTTGGCATTGCAGTTTGCACTGTCCTTTCTTGTTCGGAACTGTACACACAAAAATGAACGTCAATCCGGCTTAACTTTATATAGCAGCGTGTTAAAGCTCAGACGTACTTTCTTTTGTTGAAATTAAAGAAGCAACAAAAAGCTCCCGTTTGAGAGGCGTTCATACGCCATCGATGCCTGCGGCGACATTAGCGAGTTTTAGTAGACCGTGTTTCCCCCCCCCCCCCCCCCCGCTAAGCCCCTCCGCTACCCGGAACTCTACAGCCAAGGCTATCGGCGCGCAGGCGCAGTGGCGGTTTCTTCGTAGCGGAGGGCTAGTGGAGGTTGAAACACGGTCTACTAAAACTCCCTAGTTTTAAAATGGCCCTCCGCACTACCGTGTACACGATGATTTAACTTTTACAAAACCGCGTTTGCGGAGTCGTTTACACTAAAAAAGCGGGTACTCATTAAGAAATAACATCAACATATGTACCGCTGTGGACCATTGTTTTAATGGAACGAAAGTTAAATATTTAGGGATATTGTTCCATAACCATGTGAATTGGAACGAACAGATTACGGTACAATACCAAAATACTGCGAGTGGTATCCGTGTATCTTTATAAATTAAGAAGTGCATGTAGCGTAATCTTGAGAGGGACTATTCTTAGATCGCTAGGAAAAAACAATTGCTCGGTATGAAATTACGGTTTAATAGAATTGTAGTAGGCGTCTTCTGTCTACATTTATGTATAATAAAGATTTCCGAAGCGCTGCGGTGCCGTGAACAAATGAAAATATTTTTTGTCGAACCAGCGTGACAAGTCAACCAGTGTGACCAGTTCACCCACCATGACCAGTTCAACCATTATGATCAGTCAACCAGTATGACCAGTTCAACCGCCATTACCTATCAACAAGTGTGACCAGTTCAAACCACCTTGTCCAGTTCAACCATTATGAAACTGGTCTAACTGGAGCAATAACCAAGTTTGAAACTGGTACCAGTTTGAACTCGTCTTTCCAATAGGGAAGGGATGTCACGAGGGTCACGAGGGTTACCAGCGACGTCACCCGTGATCCGCAGGTTGCATCATGGGGCGTTTTCCATAATGACGTCACACGTGACGTCACGACGGTAACAAGTCCTACGAGTGATGTCACGAGTGACGTCATGAAGGTCAGTCGTGAAGGTTACTACCATCGCGAGGCCTTCACGAGTGACGTCACGAGGGACATTAGGGTCACGAGTTACGTCACGAGGGTCATGAGTAATGTCACGAGGAGGGAGCGAGGGAGGGGCAGGAGGAGGGAAGGGGAATCAGAGGAGGAGTAGGGAGGGTGATTTAGGAGTGGGAGAGGAAGGAGGAGAGGTTAGGAGGAAAGGGTATGGAGGAGGACGATAAGCCTTACCCTCCTCTCCGTGCTTTTTTTATTGTTTAGCACATAGGCTAAGGTCACACCTTGTGAAAATAGAGATTAGCATCAACTTGATATAGCACGAACGCCCCTGTTTTGCTCGCTCTTAGACGCGAGAAAGGCGGGCGCGAGCGTACCTGATTGCTGGCCACGCGCATGGGGTTTCTCTCCGGTTACGTTACGGGTAAGATGGCAAGGAAAACTGGGGAAAAACTAGGGAGAACAAAGTTTCGGTTTCGGAAACAGGCAAATTGTGACTTTTCTATTTAACTTGAAACGTCATAGAATTTGGGATCAAGAAGCAATCTGCACTCAGATTATGCCTTTTATTAGGTAGCTTCAAAATCGACAAAGATTTTTAAGGCTCAATTCTTACATTCAGTTAGCTTTAGCTTGCCATGCCCAAGAGTGCACGCAAGCCTTAAGCAATAAACGTTAATTCTATCCCTTAGTTCTAGCTTTGCAGTCGAGACAAAATAGATGAATGGTTTATATAGGCCAGTATTATCCACTTTTATTTTCTAGAGATGCGGTTTCCTAACCCTGGCCCCCGGAGGCCTTCCCACGAGCCCGCGGCTGGCCGCGGTCCTTGCAGTAACGCCCGGCCCGCGACCCGTTTTTTGGCAGGCGCGTTGCTTTCATGGCGCAAAAATAAGAGCTTGTAAAGAGAAGGCGCTACGACGCTCAATAAACGCTTCGTATCCATTCGTTTTTTTTTATCCACCTGAGAGTTTCTGCCACATTTATTTCACATTCTTATTACCGGTTTTTTTATTCTTAGTCCCCTGATTTATATTTGAATAATTGCTTTAAAATTATCTTCACTTTCGTGGTTGGATCAGTTTGGCGCATTCCTACAATCATTCCTACCGCTTTCATTAGTTTTCTGCCATTTGCAAATTTGCCAAATTGTTATAGGTCATAATTAGCTACATTTTAAATAATACTATTGAACTACATTACTAGCAAGTCATGTTATTCGCATGTAGGTTTTCTATTATTATACCTTGGATTAACTTCTGTATTATACATTTACTATACTTAAAATTTGTTTTGTTGAAATGCCTTTGTTTATTTTTTTATTTATGCATTTGTATTTACTTGTTTATTTTCTGGCCTAGAAGGCTGCGACAGACACCTAATCCGGCCCCTCAGTCATAAAGAGTGGAGACCCCTGGTCTAGGGTAGACAGGTATACCGGATTAATCTAGTACAACCTGTGGGAGCCGAGGGTGAAAGACGAGGCAGAGGGCACGTGACGGGCGGTCGGCGGAGAAGACACGAGCTGGCGCGAGACAGTGTGTGCTACGCGAGGCTGAAGCTAGGCAGGAACGTCGTGGCCGGGCTGCCTGGCCTGGCCCATGGCGAACCCCGGAACGGTCCACCAGCGAGGTCTGGAGCAAGACCGGTGGAAACGGTGAGCCGTGGCCATCTGGTCTAGGCCACGACGATCCCGGGGTTGTTCCACAGCGATACTCGGGCATTGATAGCCCGGGACAGTCAGCCTACGCAGCGCTGGTGTGGGAAAGGCGATGCGTAGGCCTGGACACGGACTTCGACTGTGAGCTCTGAACGACGGGCGACAACAAGGGTCGGCGGGCCCGGACTACCGGCTCTCGACGACGGGCAACCGGGAGGTACAGTAAACCCATTCGCTGTCTTCTCGTTGTGCTCTGTCACTCCCTGGGTGACGGGCGGAGCGCATACCGATCGGGCGGCGATTATTAGTAGAGCGACTTCCGTAAAGAACCCCACATTAAAATGGCGCCCAACGTGGGGCCACTATTATTTGTAACTGCTGGGCCAAGACGGCTAGTTGCTTCGCGTCACTCCAACAATCGACGAAGGGCAGAGGGACGACTATCCCTTGAGGGGGTCGTTCCAGGAAAGCTACGAAATGATTTATAGGATTCTTTCTCGACTTCCCTCTGGCCGGTCGTGGCAGTGACAGCAAGACTTTTAATAAGTTATGTCGCGTCACGACCTGGACGGGGATGAGGCGGTAAATATTTAGGTGGCTTGTAGCTGTCCAGCTTGCCTTGAGGCCTGAACGGTTAAAGCGGGCTTGCTCGCTGAGCTGCCGCCCCCTCCAAGAACAAAGCAGTCCCTAGAGCTCGTATACACGTGGACGGAACGGGACGCTGACGCTTACATTGAGTAGCACATGGTATATGTAGCCGTTGTGGAACACGGGTATGGTATATGGCAATCCCGCCACAGGCTTTGGATCCCTTCGCTTGCGCAAAAGATGGACTATAGATTTACACCATCGTTACCTGTTCTGAAGGAAACTCACGCTTTGAGCAACGCAGGTTGTGCCGCATCGCTTGCTCTGAGGTGAGTTGGGCAGCCGAGGTATAAAGACACGATCGTCGTGTCTCACTTCTAGGCTTACTCGGCGAGATACAAACGAGGAGGCTTGCCCGGTTCACATCGCTGACTTAAAAGGATACTACCGTCGACGCGATGGGGAAGACGTATAACATGAGGTTGCGGTAGGACACTAGAAATCCCCTGTTCTTGGCGACCCAGGAACGACCTCTGGAATGCGGACTTGCTGAGTTAGCCGCATGGTACACAAACCCGTCGGCAAGCAATTTGGCAGTGGGGGCTATGGCAACTGCCACAGTCTGCGGCAGAGTACTTGTTCGTTGTGTGTTGTTTTAACACTTTGTTCTGTGCAGAATAGCTTCTTGGAAAGACGGCCATAGACGGTGTAACCCAGGAAGCCCACTGGGAGAGAAGACGGGCCCATTCGTTTTCCCAAGTGCTCAGGGTGGCTGACAGTTGTTCGGCCTGACGAACGGTTCAGGCGGGCAGTTCTGAGCCCGCTGCGACCTCCAAGCGGAACGGAGCAGGTCCGTCCGCATGGGCCGGACCAGCTTGGAGCAGGCCCCCTGCTGCATCGCGGTGAGTGGGACAGCGGGCGACGGACAGGTCGGCATTGTCTGCCGGCTTCACTAGCCACCACCACCCACGCCGCTTTCGGACGCTGCAACGTGGCCACTCCGGCAACAGCAACAGCGGCCGCCCATGAAAGCCCAGTTGGCTCCCTGAGGCCCATGAAGTCCCCCGACGTCCGGGCCTTGAGGGGGGGGAGAGTGTGGGAGCCGAGCGTGAAAGACGAGGCAGAGGGCACGTGACGGGCGGTCGGCGGAGAAGACACGAGCTGGCGCGAGACAGTGTGTGCTACGCGAGGCTGAAGCTACGCAGGAACGTCGGGGCCGGGCTGCCTTGCCTGGCCCATGGCGAACCCCGGAGCGGTCCACCAGTGAGGTCTGGAGCAAGACCGGTGGAAACGGCGAGCCCTGGCCATCTGGTCTAGGCCACGACGATCCCGGGGTGGTTCCGCAGCGAGGCTCGGGTAGTGATGGCCCGGGACAGCCCGCCTACGCAGCGCTGGCGTGGGAAAGGCGATCCGCAGGCCTGGACACGGACTTCGACTGTGAGCTCTGAAGGACGGGCGACAACAAGGGTCGGCGGGCCCGGACTACCGGCTCTCAACGACGGGCAACCGGGAGGTACAGTAAACCCATTCGCTGTCTTCTCGTTGTGCTATGTCACTCCCTGGGTGACGGGCGGAGCGCATACCGATCGGGTGGCTATTATTAGTAGAGCGACTTCCGTAAAGAACCCCACAAACCTAACATATTTGCACATTTGTTGAACTGTCTGCGTACCGTGTACGCATAGCTCTTTTCTGTTGCCGGCGTAAATCAACGACTGCATCGTTGAGCGGAAAGACGGGACTGTTCGAACCCCTTTTATGCATGCGTGCTATCTTGGCCTGCGACCCAGTTCTGTGCTCTTGTTTTGCCTGGCATGGTTATTTACTGATGTCGGGTGACGTGGAACTTAATCCTGGACCAGACACTGCTGAGTCTGCTAAACTGGATGCTATTATGCAGTCTCTCAATATTTTGACGAAATCAACTCGCGACTACCAAACTGATAACACTTCGAGATTAAACCGAATTGCGGGAGGTGTTTTGCAGATTCAGTAGAGGGTAGATTCGCCCTAAAATAAGGTTACTGAATAACGGATTTACCGTTATTCAGTAACCAACAAACGTTGGTAGTCAGCTGTGTGTCCTATTCTGCCCTTTCTTTCTTTCTGTTCTAGTTGAATTCTAAAGTTCAAGCTGATATAGTTACAAGGTTACTGAACTCTCAAAGAATACCGAGGATATACTATAACTGAAATCGTTCCTCGTTTTCGTCAAAGCTGAACTTGGATCTGTGAAGGAACAACAGAAACTCGTTGACGAATTAACCGCAACGGTTGACGACCTTAATAACCGATTACAACGAAACAATGTCATCATTAAGGGGATCGCGGAGGAACCCACAGAAACCCATGAAGAGCTGGAAACAGCAGTCAGAGCATTCCTGTCAAATAATCTAAACGTAGCGCCTTGCGGTTTTGAGCGTATCCACCGCTTAGGGTAGAAGCGTGGAGATTTCCATCGACCGATTATTATAAACTTTTACACTTTCGGGACAAGATTGCTATGCTCGAAAACGCTCCCAAGCTCAAAAACCTTGACATTAAAAGGGTTCTACAACGAAATTTTGGCGCTTATTTTATGGTCTATATGTGTTCAAAGGAGCAGTATCACGTCGGACACACCAATATCTGGTTAAAAAAGACACGAAAAGGAATTTTAAAACGAATTGAACGATTAGCAAAGAGCACCTGGTGGATGTCGCTAACGCCTCGTTTGTAATGCCCGTCTAGGAACCTTGAGAGGTAGTGACGGTTATTGTTTCGCCTCCGGCTGCTCCGGCCACTACGAGAGAAGAGGGAAAGGAGGAACCCCCCCCCCCCTCCTCCCGAGAATTCCTCTCGTGCGTCCCAGAAGTCGCTATTGTCCCTCTACAAGATTATATAAGATTAACCCGTCACTCAAATTTCTTACAAAAGCAGCCGCTTCGGTGGCTGGAACGACTAGGCCATCCTCTCGACGTCAGCCTCGCGGTAGCTTTGCTAGTCCCGAGACGACCTACGTCACGACTGCGTCGGATGTCACGTGCTCTAAGCTGGGCCTCCTCCGAGTGCTTACCAGAGTGGGCCGTTTATAACACAAAATAGAGCCACCAGGCTCAAAATACAAACGTGCGATTGTCGTTTACGGATATTGTGGATCATATTCAACCTATTTTTGAACACGACGGATATATTTCAAATTTCGTTGAAGTGTCCCTTTAAGGTATGGATAGAAAATGACTATTCTCCGAAAATACGCATCGCCCGTGGAAAGTTTTGGGAATATAGCGCTGCGTTTCGAGCAGACAGGTTCAGAACCAGACTGGCGCATGACAAATTGTACGTAGGCAATAAGGTGTTTCTTTATGACTTCCAGAGGGAAAGAGTTATTGAAAAACACTGTGTCAGTGGTACGCAGCCATGACTACCATTCGCAAGGTCAACCGATCGTGCCTCCTGTGCGATCTCTTGTTCACAAAGTTTCGCAGCGTTTTTAATAGTGAGTTTTAGAATTGCGTATACGAGCGAACGCGAGCCCTGTGCGTTTACGTTAGCGTTGCGTGTTCCACACTGCGCGAGCGCGGAGCCCAAACTGCTGCCTTGGATTGGCGCATGGTGACTTCACGCATGCGCAACGTGGAGAACGCAACGCTAACGCAAGCGTACAGCGCTTGCGTTTGCTCGTATACGCAATACTAAAACTCACTAATAACGTAGTGTCTAAAGGTGCGTCGGATGTACGCGAAACGCGGAGTCTAAAGGTACGTCGGACGTACCCGGAACGTCTAAAGGTACGTCGGACGTACGCGGAACGAGGAGTCTAAAGGTACGTCGGACGTACCCGGAACGTCTAAAGGTACGTCGGACGTAATCGGAACGAGGAGTCTAAAGGTACGTCGGACGTATCCGGAACAAGAAGTCTAAAGATACGTCGGATGTACCCCAAACGTTGAGTCTAAAGATACGTCGAACATATCTAAGCACACGAATTCTGTACAGTAAACTAGAGATCGGAGACATGCGATGTCTGCTCCCCATCAAGGCTGAGCGTCCGAAACTTCGCTTGTTTCCTTTCCCCTTCTCTTTGCACGTCTTATCCACGCTTTTAGTTTTGTGCCCACCTTTACGTGCCGGTAGTACACCACCTTTTGGTCACCGGCACTAGGTTTTGTCGTCATTTGGTAGATGGCGGCACACAATAGCACTTGCGCTACAGCGCATGCGCGTTAGAAGATAGGCACAAGTATCGCGTTGTGTGTCCTGTTTCTGTTTCGTCACCGTTCGTTCGACTCCGTCGTCTGACTATAGCAAGTGCGCCTCTCTTTTCTTTACGTGATCCAGGAAATTTCTTCAGGCATTCAGAACTTTGCTGTCCGCCATGAGTGCGAAGAGGACTTTGTACGCAGTGAAGCTAGAGCGAACGGTGATCACGTACGCGAAAGACAACTGGAAACCACGGCACTGTAGAGCATCTGCGATACCGTGTGATAGGGTGGAGAAGACAGCGGGAGTAAGTGTTCAAAAGCGCCGCGACCGATAAAAAGTGTACGGGACCGCGCAGTGATGCTGAAGTCGACATCCGGAACTCGAGAAGAAAATCCGTGGGTTTGTATGCAGTTAACTGGACGGGGCCACCGAGGACTCGTCGTGTCGTAGTGAGAGCAACTGGTTGACCGTGGTGGGCGGTGAGAATTGACGGCGAGCAGGCTAATTCTCTCCAGGGTTAGTTTCATTTCTTCTGTGGCATTTATCTTATGAATTTCGTATAGCAAATTGATATTTCTTGCACAAATTTTGTAGTTTCCGAAGCATTTCCCGCATGTAAGCCCCCCCCCCCCCCCCTTTTCCTTGAACATCGCGGGTGTGAAAAGAAAGGAGTGCTTAGAATGTACTAATTACGGTAGCAATGAGAAATAAATATGAAATAAAAATTGCCAATGGGGTCTCAGTAAGGCACGCTATGACCCACTGAGATTCGACCCTTCCCCAGCGCGACTACGTCCGACGCATCTCCCGGTTCCGCGCACGTCCGACATGTGTCCGGATACGTCCGACGTACCTTAGGCCCTCGTTCCGGATACGTCCGACGTACTTTTAGACTTCACGTTCCGGATACATCCGACGTACCTTTAGACTCCTCGTTCCGAGTACGTCCGACGTACGTTCGGGTACGTCTGACGTTTAGACGTTCCGGGTACGTCTGACGTACCTTTAGACTCCGCGTTTCTCACAGGTCCTGTGTACCTTTAGACACAGCGTTTTAACAAACAAAACGTTTTGCTTGAAAATGCGCGCATGTGCTATTCTCGGATTATTTCAGGCACAGAGACATGGCTGAATAGTAACGTTCCAGTAAACAGCTTCTTGGTTTAAATTTTCTACAATATACCGTAAAGATCGAACTGATTCTTGAGGAGGAGTTGTTTTGATTGCTATTAAAGGTCTCGAATTTTGTGCAATGGAAGTTAGAACTAATCTTGAACTTCTGCGTGTTGAATTTAAAATATCCTATCTAAAATTTGTATTTGGCCTGCGTTATCGTCCCCCCAGCAATGGGAGAGACTTTGTTGAAAAACTTGGCGCCAGCTTGGAAGATTTGCTTTTTACCTACCCTGAGTGCGTTATTATTCTAGCAGAGGATTTCAACTATCCTGGTATTAACTGGTCAGAAGCTACTGTTGTTTCTACATGTAGTGACCCTATAGAGTGAGTTAAGTATATAGAAATCATGCTTATTACTTAAGGTGTTTTCTTTTGTTAGAACTTTCCAGAGTTGCGTCGGCATTGTTTTTTTTTGCTTTTTTTGTGGGTGTCGGCGTTTTGGAGGGAGCATTTGCGTGGGCAGAGCGGCCGAGAGGTGGGAGCGGTTCCCCCGTGGTCGTTAAGAAACGTCTCAGGTTTCGGGAGTCTGCTCGGACAGATCCCTGGGACAGCCCGTTCTTGCAGATGCTTGTGGATGTATAACAGAGTGTGCCTGTACATAGAGGGTTTCGCCGCTTAGTGTAAAATTGTCGCTTTTTGCCCGGTGTAATAATTTAGCTGTTGGCGCCAGCCAGACTGGAAAAAATGCAAGGGACGACTCTGGAAGGAATTTGTGTTTGGAGGTTGGAGCGCCAGGCTGACAGCTCGCCGACCATTGGAGAACAGTGTACCATGTGGGAGTGGTAGAATTCGAAGAGATTGGTCGGTCGCTGAGGGTAAGGATGCCCACGGGCCCACACAGGGAGTGCCGACAGGAGTGGGGGGAGATTTGGATTTTAGAATTCGATTGAGAGAAATTGGGGACGGGGGTCGAGCCTCTAGACGAGGCAGGATGGTCTCCCAAGTTGGGACTTGTGACTAGAGTGTAAATAAATGCAGATAGTTCTCTACAAGCAGTGAGTCGACCCGTCACTCAGCAACGTTCGTGCCACCACACTCCAGACCATCGGAGCGGAACCTGCCTCCCACACAACCGGTAGGACCAACAACGCCACTGAGTGTCTGGAATTCATTAACCTTTTTTCTGCATTTGGACATTTGGATCAAACAAATTACTGATCCAACACGTGGCGATTCAACATTACACCTGTTTTTTATTATCCACCAAGAAGATATCTCTTACATACACTTACTACCACATATTAGCGATTTTGCGCTCATAACCATCACTCTCTCGGTAAGGGTCCCGGACATATGTTGAATTGAGACCTAAAGAAATAGAAAAAATGTTGTGTCTCTGGTCTGCTCCCGCCGTTAGGCACCGCAGACTTGAAGCCAATTCGAATAAAATGAATTACAAACAGAAGTCCTTTGACAGAAGTCTAACATTTCTCATAACCTTAAGAAGATTGGGAATCGCGCAGATGTCGATGTAGTCTTTTCCGCCCCCATTCAAACTCTCAGGCCTATGTAAAAAAGTTAACGCCATACCAAAAAATGATACCGGCTGCACTAAATAGCATAGAACCCCATACATAACTTTCTCAGAAGGAGTAATTTATTCCTTTCC
The DNA here is from genome assembly GCA_013358835.2 of Ixodes persulcatus. Lineage (NCBI taxonomy): Eukaryota > Metazoa > Arthropoda > Arachnida > Ixodida > Ixodidae > Ixodes > Ixodes persulcatus. The sequence goes on from JABSTQ010010847.1 coordinate 980,449, forward strand.
CCTTTCATGCGGCAAACAGTACATAGGACAAACTGGAAGATGTATAAATGACAGATTAAGGGAACCTTACAACAACACACGATTAGCAAACTCAGGACTTTTGGGCATTCGCTGCCGTGACTGTGGGTGCACTGCGAACTTCAAAAATAGCACCATAATTGGAAAGAACTATCACCAATTAACACGTGAGATCATTGAGGCAGCTAACATCATAAAAAGAAGTGACACTTGTGTTACTAGTCCATCCATAACGCATACTGAAAAATAATTGCTATATCTTGACACTCGAAGGTAATGTGTGATAGACATTGCTATTTGTTTTGTACAGAAGAGAACGATGTGAGATCTGACGATTTTAATGCGGGTAAAAAAAAAGAACGATGACGAAAATACAAACTGAGTTGTAAGTCAGGGCGACGTGAGTGCCTTTTTTCTGGTGTGCATCTATTTTCAGGGCAAGTGAGTTTACTTTAGCGCTATTTCCTACAAAATGAAACTTGAGCGGAAGAATAAAAAATTAAGTAACAGATTATAACAACTATTAGTTTACAGGTTGGTAATTAACGGCACATGTAATTTATTACTTTTACCCTTTACCTAAAAGGACTAATAAAAATAGTTCCCAATTACTTTACGTTGGAAGCTGCTTTACATCGATAACGGTGAATCGCGGGGCGTTTGAAGGCTCACGACCTTGCACAATCTAAATTTATTTTCTGTACCTCTCTTTCAAAAATTTTGATACGGGAGAAAAATATTCGCACCAGAATAAATGTGTCAATTTTTTGCTTTAATGTTTAGGAATCAGAATACAGAGGGTGATATATTTAAGCGGTTGTAATCGTTGACTACTTGTATACACAATCAACGTTGCTTTTGAATAACGGGTTGAAATTGAGCTAGTTGGTACATTGATGCAAAAGAAAAGTCAGCTAGAACGTTAGGGCCAGAAACAAAAAAAAAAAAAGAAACAGACATACACACCGCTGACTGTCAACTGTGACTTTATACTTGCTCTTCATCCCCACTACCCAAATTCGTCCCCCCCCCCTTTTTTTTAAATCTGCACATAAAATATAGCAAATAAATTAAATTACTTTATGATCCATTACCTGTTTCCTTCTCACCTCGACCCACCCAACACCTCTAACACCTAGGGTGATTACCTCCCTGCTAGCGAAGTGCGGGACACGCGGGGCAAGGGGGGGGGGGGGGGGGGGAGATAGGGGAAATTTATTATCATGCAGGCAACGAACCAAGGCTCTGTTGAAACATTTATTATTCTGTACTGTTTATACTCGTGCTATTTGTATTGCAGCAATTAAGCTCAAATAATTTCCACTCCCAGTGATAGATTTTTTTTAATGCCAAAGGTTTTAATACATGCGTCGAATTTGCAATGACAAAAATCTACTGTATCAGAACTCAATGCATCAAATGGAAATAAAAAACAGTAAATCTTTTCCGGGTTATTGTTTCCCGTCAACGCTTACTTTTGTCAACATGGTCCTACACAAATTTTTAATATATTCTTTTTCGACCGTTGCGAGTGTGGCTGTCTTCACTAAAAAAAATAAAAATCCACAGCAACCCTCTCGAATTGACACAGAAATTTGAAAATAATTACAATATTTTATGTTTCAACTTTCGGCGAGCAATTTTTCTTACAACATTTTGCCACCAAAGGGAGAGGCAGAACGGCGCATGCGCGTCGTAACGCCTGCAAGAACGACGGTCGCTTTCCGCAATACTTGGATAAAAAATTGCGAACCATTTCGATTCCCACGATTACTATCGACTTACGAGCTTCCCCATGCCCCGTTGTTCGGCAGCTGCATAAGTTGCAGAGTGAATTTTACGACAGTGTGAAATGCGGGACATTTTGAAGATCTGGGAATTTCTCGCGGGACGTGGGACCCGAGCCCTCATTGCGGGACAGTCCCGCGAGTTGCGGGACGGGTGGTCACCCTAACACCCCATCCCTCTTATTTCCCTTCACGGGGATCGTGCCACACCGCAAACACTGCTTTTCTTTTTGCTCACCGTGATGGAGGACATGCTCACACATTAATCCGCGCTGTCCTCAATGACCATGGTCTCTAGAATCTCGCGCGCAAAGGCGGTTTTGTGTTTTGTAAGAATTAAAATATTGTTAAAACTTGGACTCAAAGGCAATGAACTCAAAGGTGCCCAGCCGCTGTGCCTTTCACCGACGCTGCGTGCTCTCCGACTCGGTCGTTAATGCAGCGGCCCGTTTGCCCGATGTAGCATTTCGCGCATGAAATTGGAATCTGGTACACAACACCAGTTTGGCACGTCGCGTATTGCATCCTGTGCGCGGTGTTACAGGTGTCTGATTGTTTTTGGCCTTACTTGGCCAAAAACAATACTTGGTGCTTGGTGTCTCAGTACTTGGTGCTTTTTGAGATTACTTCTTGCATATGATTTTACACAGGGCTCCTAGGAGGACACCTGGATACCTAGAGTCGCGTCTGTCATTGACAACTTGCGTCAGCTCGATGGTGGCATGACTTTCTTAGCGCGAATACGAGAGCCGTGTTGGCAACACTTCGTTTGATGGTTTTCGAGTGGCCAGATGTAAATGAAAAAAAAAAAAAACTTTGCTAGAGCGTGGTTCGTACCTCCAGCACATATGTCCTTTTTTAAACTCCAGTGCGAGATCCAGGAACCGTAATTGACTTGTCAACAGGGTAGTTCGTAAGGGAAGATCAAGTCGGGACAACATTCTGTGGAGCTTCCCATGACCGTGCTTCTTCACTCGTTTTCTTGATTCTCGATGCCTACGCTACACAGAATCAAAAAGCTAAAGATGGCATGGATCCTAGCATCGTTCAGGGTAGATTGAATGTGCATACCACATGCCGCCAAGAATAGCTCGCATAGAGGCAGATCCCACTTTTTTTAACGTAGTCTTGACCCTCATATGAAGTCACCGTCGCCGTCAAATAGGCACCGGGCAGTTCTAAGAAGGCGTCTAAGTTCATCCCTGCTGCGTTTTGAAATGACGTTATGCCAGCTTCCTCGATGGTTTGTCGCAGAATTGTCATGAGACTGATGTGTGCTATTGAATAATACATATCTTGGATGTCAATGGAAAATCCATATACGACTTCGGATCCATGTTCTTCAAGATACGCAATGAGTTATTCTGAGCTGCGAATGATGTATGAATCATCACAGTGCACTTGGGACAGGTGCTTTGCAAGAAAAGTTGACACATGAACCTGCCAGGTTTTCCTCTCAGAGACGATGGAACGAAACGGTACATCTACCTTAAGTTTTTGCCGAGATGAAAACGTCAAGGTGTCCACCCTTTCTGGCTTTTACTTTGATGCCTAGGCTGGTTTGGTTATACCTTTCTAGCAGCCGCTTAACGGCAAGCTTAGTTATTTAGCTTCGTTTCGCGTCAATTTAGGTGAAGTTTTTTGCTGAGGCAGCAGTGGCTTTCTGTCCGTAGGCCCCGGCATCGAGGACTACGAAACCTCCCTTTCTGTCTGAGACACAAAGCCGGAGACCTTCTCTTCGTAGCTCCTGTACAGCGCAGCCGAAGCCCATGCCTGGAGATGCCAAGCACTTTTGACTTACGAAGCATTCAATGCCTTCAGAGGTAATCTGTGAATCCTGCTCTTCGTGAGCACTGTACGCAGTGGCCCGAACAAGGGCAACCTTGTCAACGGCTCTCAGCTGCGGTGATACAGCAAACTTAGGTGCCTGCTCGAAAAAGAATTTGTTCTTTTCCGAGAGTTGGGCGTCACCAAACGTCTGGAGCGGCCACCTTTTGATGTGTTCCTTCTTTCGCAGTGCCAGATGTTATTTCAGTGTAGGAAAAAAACCAGAATTTCTTCATGCTTTCTGTGGACTATCTTGTAATCGCCAGGTGCTTCATAAAGACGCTGTGGTTAAAGCATATAGCACGCAGAAAGTCAGTAATAAGACGTTGTTGGCGCCACGTTTCTGACATGTGGATCTTTGTCACTCGTACCGCGTGTCTTTGTGATGATGCAATAGCCTTGAAAAACTTTCCGACATTGTCGAGAATGATCTTCTTGTCAAAGCTGCGTGAAAGCATTCGGGCCCGGCAGGTGGTAGTAGTCATTAGAAGTCCCGAGAGTCCGTGGGCCAAAGATCACGGACTCTCGGATCAACAGGGATCAAGTGACCAATGTGGTCACGTGATCCCTGTTGTCACTTGACTGCTCCCTGACGACGTGCACAAAAGACGTCCCGCTGGGGCCAATCGGAATTTGCGAGAAGCTCATTTCTGGGATCTGAACCTGACGTTTTTGACGTGTGTCGTGTGCTGTTCTTGTGTTCCCGTGTTTGTGTGCGTAGTTAACGTTCGAGCTCTCGACTGCGCGAGTGAGTGCGTAAACGTGGACTGCTTCGAGGATAGGCATAACAAGCCGGGGACGAGTGTCCGATTGTCACCGGATCTACCGCTCGACGGCGATCGTTCGATCGGCTTAGTAGCCTGGCTTTAGCCGTCCAAGAAGCTTCTCTGCTTCGCTCCTACTTGATCCCGAGAACGTATTCTTCTGAGTCTTTGTGGGCTCAGTGGTTTATGATTATCATGAAGATGTCTTCGGTCGTGACAGTGACCGTAAAAGCGTAAACTACTGACCAAAAAGCGGAAAGGCTGTGTAGAGACGATGCGGTTGCCACGGAGACGCGCATGCGCAAAGTAGGGCAGTCTGTGCGGGGAAGAGAGAACATGGCTGCTAGGGATCTATGGAGACGCTGTTTTATAGGCTGTCGCAAATAACAACAGTGTGTACCGTTACTTCTTAGTAAGAGAAACATCTCTTGGAATGTTTAGCAACAATATTGCCACCCGCAGGGCCGAGAAAGCAACGCTCGGTCACCGACATCTAGAAGATTCGCGTTCATACTCGCACCGGACGTAACTTTCCACCTGCTTTGTTGTTCTCGAAAGTGCCAGTTCATCCTCTCCCCAAGCGCGTGACACTCGAGCCTTCTTTGCCGAACTTTCGAGATAGTGACGCACTGTAGATAAGCAGCTACCCGCTACCTTGTCGAGTCAGTCTCGCTCGCGCTCTCTGTTTCGCCGCCGAATCGCCGCCTGCTTTTCTGCTGCCTCGACGCTCTGTCGTTATTTATTTTTGGTTGGCACAAGTTCGCCCATTAAACCTTTATTTTCAGTTCAAACTTCGCCTTCTCGTCGCCTTAATTCGTGACATTTCTGGTGGAGGTGCGGGGTATGAAACCCGTGCAGCGTACCCCTACAAGAACTCGTTCAGCAAGCCCCATTTCCCGACGACCTTCCGTTGAAGACTCGGAGCATCGTGCCAGCCGCCGTCTTTAAGGGCAAGCTCCTGAACTCGGACCACTCCCGGCGAGGACAAGGCAAGAGATAACGACGATGGCTTCATCGACGGCGCAGACCACAGTAGTACCCCCCGTCGTTTACCTGCCCGTCGCCCCTCGTACGCCGACGTCTTTTTATGGCGAGATCTACGAAGACGTCGAAGATTGGTTGCAGCAATACGAACGGGTGGCGCTGCACAACCAATGGACTCCGGAACAGCGTCTGCAAAACGTCTATTTTTCCCTCGAAGGCACGGCGCGACACTGGTTCGAGAATCGTGAAACCTCGATAACATCATGGGATAAGCTGAAAAGAGAGCTCCGAGGGACGTTTGCCAGTCAGCACCGAAGGAAGAGAGCCGAGGACCTCCTTCGGACGAGGACGCAAGGCCCCAACGAAAGCGTCACCAGCTTCGTTCAAGACGTCCTGCTTCTGAGCGCGCGTGCCGACACACAAGCTGCCGACGACAAGAAGCTGCGTGTCCTCATGCGCGGGGTGAGGGATGACATCTTTGGAGGCCTCGTCCGCAACCCGCCGGCAACAGTCGAAGCGTTTGTCACGGAGGCAACGAACATGGAGCGCGCCCTCCAAGCACGAGCCTCGTACTACCAACGACATCCCGGCGTCGTTGCCTCCACGCTGCTTAAGTGACGACATCGGCGCCCGTACCCGGGACATCCGTGACGTTATCCGGGACGTCGTCCGAGAGGAGCTCCGAAAGCTGCTCCCCGCTGCTGAGCGTCCGGCGTCGCTGTCAGTCGCCGAGATCGTGCGCGACGAGCTACAGCGGGTCCTTGCAGCCTGAAACTCCCGTCAACGTGCTAGCCCCCGAGGAACCGACGCTGACTTACGCCGCCATTGCCAGACGACCGCCACCTGCTGCCCGTCAACCTCCTGCGCCACGACGACGGGACGCACCAGCACAGGCGTACCCCCCTCGTCTCGACGATCGACGTCAGTACGTCCGGCAAGAACAACCGGCGCCCAGGAAAACCGACGTGTGGCGAACGGCGGACCGACGCCCGCTTCGCTACCATTGCGGGGAAGCCGACCATGTCTACCGCCGTTGCCCGTACCGGCAGCTGGGGCTACGCGGTTTCCACCCCGACGACCCGCGACCACGCTACGACGAACGACCTCGGGACATCGACGAATACCTCCGCCGTTCGCCGTACCCGGGACCGTCTCCCCGCCGCGGTTTCCGATCGCCGTCACCACAACGCCCTGCATTGCCTCATCGTAGGTCCCGCCGAGAGAGCCTGTCTCCCGTGTCCCGCCGGGAAAACTGAGTGCGGCAATACCGGGAGGTGGTGTTGCCGAGGACGAACCACGCCAATATCCTCCACAAACGTCGGAGGGCTCCCACACTAGCAACGAGACGCAAAGGAACGACGGTTCTGCGACGGTGTCGAATAACCTCGACGTTACCATCGACGGCCACGACGCGAAGGCACTCGTCGACACCGGAGCAGACTATTCCGTTTTAAGTGGGAAGCTCTCTCGCCGCCTTCGGAAAGTGATGACGCCGTGGGATGGCCCAAAAATACGAACCGCCGACGGACATCTCATCACACCAGTGGGAAGGTGTACTGCGCGCGTGGACATCCACGGAGAGACCTGCCCCGTGAAATTCGTCGTCCTCAAGGACTGTTCGAGAGACGTCATCCTTGGCATGGACTTCCACTGTGAGTACGGTGCCGTGATCGACCTTGGAGCAAACAGGATGACGCTGCGAAAGGCCGTTCTACCTCCGGAGGGATACAAAACGACGCCAGCCGCCGTCCGAGTCATTGCGGACCACGTGAACCTGCCGCCACGGTCGAGTGTTCTTGTGCCCATCGTGACCGATGCAGTTGCCCGCGGGAAAGTCCTTCTGGAGGGCAACGACCAACTGCTTCTCGGAAGAGGAATAGGCGTCGCAAGGGGCGTAACGGAGCTGCAGGATGGACGTACTGTGGTCCTCGTGACAAACTTTCGACCGGAGGCGCAGCACCTCACGAAAGGTGCCGCTGCAGGACACGTTGAGGAACTCCGGGCCGACGCCAAAATCGCCGCGATCTCCGACGAGCCCTCGCCGTGTCAGCCGCACAGTACACCACCGCCGCAGCTCGACGTTAACCCCAAGCTCACTGCCACGGAACGACGACAGCCCCAAGACCTCCTCGCCGAGTTCGGCGACTGCTTTGCGACGACGTCGAGGGTGCGCCAGACAACAGTGGCGAAACACCGCATCGTTACCAACGAGGAAGCGCTCCCTGTGCATCGGCCGCCGTACCGGGTCTCCCCAAAGGAACGAGAGGCCATTCAGGAACAGGTACAAGAGATGCTCAACGACGAAATAATTCAGCCTTCGAGCAGCCCGTGGGCCTCTCCAGTCGTACTGGTGAAGAAGAAGGACGGAACGCCTCGATTCTGCGTTGACTACCGGCGGCTCAACGCGGTCACGAAGAAAGACGTGTATCGGCTCCCCCGCATCGACGACACGCTGGACCGGCTGCGCCACTCCCGATACTTTTCGTCGATGGACCTTAAGACTGGCTACTGGCAGATCGAAGTCGACGAACGGGACAGAGAAAAGACCGCCTTCGTCACGCCCGACGGACTGTATGAGTTCAAGGTAATGCCCTTCGGACTGTGCACGGCGCCGGCAACGTTCCAACGTGTCATGGACACCGTCCTGGCAGGCCTCAAGTGGCAGAGCTGTCTCGTTTACCTCGACGACGTCGTGGTATTTTCGGCCAACTTCGATGAGCATTTGCGACGCCTTCGGGCTGTTCTTGAGGCAATCAGGACCGCAGGTCTCACCCTCAAGCCGACGAAGTGCAGGTTTGTTTACGGCGAACTGAAGTTCCTGGGCCACGTTGTGAGCAACGAAGGTGTAAGTCCTGACCCTGAGAAGACTAGCGCCGTAGTGGCCTTTCCACCGCCCACCGACAAAAAGGCCGTCTGAAGATTCCTTGGACTTTGCGCATACTACCGGCGATTTGTTCAGGATTTCGCCAAGCTTTCTGCGCCGCTCACGCACCTTACGAAAGACGCCGTGAACTTCCAATGGGGTGGAGAACAACAACAGGCCTTCAACAAACTAAAGCGACGGCTCCAGTCACCACCGAGTCTCGGCCACTTCGACCAATCAGCCGAAACGGAAGTTCACACGGACGCCAGTAATACAGGACTCGGAGCGGTACTGGTCCAACGACAAGACGGTGCGGAGCGCGTGATCGCGTACGCTGGCCCGACGCTGTCGAACGCGGAACGGAATTACTCGACGACCGAGAAGGAATGTCTGGCCGTCGTCTGGGCCATCATGAAATTCCTTGTATAATTACTTGTATGGGACTCCTTTTCGAGTGATCACCGACCACCACTCGCTGTGTTGGTCAGCGAGCCTGAAGGACCCATCGGGGCGCCTCGCTCGGTGGAACCTACGACTGCAAGAGTACGACGTGACCGTGCTCTACAGGTCAGGCCGAAAACACAGCGACGCCGACTGCCTGTCCAGAGCCCCCGTCGAGTCAGCTACCAGCTGTACCAAAGACGACGACGACGACGATCACTTTCTTGGCGCGGTGAGCATTCACGGTATGGCAGCGCTCCAGCGGGACGATCCTGAGTTGCGTGCACTGATCGACCACTTGGAGGGACGAGCGGGTACGATTCCCCGAGCCTTCTCACGTGACCTGCCAAGGTTCGCCGTCCGGAGAGGTATCCTCTATAAAGAGAACTTCGGGGGCAACAACTCGACGTGGCTCCTGGTGATTCCTGCTAGACTTCGAGAGGAGATCTTCCAAGCCTGCCACGACGACCCAACATCTGGTCACCTTGGCTACAGTAGGACTCTTGCACGGATCCGAAAAAAATACTACTGGCCCAAGCTCCCGAAGACTGTCCCCCTCTGCGTCCGTTCGTGCCACGAATGCCAACGACGCAAGAAACCACCGACGAAGCCGGCAGGTCTCCTGCAACCGATCGCGCCCCCGACTGCACCATTCCAGCAGATTGGAATGGATCTTCTCGAACCTTTCCCGCCGTCGACGCAGGGAAACCGTTGGATAATCGTGGCAACTGATTATCTCACCAGGTACGCCGAGACAAAAGCACTCCCGTCGGGGACCGCCGTGGAAGTAGCCAAGTTCTTCGTGGAGTCTATCGTCCTCCAACACGGCGCTCCCCAAGTCCTGATTACGGACCGAGGATCCTCGTTCATGGCGCAACTGACACAAGAGATACTCCGCCTGAGCCACACCGACCACCGCCGGACCACGGCATACCACCCGCAGACCAACGGGCTGACGGAGCTTCTAAACAAGACCATCGCCGACATGATTTCGACATACGTGGACATGGAACACAAGACGTGGGATGAAGTGTTGCCCTACGTCACGTTTTCGTACAACACGGCAATTCAAGAAACTACCGGCATTACACCTTTTCAGCTGGTGCACGGCAGAAAGGTGACGACGATGCTCGACGCCATGCTGCCCCACTACCCGATGGACGACGGCATCGACGACGCCCAGCTGGTCACCCAACGAGCAGAAGTACGCCAGCTAGCCCGTCTTCGAATAAAGGACCAGCAACGTGTGGACGCTGGCCGGTACAACCTTCGTCGCCGCGACGTGGAGTTCCAGCCCGGAGACAGGGTGTGGGTGTGGACGCCCATTCGCCGCCGCGGCCTCAGCGAGAAACTGTTAAAGCGCTACTTCGGACCCTGCAAGGTCATCCGCCGCCTTGGGGACTTGAACTACGAGGTGCTCCCCGACGGAACACGACCATCAGGACGCCGCCAGCCACGACCCGAAGTCGTCCACGTAGTTCGACTCAAGCCGTTCTACGCGCGCTCGGATTGCAACATTGCATGTTTATTTCGTTTCACCGTAAATTTGTTTAGCCATTTCTGTTTTCCTTTCGCGTTGCATCGGGACGATGCATTTTTAAAAGGGGGGATAATGCCGCCAGCAGGGCCGAGAAAGCAACGCTCGGTCACCGACATCTAGAAGATTCGCGTTCATTCTCGTACCAGACGTAACTTTCTACCTGCTTTGTTGTTCTCAAAAGTGCCAGTTCATCCTCGCCCCAAGCGCGCGACACTCGAGCCTTCTTTGCCGAACTTTCGAGATAGTGACGCACAGTAGATAAGCAGCTACCCGCGACCTTGTCGAGTCAGTCTCGCTCGCGCTCTCTGTTTCGCCGCCGAATCGCCGCCTGCTTTTCTGCTGCCTCGACGCTCTTTCGTTATTTATTTTTGGTTGGCACAAGTTCGCCCATTAAACCTTTATTTTCAGTTCAATCTTCGCCTTCTCGTCGCCTTAATTCGTGACAATATTAGAGAACAATATTCGTGCGTAAGCAGCACCTTATTTGTAACATTGTTTACGGACGAGATTGTCATTGACCACCAGACATAATTCACATGATCAGTAAAAAAGACGCATTAATAGCCATTAGGCCAGCGATTGGGTTAGCATGTCGTTGTGTGTATGACGTGCGTGTGTGGGTCTTCTGTGTTCAAATTCCTTTTCTGTATTAAATGTAAAATTCGTGCGAAAATGTAAAATAAAATCTATGAAAATGTGAATGTAACTAGTGTGGAAAATAATCTACCCCAGGGACAATAATGTTTTTGCCAAACTTGACTTTGACGTTGACTAGCGTCACCTGGGTCTTGCGACAGTTAGTTGCAGTTACTAGCTAAAGGTAGTAAATTATACTAGGTTTGTTAGTAACCGTTACCAGCTTCTTGACCTAGTAACCGTATCTAATAAATATATCAGCTTGAACTTTAGAATTAAACTAGAACACACAAAAAAAAAACAGGATAGGACACACAGCTGTGTGTCCTATCCTGCCCTTTCTTTCTTTGTGTTCTAGTTTAATTATAAAGTTCAAGCTGATATATTTACAAGTATGTACCAACAAGTTCAACTCTTGACCGTTATTCAGTTAAGCGTAACTAGCTTGACTCTTACTACCTACGGTTACTAGATACCTAGTAACATATGTGACAAGCGGTTACCTGCTTTTACCTAGTAAATATTACAAAATAATTAGAGTGTGGTATTTTACTGGATAGACCATTTGCCTCGTACAGTTGTCACTCGAGGGCTTGCAAATTTCTGTCCCGCTGCAGATGCTGCAGGACAGAAATGTTTTAGTTCTTAGCCTAATCTACTGATTTACCAAACTAATCCAGTGTAGTCGGAATGCATCGTCGTATCAGCCAAGGGGCGCCGGACATACACGTCCAGCAGGTTCCTGTTTCGCAATCGTGCGAAGCCCTTTGTGCTTCCGCAGTGTCTGTTCGGCATCGAACTACCAAGCTCGCCAGTGCTATGGGGAAACCTGGTTAGACCGGAAATGTCCATTAGGACACCTGACCTCCAGTTGCAGTACGGGTGAGATGCATTGCCTACCACAGACAGGCTGTGGTAACTTCCGACCGATGCTTCAATTGTGTTTTCCCAGAAAGCAATGAACAAGTACTTATAGCCTGTGCCGTCGTGCGAACATTCAGAAGTCTGGTAGAAATGGTTTTTGGAGTGCGCCTAAGAAAAATATGTCTCATTGATACGAGAACTATTGTGAGAATACAATAAAAAAATGTCTGCCAAATATCGGCGGTTAAGCACATTAGTAGCAATAATATGTTTTTTGTGGGAGAAAATTACAATAACCTCGAGAATGAGCCCCGTACACTGGGGGAACGAGAGATGCTCTAACGGTGGCATATATTAGTCTGTGAAACTAAAGTCAAACTCTCCCCAACTGCAGTGTTTCAATCATTTAAGCATCGTTACAGAGTAGTATGTGTACCACTGCGTGTGCGACTGGCAGCTATGTTTAGTAGTTACAAATGTAACTAAGTGCGGACTGAGTGTTGAACGTTCTTTTTAGACCACCTGACAATATGTAATTAATTATTTTTCATATTAACCTTTGGTTGAAATTTTCTGACCGCGGTAGCAAGCTGAAGGGCGGTGCTAAAACTGAGCGGGCAAAGAGCGCCTGTGACGTCAATTTCTTCGCTTTGCGCCTGCGTGGCACGGCTGCTATCAGCTGCGGCGAGGACACCGGGATTGCTAGAGCCGGCGCACAACGGAGGACTTACGTCACGAGTGATTTTTAGTGGGTAATATCCAATCTAAAGCCGTATACAAAGGGGAGAGTTTTAGACCCGTAGCGCTAGCCACGAATATTTTAATCAAACTTTCACGTCACGGCCAGAGTAATGAGGTCGAGCGTGAATTCACCAACATTGCACCGGAAAATCCAAACAAAAAATTACGCTTTTAACCCTTTGAAGTTTTTAAGCAAACTAATTAGCTCGCCTCTTTTCTAGCGGCCACCATGGCCACCGAAATAACTCCAGGGCTAATAAAACCCTAACGAAAGTTTCCCTTTATTTAAAATCTTGGATCCACTGAAAAATCCTCTATGCGCCGAGAAACTGAGGGAGAAGAGGAGGCGAGAACGCACGGGGACGTCAGGATGGGTATTCACTTGGGCTAGTTGGTGGTACATTTTAGGATTAAAAGCGCTAAAAAACGAGGACCAGTAGAAGACACACACACAGTAGAGCGCTCTACTGTGTCGGTGTCTTCTCTTAGCGCTCTGCTGTGTCTGTGTCTTCTTTTACTGTTCCTCGTTTTTTAGCGCTTTTAATCCTGAAAGCGCTTTTCTGTGTGTGTGTCCTCATTTACTGGTCCTCGGTTTTTAGCGCTTTTAAAGGAGCGGTGCAACGATATTCAATTGGATTGTTTTTCACTTTACACGAGCTTACTGGTACCAGTAGGACTTAAGGATACTCGCACGCAATGCCACTGGCCAAGAAACTCCTTTGCTGCGGTGTAATTTCGAGGACAAAAGCGATCATTTTCATTCAATCTCTCCTTTGCAAAATTTGATGACGTAACGTGGGGATCGCAGTACACCCATATGACGATATTTGAATGCGGTTCATAGATTGGACCCGAGCATTGCGGGGGCACTCGATTTTGGCTCGTGATAATTACTAGCTCGAGAAGCATTCGTGTAGTGGCCCGTGTCCAATCGCTGCAACGACGACAATAGCCGAGCCATAACAATGTCTGGAATTCAGCGCGTGTCCTGTGCTTTGCCAACCCCAGCGCGTGGCTATGATCAACATTGGCGGCATATATTCGGCTCCAGATCACGCGGCCGCTTGTTCTGGCTGCGAGTTGAGGGGGTGAACGCTGCTCGTTTTTCTTTAATATTTTTCTGGGACTTCTATTGCGAGGGGTGAAAAACGAACGCGTGTTTTATAGGTCATTAACGTCAGGGATCTGTGCTAAGTGGTATTTGCGCAAAGTACAAACATTGTTGCATCGCTCCTTCAAACCTGAGATGGACGTCATAATGACGAGCCCTGGGGCCCTAATCTGGACACTTGGCCAAAAGTCGGCGAGGAATTCGGCAGCCATGATTGGCCGGTGCCGCGCTTGACCCTGACGCCCGCCAATCCCGGTGGTTCAATCCTCCGCCGACATTTTCGCCAAGTGCCCAAATTAGAGCCTCTGGTTGGAATGATTAGAGGTTAGACGGAAACCTATTGCTGCCTCTGTCTCTACTCACATTTCGAACGCGTTCGATTGCCAGATGCCGGCGTCCAGCGTTCCGCGTTTGCATTTGATCGCGATCGCATAGGCAGCAGAGGCAGAGGCAGCTAGCTTCACGTCTACCCTCTAATCAATCCAATCAGAGCTCGAGCGTTTTGACGTCACCCCGTCGCCACGCGCTCTTGTCTCCTCCTCTGCCAGTTTCGCGGCGCAAAGTGCAATTAGAGAAGTGGGCGGCGAAAAGCGTTGCTGCGGTCGGCTTTCCACGATTTGCCAAATGCTCACTATGACGTCTTGAGTACGAAGAATCCTATTTGCGCTAATGTAAATAGGAGGAATGTAAGACTGTCACCTCTGACGGTGTTGATTCAAAGACGCGATGATTGCAAGCTTCAACCGCGCTTTTTAATGACACCATCAAAATCGTCGCTGGTATTCAAAACATAGGGTCTCTTATGTTTTCTTTAAGATGACTTCAAGGCGAAAACCTAAGCGTCAATGCATTAAAGATAGACACCTGATTTACGGATGTTGCGGTACCCCTCCGCCTGTGGCGGAGGGGTGCCGCCACGGGCGGTGGGGTACCGTAGTCCGACGGAGTAGTTCTTACCTGAGGCGGAAGTGTACTGCGTCGGACTACTGAGCGAAAGGTCACTGGCTCGTCGCCGGCCGAGAGACAAGAGCGAAAAGTCTTTTCGGAAGAATATAGCGCCAAGGGTGGAGTGTTGGGCGAGTTGGTGATTCATAATGGTTTAAAAAATGGTACAGGATAACGGACAGAAGAAAGACAAATACACAGCGCTACTTACAACTGAACTTCATCTTCGTTAGGAGTCAATATATATACCGGCACCAATAAAAACAAGTTAAAAAATATATGAAAATACACATCGTTAAAAGGTTAAAATTGTGACATCACCCATCACACCATTTCAAACTTCAAACTAGTCATCCCTGGTTGAGAAACAGCTTTTTTTTTTTTTTTCGACAAAAATACGAAGGGTCCGGTGACACACTGCAGCCCCAATCTAGCAATGTCTTGGGCCTCAACTATTTCTCGCGTGAATATAGCGCCTCCACCTATTCTGGCACAAGCAATTGCCATCTCGTGGTCCAGTGGCGAACCACGGGTTTTGGTACCTTTCGTCTTGCCGGTTTTCGTACCTTTCGTGTCGCCGTCGAGTTTTGGAGGCTTTTGTGTCGTCGACTTGTTTTCGTTCAAGGACATTGAAGGTCGACTGAGCGATGAGACAAAGAAGGCTTTCGCCTTAATAATTCTGGTCGTGACGTCATAAATAGGAAACATAAGGGGGATCTTTCGAAACAGCTCTTCGCCAATAGCGAACGTCTGTAAAACTAGAGAGAGCGCGACACGAGAGCGCTGATGGGAGTGCGGGCGTCACGAGAGCGCATAGGCGCGCTGTGGAAGGTTTAAATGATGGTATTCCTGACTAAACGGATACCTAGGCCACTCTGCCTAAGCTTTAGCAAAGTGGTTACTATTCGATGCAAGTAAGCATCATTCAAGAGGTCGTGTTCTCCCGTCTCAACTTAATTGATGGAAAAGTTCCTCGCATGTTTTATTTTTTTGAAACTGTGCTTTAGAAACTTCAAAAATAGTAATATCTTGTTTCGTTAAAAAAAAATTGTCAAATATTTTTACCAGCCAAAAATTTATTGAAGAGCATCATTTTCCGCCATTTACAAGCAAGAATTGTAAATGGCCCATAAGTAACTCCATCAGCTTTGGATATCTATATTTTCAACGCCGACCACAAACAAATTGCCTAATTTGGTTATTAATAACCCAGTCTACTAATTATGTCAAGGCACGGTTAAAGGGATTAAAAAGATTCTGACCAAAATGATCCCGTACAAAATTGCCCCGTAAAGAATGGCGCACCGACATCAACCTTCGTTCACACAGTTGCGTCGACTGCGTCGCGCTGCGTGACGTCGTGCATCACAGCGCCTCCCAATTGGTTCGTCGTATGGGTCGCCATAGCAACAGCTCGTCGCAAGCAGTCTTAAAGAGACGCAAGTGGTTGCAGTCGCACTCGAACGCTACTGTGTGAATGAGTTTTTGGATTTGGTCGGATTCAGCCATCCTTAAACGCGTTATACAACTTCGTCATGCATTCGGATGTAGTCTCCAGTTCGCGATTCTGCAACCCACCCATCGGTCCTGTTAGCGCTCTCGTGACGCGCGCTCTAATGGCAAGCGCTTTCGTATCGCGTGCTCTGCTTTTATGGGCTCTGGAGGAGCTCTTCCATAACGAACATGTTTGGAATACAGTTACCAAACATCTCTGCGTACGAATAAAAACAATATGGAAGAGATGCGGCATGTACATTATTTATTTCCTCTGATCAAGCCGTCGCAAAATGAAGCCCATAACAAAGATGTCTGTTAATCCCCGGTGACCTACACAACGTATTTGCAGATTATTTTGTTGAAGTTGAAGTACGTCTCGAGTTCGTAGGTGACGAACGTGAAAGCAAACTCGCAACATCTGGGAATGAAGTCGGTCTCGTTTGTATTCACCCAGAGTTCATAATCTACAAAAGAATGAGGTAAATATATGTTGAAGTTGAACTAGTTGGTACATAATTTTAGGTAAATGGTCAGCTACAACGATAGGGACAAAACACAGACAGGGAGAAACAGAGACATACACACCGCTGACTATCAACTAAGACTTTATATTTCTTCTTCTTCACTTTGACCGAAAGATTCACACCTAAAGTAATGCCAATGAATCACCCTAAATTCTTACATTACACTACTAAATTAAAATACTAAATAAAATTAATTAATTACATTAAATTACTACAATTGTTCACTAGGCCCCGTGAAAGGAAATAAGAGGAATATGTGTCGGCGGTGGTTGGTGGGTTGGATCAGGGAGGTGTTAGTGACAAAATTTAGTAATTTAATGTAATTAATTAATTTTATTTAGTATTTTAATTTAGTAGTGTAATGTAAGAATTTAGGGTGATTCATTGGCATTACTTTAGGTGTGAATCTTTCGGTCAAAGTGAAGAAGAAGAAATATAAAGTCTTAGTTGATAGTCAGCGGTGTGTATGTCTCTGTTTCTCCCTGTCTGTGTTTTGTCCCTATCGTTGTTGCTGACCATTTACCTAAAAATATATGTTATTTGAAAGTGTCGCAAAGTCAAAGATTGTCGACACTGTTTAGTCAATAGGTCAATTTTTGGATTACAATTTTGAGAACGTCTAGTATGGCGAATGCCGAAGAATCTTGAAAACAAATTGAAAACAAATCACACTTCTTGTGAAGTACTCTCGCTTATTTTGAAACATAAGAACCCTTTCACAATAATTCAAGGCAAAAAAAAAAATATACAAGTGAATTGATAAAAAATTCAAATGGTGAAACACGTAAACAGCAAACACATGAAAAACGCTTAAGCTTCGTCTTTAAGAGCGGAACGCGATAGCGTTATCGGGCCCCGTTCACATCGCCTTCTCATTCGCTTCTCAGGCTCATCCTTTCAGAGAGCAGGAAGTGCGGTGGACACGGAAGTCAGTAGCGTGTCTGGACTCTGGCTCGCTACCGGAGGGTCGTGGGTTCTGACCTCGCTTACAATTCTTCAGACTTTTTTTAATGCAAATTAATTACTTTTTAAAGGAAAATCATTTGAGACATGCGGCGACCTTTAATTTACATTACATGTCATGTTTTAATCACTTTCATTCCACGCGTGAACTCACGTTCAACGGGAGCGTTGTGTGTTGTTGGAAATTACCGCTCCAGGTCATGTGGCTGTGACGTCAGGACGCTATCGACCAATCAGGATTTTCGCGTCACGCCGGATTTTCTGGTACGCCACCGAGGCCGGCGTTACGCGAGCTCCTTAACGCTATCGCGTTAAAAAGAGCATTTGGAATAAGAGGTAGCATGCTTCGCTGAAGATACCAACACAAATAGGCTGAGTCACTCATCGAAGAGAAAAAACATCAATGGTCTGGGTGGACTCAACATAAACGTATTTTACATTGACTATAAGTCTGAAAAAAACATCAGCTTTGATATAGTGAACGTTCCAAAACGAAAGAAGACTCACCACTAGTATCGGGGTAGTACAATACAAAGCACTTGTTCTTTTTCTCTGTGTACAGAACCTGACTTTTCAGGATGCGTCCCATTTCTGTTAGAAGAAAGGGTTTCGTTGACGAGGAAATAGTTTAATTGACTTCCTCAATTTACACGTCTCTTGAAAAAGGCAATACACTAAAAGTATACCAATTTTGTACTTAAAAACATGCACTCACACACTCACACACATACTTAGGTGTATTTTTACTGTACTGGAAGTACAGATCTAATACATTTTAGTATGCCTCATATTTCAATAGTGCGGTCCGTGCATCGACCTTGCCTGGCAACAAAGATGTATACACCAAAACACTATGTATTGTTAGAAAGAGAGAAAGGAAGACGAAGTGGAGCTCACGCCAGAGAAGCGCGTGCATCTCGTGTTTGGCGAAACGCGGCTTCCAACAGTTTATTACTTTATTTATTTACTCTCAGAGCCATTAGGCGTTATTAGCGGCGAGATGTCTTGGTGGCACCCTCCTATGGTCTTATCTCGTGACGTCATTACCTTGCGGACAGCAGGTTCGATTGTGTTTGCAATGAGCATGGAGGAAGCTTGAAATCATTGCGCCCTCAAAGCAACACTGCCAACTCCGTCAAAATTGAGGTTTTTAAATTCCTCTTATTTCTGTCAATGAGAAAACCTTTGCTGACGTCATTGTCAGCATTCGGTCAATTATGGAAGGCCGACCACAGCGACGCTTTCAATCGCGCACGTCGCCAATAAAGAGGGTGGTGTAAAACATTTGAAAGACATGTAGAGCAAAGAACAGTTTTAATGGCAAGTGACGATAATGCAACGCGGTTGCATTTTGGTCAAAAAGTTGGACCTACGCAACCTTGATTCCGAGTGAACACACCAGTGTGTTAGAGCAGCTAATTCCTCGCTAATCATTGAAGCTCTAGTACTATCGTTTTGCGGTCGTCTATCAATCACGAACGCGACACTTCGATTCTGGCAGCTTATCTCAATGCCTCTTCACAACGACGCATTCCTTCCTCAGCGGGTACGTACGCCAGATACCACACACAGCCTGGATAACATAAGTATGTGCGCAGCACAACTGTCTGACGAGTCCCTCATGCCGCTGATTCAATTCTTGAAAGGACTAACTACACGTTGTACTCATCGTAACAAAACCCACGCCCTTCACACTTCATAATAAGGTTCTTTACCGACGTAACTACGAGCTCCTGGTGATCCCGTAACACACTAACAAAGTTGTCGAGGCCAATCACAACAGACTTGAGCAGGTCAACTCGGATTTTCGAAAACGTTTCAGGATCTGAGTTTTTTTTTTTTTTTTGTTGCATCGGAATGCATTATACAATTAACGAGTATGTCTGCGCATCGCACTCATGCAAAAAAAAAAACTTACAACGACTTTTTTTTTAATTTCCACGGCCAATAAAAAGTCAAAAGCAAAGAATTGATGGATAATTGTAGCCATCTTTAACTTAACATGGTACGCCGGAACCAAAGCGCTCTCTACCACCACGGCCCTTCATGCAGTCGATTACGTTCTGCGCTCTACCCTCCTCAGACATGGCGCTCCCCGGTCCATCATCACGGATCGCGGTACACCGTTTGTTGCAAACCCCCTTTAGACAGTCTGCCGCATTGCCAACACAATTGACCCCATTACTACTGTATATCCTTTCCAAACAAATCGATTGGGAGTACGCTTTAATCATACACTAGGCGAGATAATTTCCATGTATATTGCGGATGACAACGAAAATTGGGACTCCCATTTGCCTTATATTACATACAATCAATTAATCTTCATTCTTTCAATATAATGTGCTATTAGTAAACTAAATATACTTTAAGGATAGTTTGCGAAGTTTGTCATGAAGGCACAAACTAAGTATACATTTAGTGTGTTACGTTTTACACAGAAAAAGCTGGTTATCTGCAAGTTCTGAACCACAAAACATTGTTCTTTATTAAGTGAATTCTCTGCTCAATTTCACTATGATTATGTCGAAACGCACGTTAACATATCTTAAACATCTTTTAAACGCAACGTAGAGATTGCCCGATCCGACAAATAAAAAAAAAAAAAAGTGAAAAGCAGCGTTTTGGAAGCTTCGAAAACGACAGCCACGCTCTGAGAAAATATTTACCGTCTTTATTTTTTCAAGGAGGCAAACATTTTACTCAAAGATTGGCAGTCGCTTATAGTTGTAGCTTTAAGAAGTACGATATTTCAACATTTGCTGAACAGCGACTGTGCTCCTCATCTCGCTTACTCAAGGAGCAGGTTGTGTTGCGAATTGTCATCAGAATATGCATGTCTCTCTCTAGTGGCATCGGTTAAAGGGGGGAGGGGGGGGGGGATCGTTCCCCAGATATTTATACTACAACAACAAAAGGGGAAAACACAGATACTCATGAGCACGCCCCCCCCCCCCCCCTAATTTCAGCCAGTTTATTTAACGCAGAACCGTCTATAATTTCAGCGAGTTTACGTATTGTATGAGACGTTTGCAATAATTGGAAATGTATTATTAGACCTACAGACTTGTCTAATGTTTGCCCGTGAAGGTAGCTTAAGAAGTTTAAACTTCTTTACCATTTGCCACTTACCTTTATTAAACCATTCAATAGTGCTTTGTATGCCTCGTACGTCTCTAAGAACAAGAGCTGACCCGTTGTATTTTTCTCTGAAATGTTAGATATCCTTACGGTTTTGGGATACCCGGAAAATCTTTAGCAGTGTTGAACGTTCTTCTACTCACGTTATTCGTAATGATGCATTATACATTTTAACCTCATAATGAATAGCCTTTACATCAGGAAACGTCTCCGTTAAATTAAGAGCAACACAATCGTATGGACGATGACTTGTTCCAAGCATGAGGTAATATACTCCTTCTTTGTTGATGGCCTGCAAGAATAAAAATAATAAATTAGAAAATGTGCAGCATTATTTTTAATTTTTACTATACTTAGAGTGTGTTGTGCGTTGGCTGCTTGCGAGTTGCAAGTCGAATCGAGACATGAAACATGACATTTGCCTCTTTGATTTTGAAACATATAGTACCCATTGGTTAAAATGCTTGATATGTCTGATCCAGTATTTGTTTTATGATTAACCTTGAAAGTACCGTGAATAAGATGCGTGGTCGCCGTGTATAGCGAACAGGACCTATTGAGCCCAAACAACGGCGAATGCAACCGGAGACACCGGGAGAGGAGAGCGTGGTGGCGAGTCACGGAGAAGCACGGGGCGCGTAGAAAGAACAGACTGGGTGCGGTCGCAGATCAGAAAAGTGGCTTCTTGTAACACAAACCGATTGTATCCTGAACGTTAAAATAAATATATCCTTGCATTATCCCCAAACTAACCGGTAAATCACAATGTCGACGAGGATGGGGTTCATGCAACAAAGACTAATATAAACAACTGAGCGACATCCGAACATAGGAGACAGCGGCAACGTTAGTGACGCTCATCTCAAACCTAAAGAATGCATCGCATCGGGAAAATTGAAGAGTTCGATCAGAAGTCAGAATCATGTTTTTCGTACGTCGAAAGTATCGAAGTGCTCTACGCTGCGAGCGACATTCCGGAATCAATGCGTGCCGATGTTCTTCTCACAATCGTCGGACGAGAAATGCACGGACTGATACGGAATTTGCCGGCACCTGCCAAACCAAGCATCAATACGTACGTACATATCATTCAACTAACGCACGACCACCTCGACCCCAAGCCCAATGAAACGATTGAGCGCTACAAATTGCATCACCGAAAACAGCTGGAATCCGAAACTATCGCCGATTATGTAGCTGCGCTCAAACAGCATTCACTGTAAACCGATTTCGGTGTTTCCCTCAACGACCGACTTCGAGACAAGCTCATTTACGGCATTAAGGACGGAAACATTCTCGAAACGCTGCTGGCTGAACCGACGCTGACATTCAAGGCAGGAGTGGATCTTTCCACTTCGATGGAGGTAGCCTTGAAGGATGGAAATGAAATAAGGCGCGAGACCCAACAAGATGTCAATCGCTTCGCGCAAGGGCGGAAATACAAGACGTCACTCCCGTAAAATTCAAGCCAAGGAAAATTAAAATCTTGCACAAGCAGAATCCCATGTCACCGTTGCGGCAAAAGCAATCACGACCCTGAAAACAGCTTTGCAAAGAACAAGACTTGCAAAATGTGTGGAAGAACAGGACACTTCATAATAGTTTGCCATGACAGGAAACGAAATCAAAAGGATTCGAGAAGAAAGAATAAACAAAACTTCACCAACCATGTCACCACACAGAACTCGGGAGACAATACTCCGTTTTATTTCATCGACTCAAGCTACCCGAAACCCATCACAGTAACTGCAAAGATTTGCAACAAACCTTTTCAGATGGAGATCGACACAGGCTCACCCGTGACTGTGATCAACCTGGAAACGTTTCAAAAAATTCTTCCAGACATCCAGTTGAAACCTTCAGTAATAACGCTGAGGCCGTACACCCGCAAGCCCATCGTTCCAGCATTAATGGCTAAAGTGGAGATATGGTATAACGTGCAAATCAAGCGTCATGAACTCCAAGTGGTGAAGAATGGGGGACCTCCCATACTGGGAAGGGCGTGGCTCCAGGATTGTCAAGTGAACTGGAAGGACGTACACAACGTGCGTGTACAAACCTTGACTCTCGCAAATGTGCTACAGAAACACGATTCCATCTTTAAAAGTCCGGGACAACTGAAGGACCACGTCGTGAAATTCTGCGTGAATGAAGATGCTCAACCAAAGTTTCTGAGACCAAGGTCAGTTCCATACGCCCTCCAAAAAAGGATTGAAAGGGGGCTGGATCGTCTTCAGAAAAAGCACATAATCACTCCTGTGATTAGGAGTGAGAGGGCGACTCCAATCTTTCTACTAGTGAAGGCAAATGGACAAGTAGGCATATGCGGGGATTACAAGGTTACACTCAACCATAGCCTCCTCTATACTGACAAAGCCTGGCGGAGAGTCCCGTAACGCGGCCGCCGAAAGTGAAGAGGTAGAGCGGCAAAGAACAGGTTTGAGGAGAGTCATGTAACGGGCGCCCCGCTGCGGCGAGACGCCGAAACACACTTTTTTTTTTTTCTTTTTTTCCTGTCAACGAGGGTAAATGAAACACGCATTCTTTCCCTGTTCCTCCGTTTCGGTTTCGTCTGTTTCGTTTGCGCTCAAAATTGTGCGGCAAACTGCCGGGGCTGATTGATTACAGATTACAGATATTGATACACGGGAACAGCGGCAAAAGGTCAGTATGCAAGATGACGACGAAGAAGTTGAGAGGATGACACACCGGTCAACGGCGGTGCCTCAATCTGAGCCCTGGCTCTCGGTTCCTCGGAGGCGGCCGTTTCGACTTTGGGTGAACTACCTCCTTGGAGTATGATGCTTCGACCCCAGTGGACCCCAGTGAGCAACAGTACCATCATGTTCCTGAGGCTCCTTCATGCACCGATCGAACAGCGTGCGCCAGATCCCCATGGCTCGCTGCTCACCCGCCCAACCCGCCTCTACGAAATCTGGACTTCTTCGAATCGGACTGCCATCCTCCCCAATACGAACAATGCATGACGTCGTCATCTTGCATCTATATACTCATAAGATTATCATGTTCACTAGACGCGGCACCGCGGGCCTCCATGGTACGGGCTGCTGCTTTTCCGCGGTGCCACGGCTAGAGCCAAAAAATAAGGACTAAAGACTAAAAACTATCCCCTGCTTGGAGTTTTCGGCGGTCCATGCGCCAGCGGGCACACAACTGCCCAGATTACGCAGATGGTCCTGAGGACGTCCTCAGCTGGTCGAAACGTCTTTGTTTCGACGAAGACGTCGTCAGGACGTCCGGAACTAGTTGGGATATTCTGGTCCTTTCAAAGACGTCTTGAGGATATTTTCAAGTTCCCTTATTTAGGAAGACCAAAAAAGTCTTCTCCCGATTGATTTTCAATAGTACAAGATGTTTCCATGCCGGGAAGTGAAAACGAAACCAGAATGATTACGAAAATAAGTATTCGTTAAAGGATATTTTACTGGACGTTTTAATTGCGACGCCGAGGCCACAGACCTCGGCGGCCGCAATCGCCGTAGCCTCGACATCAGCACCCACTCGCATCGGTTTCTCCCGAGCGAACAGAGTGTTTCGGGTCCTCGCCGCTCGAAAGCTGTGCGCTCACTACCTGACTCCCTAGAAATGTTCTGTGCTACCAGATCGTCACGCTCTAAATCTGCGACCGGGCACTCTATGGCTCCGTCATCGAACTGCCAGGCTTTGTGAGTATAGAGGAGGCTATGACTCAACCCAGCCTTTAAGCCAGATGGGTACCCACTAGTGAAGACTGAAGATCTTTCAGTGAAGATTGCCCATGGGGAAGTAGTTCACCGAGCTGGATTCAAACAAGCCTACTTCCAGATCGCCTTAGCGGAAGAGTCAATAAATCTCACTGTGATCAACACATACCAAAGGCTGTATCAGTTGAACAGAGAGCCATTTGGAATAACCCTAGCATCAGCTATCTTCCAACGAGTCATCGAAGAATTCGTTGGGAACTTGCCATACACAGGTACAGCTGCAATGGAAAAAGAGTAGCACAAGTGACCGATGATCGGAGCGGCAAATTCTCGACACGCGGCGCTATTGTTCCCGAGCGCGCCGATAGCGAGAGTGCCAGTCACGTTCCATATCTCAACGCGGGGGTGGCCGACAGAAAATTGAGGGATAAGATAGCTTTCGAAATTCGGGTTTTAAGATGGGCTGCTTTCTGCCGGCCACCCCCGCGTTAAGACATAGGACGTGACTGGCACTCTTGCTATCGGCGTTCTCCGGAACAATAGCGCCGCGTGTCACGATTTCGCTGCGCTGGACGTCGGTCACTTGTGCTACTCTTTTTCCGTTGCAACTGTACCTTTCAGGATGACATCATGGTAACTTGCAAGAACGATCAACATCACCCGCGGAAACTGGACATCGTACTGCAAAAACCCAAGGAAAGTGGCCTTCGCTTGGGAAAGGAAAAATGCTGCATTATGCAGGACTGCATAGAGTACCTAGTACATGATGTAGAGAAGCATGGGGTCCACCCAAATCCCAACAAGATGGATGCAATCTTATAAGCGAAAACGCCAAAAAAATAAAAAAGGTTATTTCTGGGACTGCTGAACTACTACGGTGAGTTCATCAGCAACACAGCCTACATTCTACATCCGCTACATGAACTGCTGTGAAAAGATAAAAGGTTGGAATGGTCAAGATGATGCCGAAGAGAATTTCACGAAGCGAAGAAACAACTCATCAAGCCGAGTCTACTAGTGCACTATGACCCTGCACTTCCTCTGGAACTGAAATTTGACGCATCAAGCCATGGCATTGGTGCAGTACATCAACACGTACTACCCAACGAGCAAAGGAAGCCGATTGCCTTCTTCATGTCGAGAACGCTTTCCAAAGGTGAGCGAAACTACTCTCAGATTGACGAAGAAGCGCTGAGTCTTGTGGAAGGCGTAAATAAATTTCACGAGTATTTGTTTAGACGCCACTTCACGCTTTGGACGGACCACAAACCGCTGGTATCGGCACGATTGCAGCAAGAATGCAGCGATGGGCAATCATCTTGTCAGGGTACGACTTCGACATAAAGTATGTGCCGAAGTCAGTTTCGCCCCAGCATTCGATCTTGCTGTTACGCCGACTTCGCCACTCGTGACGCTCTAGTGTTATCCTCTGTTACCTTTTTGTTTTGGGCACAAGTTAGCACCATCAAAAGTTTAGTTTGTTTCAGTTTTCGTCGCTTCATTAACTGTCATTCGTAACACTATAAGTACCCCTGCAAAGTGGCCGCCGCAAAACGTGGCGTTTCGTCGCTTTCTTCTTTTCGCGCTGTGAAGCGAACGTAATGCATTACGTGAGCAACGGTCATTGTCTCGTCCGTTTCGGATGCGTCGGTGTTGTGGCGGGTCGGTCCGCTGGTTTTGTTTTGCGTGAAGAGGGACGCGGTGGCGCGCGGCGCAGTGGCGCGTCTCCTCTTCAGCGTTTAACTCAGCTGGTCACAGAACAAGTGCGAAAATGCCTATGCGATACTGGTCTGCTAAATGGTGCGGCAATTTGACTGAGACGCCCGATGTCTCTCCTGATGTTCCTAACGGATCACACGTATGGTTTCGGTTCGGAAGATTGTTAGTGCGTTAGTACCCAGTCTAGTGAACGTAAGTTCTTATTATATTTTATTATTATTCATTTAAGGTAACGACAGGTGGGCATCGTACGCTAATTTGCCAAAAGACCGCAAGCGAACAAAGGAGCGCTATCTATTCTCTGGTCTCATTTTTCGGCGGGCGCATTTCTCAACAAGAAGCGCTCCAAAAAGGATGCCGCGCCACCTGTCTACGCATCAAAAACAGTGCTGGAGCGTTCGGTACCACCCAGTAAGTTGGAGGACATATTGATAAACATCCTTGTTTGAGTTTGAACTGCCTGTTGACATTTC
This sequence comes from Ixodes persulcatus, assembly GCA_013358835.2. Taxonomy (NCBI): domain Eukaryota; kingdom Metazoa; phylum Arthropoda; class Arachnida; order Ixodida; family Ixodidae; genus Ixodes; species Ixodes persulcatus. The sequence goes on from JABSTQ010010847.1 coordinate 1,006,991, forward strand.
TTAGGACGTGATCATGGGTGGATTGATTTGAAATCGAACAGGCGTGGCGTGGTGGGTCTTTTTACTCCCTCAAAGAAATATATACGTTAGCACCATGTATGCAGGAAACAAAACCGTTCCTAAATTAAAGAAAGAAAAGAAATATTTTTGATTAACAAAATATTATAAGGCAGAGCACCTTTAATTATGTTCAGTGTTTTAATATTTACAAACAAATGCCATGCCTAATGAACCCATCATCTTGCGTCCTTTTTTTAAAGATTTATTTGCAAGGGTCTAGATTTATTCGGACCACGGAGCTAGTTTTATTTTTGTCTTGCTGTGTCGCGTGGTGTGTAAAATATGTTATGCCATATAAATCAGTGTAATAATTTGTATGTTTGCGATCATTTGCCGGGCCATGTGGCATGTCAATACTTTAGTGTAATCACTGCTATGTTACCATGTCCACCAAAAATAGTATATGATTGAGAACTGCGTAAATAAACCTGCTTCCGTGTCTTCATGCATGAAAATAAAATATAAAAAGAGATATAAGAAAAAAAGTGGGGAAAGCGAAACTAAGTGGACTCGCGCAAGCCACCAGGGCAGCCCGTTCGCCGCAGAACACTGGCCAGGTGGCGCGAGACAACGCCCGATTTAAAGGGGCCAGCCATATTTATCCATCCATCCTCTGCATTCCGACTACTTGCGCCTCTAGGGGCAGGCGTGGTGCATGCGTAAGTACTCCTGCAAACCCTCTCCTTTTCCGTCCACCTTCTACCGTGGCGCGCCTATCTTTTTTACTCTCCTATCTTCTTCCTCCTCTTCTCTTTCTGCTCTTTGAGCGCATTTTAATTGCGCAGGCTACGGCTGCGTAAGCTAGGCTGGACCTGTGAAAACGTGAAGTCTTTTTAAGGGGAGATATGACCGTGCATTACGTGCGCGTTCGCCGTGTATAGACAACACGGCCTACTGAGCACAAGCAATGGCGGATGCAACCGGAGACACCGAGAGGGGAGAGCCGGGGGGCGAGCCAATGAAAAGCACGGGACGCGTGGAAGTAACGGACTGGGCGCGGTCTCAGACCATAAGAGATGCTTCTCATAACACCAACCGATTGTATCCAAAAAAATTAAAATAAATATATCCTCGCATTATCCCAAATTAACCGGTGCACCACAAAAAGTATTATTATTTTTGTTGCATATTTAAAAAAAAAAGAATTATTTCTTGCAAAAAGATGCAGCATATGAAAGTTGACAAGGTAAATAGCGTACATAGGAATTGCAGTCTATTTTATATCGCCTGTTCTCCGTCAAACATGTACAAACATCTGTCGGGTTTATACCCATTTTATTATTTTTCTTTTCTTGAAGGTTGTCGCACATACAAAATATCCCCTATATTCCTATTACGTGCGAGCGACAGAACCCCTTCTGGAAGCAGGCGGTCATAACATCGCGTTAACGAGAAAAAACATTATCTCTAGAAGAAGGTACTCACCTCCCAAGCATTTTCAAAGCTTCCGAGCTGTACGGACCGCTGCCAGTATTCGTCTATGAAACGATTTTTAACCGCCAAATGCATCCCCATGAGGGTAGCGAACAAACGAAGTGGATGTGCAAGAAACTTCATCTTTGGGCTGGCCCGGGACACTTAGACGATGAGATTTTTCTCTTTTCGCATACCATCAGGAGTTCATTTATATGAACCGATGGTTACATTTCTCAACTTCGTTCCCGGATAAAACTGAAAAAAAGAAACAAAAAAACTAAACTTTAGCTTATTGCATTCCGTGTTAATGTTCGCGTCCTTGAAAAATCGCAACCTCTAGAATTCCTGAGTCTTGTCGAATATATTTATTTTATTATAAAGCGAGAGAAGAGAAGCAAGTTTGTGGAAAGGTCTTTCAACTTATTTGAAATTTATTTTCAAAATGACGTACCTTTAATTAAGCTTAATTAACGAGTACGAAGAACTCAATGAGCTACACAAACCTTTGGAAGGTGCAAAACCAATGTAGACCTCTTATTAAGACGTACTTCTCACACACTTCATTTCTGAGAAACGTTTAGCTTGTCTTGATTATTCTGATTGAAGCATATGAGTGTGTCGTGGGTGCATTGCATCCCAGATCGCGCAAAGCTACCTCTAATCAGGCATAACAAATCATAACTATACCCGTTTTCACCTCAAGAACCGCAGTAAAAAACGTCCAGCTCATCGGGGACCCTTACTAATTTCCCCCTTTATGACGAGAATTAAGATACATGGAGGTGCGTTTTAAATTATATGTATGTTATGTTATCAAGATCGCTTCTTCCTTTGAGAACCAAATCTCGTAAGAACTTCTTCGCGCGGCGTATGAACAATGCAGAAAACTTCCTTTTTTTCTTGAGATGAAAATGAGTATAAAATCTCGTGTTTTCGGTGTTTATTATTCTTCAAATTCAGGGGTGCTTTTTCGGTGTTTATATTTCCCCGCGGATTCGGGGTCTTTTCAATATAAAGTTTTGATATCCGGAAAAAAAATTGGGGAATATCGGGGTTTATATGGAAGGAAATAGTGCACGGAGAAAATTTTTCAACCTTCAAGAAACATGCACGTGGCCCGAATACTTGAAAAATGTCTCCGTACCGATAATAAAAGAAAACAAAATACTGTGTTTGGTTCCGAAGAAAATATCAGCTCCAAGGGCATTCGTTGGGGGCTGTGTTCCGGGAGAACTGGAAATAACGGTGTACATCAAAATGTCTTCTCGCGAAGCTCGAGTTTTTTTTTTTCTTTTTTCTTTTTTTTCCTTCAAATACAGTTCGAATTTGGGGTTTGTCAGTTTTTCCGATTTTGATGAAACTGACTCGAGTGTTGATATTCGGGGTTTATTGGTGTTTACCGAAAACATCAAACGCTAATCACAGCCCACGCATAATCCACGTTCGATGCATTTCGTGCTCTTAGAGTGTATTACAATAAAAAAAAGTCAAATTGAATATTAATTTAGTGCCGGCTGATCACCACTCTTTTTTTAGTATGTTTTACAATGCCGAACGCTGAAGTATGTATAACAACTTATGTGTTGATTAGGGGTGTAACGAGCTTTTTAAGGCGGTACCGGTCTGTTTTGTTTTCCTCTCCCCTATTTCATCGGTGCGAAACAATATATTTATAGCTAAAGCTAATAAGCATGACGGCGACTCAAGCACATCTTTGGACAATGTTAACAAGACAAAGTGAGCATTGTCTGATGCTTGTTGTCCTAAATATTATAATCACGGCCGGATTAAGTAACGGGCTAAGGGGGCTGCAGCTTTGGGCCCCAGCCTGTCAAGGAACCCCGTGAGGGACCCTGGAAAAAAAAGTTTGTTGTGTACCATTTCAGACATCTCAGTAAGACATCTCAGACCAAGAGCAGAACAAAAAAAAAAACTAAAAAAAACATCCGGCACTTTGGCTTTCTCGTTTTCTTCCTTTTTTTTCAACAAGGAAATAGGGATCCCATAAAGTTCCCATCTCTAGACAAGTTGGCGTTTGTGAGCTCGTACAAGAGCGTGCCAGAGCAACAAAATGTAAAGTGGCCTCCCATGCCCATGTTGGATGGGGCAAAGCTGTCGACGCTGGCGGTCCCGTTGAGGTTCGTGTTATTGAAGCTTAATGAATGGACGGTCATGGAGTTCTCTCTTGTACTGGGGCCCACTTTGTGTGTTTTAGGAAAATGGTAGGCCGGAAGTTAAGCAAGTGTGACCAAAGACTACTCGAGTAACACACATATCGTACACACGTGTTGTTTTCAACCTTTTAGCGATACTTCGTATGGAGTTTACTTCAGAACGACAAGTTTGTAACAAGCAAAAAGGTGCCGGTAAACCTTCCCTGTACCATCTCCATAATCACCAGCGGGCGTTCTAGGGAGCCGGCTCTTGAGATGCCCCTCAAGAGTTTCGACGGGCACTGACTGCAAGCAAGTGCTTTAGAGTCGGTGTCTAGCGTTCCAATGCGACGAATGCTACGTATGGGTGGGGAGAAGTCCTCGTTAATGAACAAACGGGTGTCCTTCAGTTTTCGTGCGTTTTTAAGAATTAAATTTTGTCATGGTGGTCAATTACCCGAAAGATAATAGACCTAATTTTACCCTCGATATTAGAACCAAGACGATGACACCGTTCAATACCATCACAGGTAGCCGAAATCTTGGAAGAAAAAAGATCGGTAACACAGTTTAGTAGAGACGCGAGCGATTCATTATCAGCGTCCTCTAATCCATAAAAAGTCAGATCATTCCTACGAGAACAATATTCCAGGCCTTCCTTTTTATCTGTCAGCTGGGCAACGGCAATATCAAGAGCAACTATTCTATCTTAAAGACACAGCAACTTTTTATCAAGAGCCGGCAGTTGTGATAAACTGGGATCAACAACAGCAACCCGTGCCTCGAAACCATCAAGTTTAGTCTGCAGAGATGCCTGATTACATTTTATTTGGGTAATGTCGGCGGCAAGTTTAGCTTGCCCTTCCAGGATTTGTTTAAGAAGAGTTTGAGTATCATCATCAGGGCCGGGGTTCATCTCAACATCGCCACTACGAATGAGCAGGGTTAAACAAACTCTAAGCCAATCTAACAAGGAAGAACAAGGTGTAACAATTAGCAGTGGGCGAGGTAGCAGCAGCAAAAATCGGTTGCCGGACCTAAGAGAAAAAGGTTTACAAATAAATCCTACCTGTAGAGCAAAGACGAAGAAACTATGTGGCCTGTTCATCATGCTGCCACCAAGCCCACTGAATACAAACGTCCGCTGCGGTGGTCTTGAAGTATTGGTGCCGGTGTTCTAGTTAGAAGACTTCCAGTCATTCGGAACAATTACAAAAATAAGTAGATTTTCGTGGCAGTTGTCAAGTTCCGAGGCATGACATTTAGAGGAAGCGAAATTTTGTTTTCTTATAATGGGAATTGTGCAGGAATGCTTTCGGCTGCTGCATAACTCAATTTTTGTGTGATGGCACTCGACATGTTAGCAAAAGGGTCAGCTAAGTCGACATAATGATACATTTTTGTAAGCTTGCCCGGACGTTTTCTCTATAAATCTAACTGTAATTTAGAACGAACAAGTTCATGAAAGGAGTCAACATTTTAAACGTAAGTTCTATAGTTTTCTTCGTGAAGCTCCAGGATGTGAACGACAAGTCTGAATATTTTCCGGAGTCATTGCTTTTAGTTTGGTACCACAAAATTACTAGATTGTGAAGTGCTAGAGCGGTTGATTATTTGCGAAGTAGTTTTTAATTATTAATCGACTACGCCTCATAGCCAGCAAGGAAAACTTGAATTCCATTGATTTGGCGAATCTGGAAAAGGCTCGACAATATTCATAAGAGAAAGTATATCTAGATTTCACAAGGTAATAAAATATACACATTTCCGCCGTCGTTGGTAACACAAACCACAACCACCCCCACTATCATCATCATCATCATCGTCATCAGCATCTTCAGTGACACCAACGTTATTAATATTATCATCACAAGGGGCCTCATGTAACCCTTAGCCCAGGGCCCCCAAATGCCTTAATCCGGCACTAGTCGTAGCGAAGCTCTGGGCTCGCCTCGCTGGTTCTTCTCCGCAGTGTAAATAACCAATGCGAAGAATTGCCTAGTTCATATCTGCCGTTTTCTTATTGAAGTTTGTCGGCTCTACGCACACGTGTATGAACTGGAAAAAAAAAAAGAAATGCGCCAGAGGGGCGGCTCCTCGCAGCTGCAATTCTCGAAACAATACTGGCGCCGCGATCAAGGTGAAATGGATTATGCCGTATTTTTACGAGTGTTCCCACGAAAGAGAAATCCGCCACGTTCCTCCGCGGAGCGCACATCACGTCATATATTTACGTCATTCCTTCTTGACGCCTCGTGGCACCATCCTCATACTTGGCCTAGGCGCGGAGGGATTCGTTGTTCGTTCTGCCAGCACGAACGCTCCGCAGGTGGATAGCGGAATAGTTTGTTTTTCGCTGCATTTAGCGATACTCTTTTTTTTTTGCCTCGTCTGATTACGGGTGTTACCGTACTCTTTTCGCGCTTTTTGGAATCCCCTGTGCCATTACTGTTGTTTCTAATGCTGTAGTCTCACGTGAAATTTCAAAGTTAAATGACGACGTCACGTTTCTCTTTATTTCCCTCGTTGAGGAGTCCCCGGCTGCGAATTTTTACATGACACTGCCGCTCGCGCCGGATTGGCAGTTCCTCAAGGGCAGACTTGGGAAGTAATCCGTTACAAGTAATTAATTACTTGTAATCCGTTACTGTACAAGTAATTTTGTAATTGCCACGCTACTTTTTTCGGCAGTAATTTGTAATGAAATTTTGTTACAAAATATTGGTAACGAATTACTTTAATTACTCGTTAGTTTTTAAAATATAAGCATAATACAGTAACTGGAGCAATACGAGCAGAACATTCTGCAGCGTAAAAAGAGCAAGTTCAACAAAATAGAAAACATCAGGAAGGGGAGCATAGCTGAAAACAAAACACGATTTTTTTGTTTGACCGGTCAATAGAACCGCTGTAAAAACGGGCAAGGCATGTACAAATATACGAAAGACAAATGTAAAGTAAGACAACGCCGATAAGGCTCTCCGTCGCCTTCCGTCGTGTTTTCCTTCTTCGCCCGGGCAGGAGGAAGCTCTTCGTGTTTATTTGTTTTTGTCTTTTACACCATTTCACCCGTTCTAACTTCTTCGACGTCTCCCGTCACCTGCACAGACATCAAACGCGGGTCCGTACCCCCGTCCGAACGAAGCTCACAAGAGCAGTCATAAACTATACAAGGCACATTCGTAGACACAGAAGTTGTACAGGGAGAAAAACCACCTACGAAGTGGGAATCCCTGAAGCAGACATGCACAAGGCAAAATATCTCCGACTCCGCGGGGTTCTATAAAGTACATGTACCGTTAGAGCGTTCACCATCGCCCGCCTTTGCCCCCCCCCCCCCCTCCTCCCCCCGACTCCAGTAGTATTCATGAGCCGTGCTGTGGAGACGAACGAATCCCCGCACAACTTAAAAATATAAAGTACAACTAGGCTAAACACCTGCGTGAGCAAAACTTCGCGACACTTTACCATTACGGGAAAAGAGTGACGTCACTCTTGAAATGCGCACACTAGGTAATTAAATCTTTATCGTGATGTCAGTGGGTGCAACTTTTTTCAAACGTAATACCAAATGTTAACCTGTTACTCAAATAAAATCCTCTTTCGGTCATAATGTACCTAACATCAGGAATACACAAGAATTTACATGTCATTTAAACAGAACCCACAAGAACCTACATGTTATTTAAACAGAACCCACAAGAACTTACATGTCATTTAAACAGAACCCACAAAAACTATCTGGATAAAGGTTACAACAAACATTTTCACTTGGTTATACGAAAACTTGTAATTCCGCAGTCCATCGTGTCGTCGCTTTAGAAAGTTCCTCGAAATTCCAAAAGAAAATGAGAATGTTTTCATAAGCAGTAGTCACTTCTAATGACCTTTAGAATACACATCTTCCGGTGATGATTTCTTAGTAGATTGAATGAAAGGCGTAGTTTTCGGCTGTTTGAATATTGAAGTCACTTGTCGCGCCCTAGATAAAATCTAGCGTTTTGTTTAGGCATCTGCCAGCTCTCTTTTGAGAAGATGTCAGCAATGGCCGGCGACCTGTCTAATTTCAGGTTCGCATGCACACAACGTTAGTGCGTCGTCACTCACTCCTCTTCTTATTGAACTTAACGTCGAATAGAATGAAACACCCCTAAAGAGTAGTATTAAGCAAAACCTGCTCTCCTTACTAAGAGTAGGTTCCAAATGCACCGTACATGTTCACATATACACGTATAAACAACACAATACACTTTGACCTATATGAACCAAAACAAAATTAGTTCCTTCCCTTTAGAACAATATAGTTTAGGAGAGAGTGCACAGTTCATGATTGGCTGTGTGGGTCCTTGCACGTTTTAGTCGCTATTGTCGTCAGCACTGTAATACACATCAGTATCATTGTCACAACTTTGAGGTGGCAGTTCCGACGCACATCCTAAAGTGTTGACCGGAGCAGCACGCCTTTCAACCGGGGTTATGTTGCCTCGTTCGGCAAGTGAACCTTGGTCACGAGCACCTCCTTCGTCCCTCTCAATGTCCCAGTCGTGGGCGTCGTCCTCATACGTACGTCGGCCGTGATAGGGTTTTAGGTTCACCACGTTTACAAGGTCCCTTCTCTTTCCATTGCGGCCTTCAATCTCCTAGTTGTTCTCCGCAGTTTTTTTTTAATGAGCCGATAAGGTCTGTAATATCGCTGCAGAAGATTGGTTGTTCGATTCTTTACCCTTGTTGGCGACCATACGTAGACCAAGTCACATGGCTAGAAAGTCTGCTCACGTCGCCTGCAGTCGTAGCGGTTCTTGTTTTTGGCCTTGGCTGCCTTCTCACGTGCATCGACAATCTCTCGGGCAAGTTTTGAGCGACGTTGGATAGTGAACACATGAAGATGAGCATCCTCCAATCGCTAGAGGTTTGCTGCGACGTCGACCAGTAGGTTAGGTCCGCAACCATGAAGCAAAACGAACGGGTCCTGTGGTCTCGTGTATTGATGAGTTGTACGCGAAAAGTACGTAAGGTAGGAATTCGTCCTGGTCACTGTGGTTTGACGATACATACATGCTAATCATGTCAACCAGCGTCCAATTAAATCGTTCACACAGGCCGTTGGTCTGCGGATGATACGTCGTCGTGGTGACGTGGTTTGCCCCCAACAGTCTGAGCACCTCTTCAGTTATGCGTGCAACAAAGTGCTGACCCCGGTCCGTGATTAAGGTGTCGGGGGTCCTGAGAGGCAATGTCTCGACGGGAACGCGACAGAACAGCACACGACAAAACAGCACGCGACAAAACAGCACGGTCAAAACAGCACGCGTCAAAACAGCACAGTGTCAAAACAGCACAGCGTCAAAACCGCACGCGTCAAAATAGCACGCGACACAACAGCACAGTGTCAAAACGGCACAGCGACAGAAGAGCTGGTGCCAAAACAGCACGGCGTCAAAACAGCACAGCGACAAAACAGCACGCATGTAGCATCTTCGAGCTCGCTCTGCACCTCTCTCTGCGCTAATAATTTGGAACCTTCTTGACTTTTTAATTTATTGTCACTATGGTATCAAGGAATTTATTGCCTATTTCAGTGCTTACCAAACTCTGCAACCCGAAGATCCCCCCCCCCCCCCCCCCCCAAGATATAAAATATCGCGTCACGAGCACCGCTTGTGCTTTTCACGAGGCTACAAGAGTCAGTTTCAATGGTGAGTACTAGTAGCAGTCCACATAATAAAATGTATGCTGAAATCAGCTAAATTAAAATTCATAAAAAAAAACAAAAACACTGATAGCAGGAATCGCTTCGCAACTCCCACGGGGTCTGTCGGACCCACAGTTCGGAAGGCACGGAATTTTGTAGTGAACCACACTTTCTAGCACAACAGGAAATACCGATCAGCATCCAGCGCAAAGCATTCGAAGCTGTTGTTTGTACGTTCGTCGGATTTTTCCGTGTCGTTGATAGTCAGCAGAAAAAAAAGGTCACTATTAACTGAAAAAAGGTCAGTATTTTTAGGGCATTTGGAGGGAGGGTGGGGGGGAAGGGGATGTGACTCATTACCGACCGTATGACTACTTCCTTTCGCAGTTTTCAGCTTGTCTCCGAGACCGGTTTACTTTTCAACAAAAGCTCTGGGGGCGCAGGGGTCCTCAAAACGAAATCTGGGTTTTTCGCCTGAGAAGGATTTGTGTGCCGAATTCCTTGTTGAAAGAAGAGAGTTTCATCGTGAACTGAGCAATGAAAATCAAGGGCGTCCACCCCTAGCTTCCCCTAGCTTCCGTTTACAATAAATACGATTGTTTTATTGTCGCTTCTGTGGTCGGCGCGTATTTACCACCTCTCGCAGTGGTGAAAATGGGGAAAAACGCACTGAGTACAATGCTTGCGAATTTCTGGATTTTGATATTTGCCTCTCCGACCAAAATGGTAGTGAAGCTCATGTTCGTTCTGCGTACAAATACGAGTACACGACGATTATGTCAGAACACGATAGGGCGCCTCAGCGCGTCATGGAGAACAGGTCGCGTCAGCCGCCACAGACAGAAACAAATAAAAAAACAGTACCTGGTTTGCTCAGTATACATTTTAAACAAACACTTTTAAATATTGCATTTTTGTCAGTATACTCGTTTTCGTCAATAAACCGAAAATAACCGAGAAGTTTATAGGTCTACAAATATTCACCGCGATAAGCCGAAAACTTCTGTTTGGAATAAGAACTGAAAAAAAGTACGCCGAATTTCAAAATAATAAAAGCTGAAAACCCCAAACCCTAGCTATATTGTCAATGTCCTCTTTTGACGCTGTGCTGTTTTGTCACGGTGCTGTTTTGACGCCGTTCTCTTTTGTCGCTTTGACCTTTAGACGCTGTGCTGTTTTGTCGCCGTGCTGTTTTGACGCTGTGCTGTTTTGACGCCGTACTGTTTTGGCACGTGCTCTACTGTCGCTGTGCCGTTTTGACGCTGTGCTGTTTTGTCGCGAGCTATTTTGACGCGTGCTGTTTTGTCGTTATGCTGTTTGGACGCTGTGCTGTTTTGACGCGTGCTGTTTTGACCGTGCTGTTTTGTCGCGTGCTGTTTTGTCGTGTGCTGTTCTGTCATGGTGCCCAATACGACACCCTCAATGAAGCTTTTTGCGGTGTCCTCAGCGGTAGCCGTGGGCGAAGCCACAGCCTCGACTCCCTTCGAATTGTAGTCCGTCATCACCAAAATGTACCGATTCCCACTCTTGCTTTTCTTGAAGGGTCCCAAGAAATTTATTTTCAACTGGCGGAAAGGACGACCAACCGGAAGGATGGGGTGAAGTAATCTTGCCGGCCTTTGCGGGGGTTCCTTTCTCGTTTGGAAGTCCGCGCATGACATGACGTAATGCTTTACATCCGCAAGCACTCGGGGCCAATATGTAGTACCAACTACGCACTCTCTGCCATGCCCTTAGCGAAAAGTCGTTCAAAATCAGTATACTAAAAGTGCACTGAAGTATACTAAAAGTATACTTTTCGTGCTGAATGTATACTTTAAGTGCACTTAAAGTATACTTCCAGTAAAAATGGCGGTGGACTGAAAGTATACTTATCCGTACAAAACTAGTACATGTAGTAGAATCGTAGTGCCCGTGGTAAAAGGTAGTTCAAAATCAATATACAGGAAGTGCACTTAAGTATACTAAAGGTCTACTTTCAGTGATATATACATATAGCATATATTTATATAAAATATTTATATTTTATATAATATATATATATATATATATATATATATTTATTTATTGATATATATATATAAATATTTATATTTATATAAAATCGCACTAAATATACATATATTTAGTGCGATTTTTTAACATCAACACATTAAAAAACGCGATAGATAGGCCGATGCCGTCTTCACAGAATATTTGTGGGGCTCGGCGGACATTATATAGATGAGTAAATAAACGTCACAGTACGTTGTCTAATTAAATTTTTTTTATGTGACAGTGTAATTGACCATGTTGAATTTTTAAGTTTAATGGCTATGAATAAACTCTAGCCAAATTGAAGCAATTTGCGAAAAGGCGACGAGTTTTGGGTTATTCATAGCTAATAGTCTGCCTTTCGTCGCCTGATTAAAAAACAGCACACTGGACAGAGCGCAGGACGTTATGCTTATGTAGTCGCTTCGGACGCACCGTTGGAAGTATGATGGTGGAGCATTCACCAAAGGCACGCTGTCAAAAGTGTGCAAGTTTGTTCTTGCTGAATGCGAGAGCACTTTTGCATGGAACTCCAATATGAGAGGTTCTCACTAACACAAACAAACATGCCATCACCGACATGCCATGTCGAAACCGCTAAGTCACTCTCCACTTTCCCCTCCCCTGCCGCGCGTGGTTCTTGAATCGGGGGAAGAAAGTGCAAAACTTGATAAATAAATATCGCAAAGCCCCTTGCTGTTTCGTGAATATTTTTGATTGGGTTAGGCTCTAATAATGACTGCCTCTAAAACAGCAATAATAAAAAAGGTAATTTACGAATTTTAGTTAATTAATAAAAATGTTACCACGGTTATCCACCCACGTAATGTCTGCCGAGTCACACGACACTCTGAAGACTGCATCAACGTGACAGAGAGCCCCTTTTTTCTAAAAACCTGTTGGTTAAAAAATATCGCCGGGTATAGCTGATATAATGCGACAAAGGGATGCTTCATTTTTCATTTCACTGCAGACCACGTGGTCCAAATGTTCCCCGGGGAAACGACCGGCACTGTCAGAGCATACTTACGTCGCAAATGCAGCATGGACTATACGCCTCAAAAAAGCACAAATAGAAAAATTAGCTACATTGTACGCCACGGAAAGTAGTGTTATTTAACTCGTCATTAAATATTTTAGCTAGTCATTTCTACTATATTTATCAATTGAAAAGTCTACTTTTATTGCAAAGATAGCTTTTATTTTCCCTTAACTGTATTTGTTACCTTTATTGAGGAATACAAGTTTACTGCAAAAAACTGTTAGCACTATTCAGAAGCGAGACGATCGAGGGCAATTGCACCAAGTGTTTGATGCTGCTGATGCAAAAGCATGCACATGTCTTTGTTTTCAAAGTGCACCGCCACTTGCGTGCTGCCTCACAGGCTAGTAAACAAATTACGCTTGCAGGATTATCCAGTGTTTTCGTAAGGCAGGTCTCAGCGCACTATACGGTGTTTCAGATATATGCATCCACAGCAAGCAAAAGGAGAGGGGGCAAAGGAAACCACGGCTAATAACGGAGACATAAGATGCTCCACCTTGCATAGTCCCATGCAGCGCAAATCAACTTCTGAACCGCATAAGCAAAGTGGGGTTATGAATGGAAGCTCGCTCTGAAATTGGCTGGAGAAATCGGCGCCTTCATGTAACAACCTCAAGCTTTCACCGAAAGTGTTTCATGGTGTAGATTTATCTTCGAAAACTCTAAAACATCTCAATTCACGTGAAAGAGCTTGACAATTGCAACACTGAACACGCCAACACATGCAGTCGATCTAGAGTCCCACACTGTAAAATATCGACGTAAATTTTACGTGTCTTTCCCTCGCCAATAAAGACGGGCACGCTCATTGTTTCAAAATACGAGGTTGCCCTCATTATTTTTTTCCCGCGAGAGCCGAGCCTTCCAGAAAAGCCGAGATCCCAGTAGTGCAAGCCTGCGCAAGTGAATCAGAATAGCCTTGGCGACAAAGGAGACATCGCTTAAGATAGTTTCGGTTTTACACTGAAAAAGGAAACCTAAAGTATACATAAAACCTAAGATTGACAAATTGTTTGTTAATATATTACAAAATTATTATAGTGACATGTTAATATTAACATATATTGATTTGCTTAGTTTTGTCTTCAAAAAAAAAAAGAACAAAAAATAGACTTTTGAAAACTGCGCAAGACTGGCAAGACCATCGCTATTGCAATCAGCTTCCGTTCGGCCGCTGTTGGAGTTCTGAAAGCTTCGAGCATCGCTTCCTTTTTACGTTTTAGCCGTTTTAGCGGATATTTTAGATATCTTACTTACGAGTGATTACTGAGAGCTGGGAGACCTTACCAACGCAAGTAAGTGGCGGACAGTCATGGCCGACTGGTGCCAGCGCCGGTGAGGAAGTTTCTTTTGTTTCTGCGAAGTGCGCCGCTGTTTCAAACTTTGTCGTGTACCGTGTGCTTGCTAAGCGATGCTTGATTCTAACTATGCTCTACCCGGTGTTATTTCGTTATTTGAAAAGAGCGTATCTTCTTCAAAACCTATGGCTCTCTCCGCAGAATGAGAAAGATCCGCGTGCGGCGGAACCGAGGGCCAGCCGAGGGCCTGTTCTGGGCGCCGTCGTACGACGTTCGGCCGACGACGCTTTTGCGGAGCGTTCAAGTGCAGTCTGACGGCAGTTCAAGCAATCACAGGTCATGCTAGTTCTGACGTGTGGTCTCAACAGCCTCTCGCCACAATATGTTTCGTAAAGCGGGAGCGTGAAAAGCTTTACAAGAGCGAGCAGCCTGATGTCTTGCCTGTGCTGATGCCTGTGCCGTAGAGACGCGCGGTCTCTTTGCGTATGCCGAAGCAGCACGCTTTCCAAGTTTACGATTGTGCGATGTAAATAAAGTGAGTTTGCATGTCATTTGTTTTAGTGGCGGCGAAAGCCGCTACAAAAAGAGCAGTTAGAAAAAGCAGAAGCATGAAAAAATGCGAAAAGAACCTGAATATTCGATGGAGTTGAGACTACCAAAGTACCAACTCGCCCAGTTATTCTTTCTGTCAAAGACTAATAGCCAATAGTAATAAATAAATGCAAACTTTTATTTGGTTACAAATTTGTAATTGATGTAGTACAGCCCTACCCTTCTTTAGTGCTTTTATGATATCAGGTAATGTGTAAATGTATAGGATAGCTCATAGCAACCATTTATGTCCGACCAATTATATTGAATCTTTTCTCTAAAAGCTCGAAGTTACATAAAAAAAAAGTGCTCATCATAAATTAAGCCACACCACTGAATGTGTAATAGCGTGTGACTTGTATTTATGTTCTCAGCAAAAGAAGGATACATTCGAAAAGGGCCAATCATTTTGTTTCCGCTGTGTTAGAGCTTCTTTCAGGTACACGCAAAATGCGGGGGTCTACGTCTAAAAGAGTGGAATTGACATTTCCCGCAGGGCTGCAGGCCTGGCTCAGTTTGGCTAGCAGGTTGCAACCTATGGGAACCTGCAGGGAACTGCATCATAAGAGTAAAAGTGACGTCCGCCCACTGATCTCTATTATGGGTGGCTGGATGGCGCATCGAGCAGACAGGTATGAAGCCGCCGGAAGTAAGCGGCTTGTCTTGGAAGCGAGCACTTGACAGGCTTTTCAACTCTCCCAAGTGGTGGTTCGAATAGCGTTCAGGGCGCTGGGATTTTTCTTGTCATCCCAAGAGAGCCTGCTTGTTGTGGAGTAACAGTGCATGCTGACCTGAAGTCTCCTGGGAAGCCATTCGATGTGACAATTTTGAGATTCTAGTTTATCAAGTGTGCGTATGCCCCTCGTTCAAATGCCATATTCTTGGGATTTAATCCAGAACTAATCTGCAGCGCACTGGCACATACGGAGAAGCGCACTGAACCAATCAAATCCATCGCAATGGTGACTTTGCGAGCGCTTTGAAAGGTTAGAATGGCATAAACGACTTCATTTTCGCGAACTCAATATTTCATACATTTTATGAAGTGTTAGTGTTGGGAGTACTCTGCAGGTGCAAAATTTCGCAATCCGGAGTAATTTTCAATGCATTCGTATCCACGGGGTTACTTTTTTGCATGATTAAGCAATTTCGATAAACTCGCAAAAACTAAGCCTTCACGAAAATTAAGTCGTTTATAGTAGTACAATTAACCTTGAAACCAATATCGAATACCGTAATATACTAAACTTCTAAAATAAAATGTTAATATTAGTACAGCCCTGAAAATGGCCATTCTCGAATGTTTTCGTTGTGGCCTTCATCAATCCATATGAGTTTAAAATGCAGCAGCGGCAACCTTGAATCTGGAAAAGGCTATTGTTTGTCACGCATTTTCTTTATGGTGCCTAAGATTTTAGGTAATATATGTTGTGCCCTGCATTGAACACTATTACCTGTAGCATAGCCCTGGGCATGCAAAGAAGGCACACCACCAATGTCTGACATATTAGGTTTTTAGAAATGCTATTGTCCGATTTTCCTCATCCTTGTGTCAGGATGAAGTTCTTAGAATCTCTCTTGCCTTCCTCATATAGTGCTCTTTTGAACGAGTTATGTGATGTTATATCATAGGGTGACATAGAATAATTTTCTCTTCTCTTTTTACGCACGATGTATTGGCACACCATCATCACAAAGGAGAGTGTACAGTGAGGCATGCTCGGAAACTTGAATAAAGTGATAAGTAGGATTTTAATTTCTTTCTTATCAATTACGTGGTGAACACTGACCATAATGTTTGTATGCTACACACACATACTTTCAGTTGAAAAATGTAATGCATCTTTTCTTTTTGGCTTTTCTCGCACAGTTTCAGAAGACGCTGGTACGTCATTTTCACGAGGAAAGTTTGGAAATAGAGATGCCAAAGATTTCCTCAGAATTTTCACGTACATAGCCGCAAATCAAAATGACGACTCTCCTAGCCAATGTTGGAAAACGGCAGTACATTATTTTCACGAGGGAAGATTTGGAAATGATTTAGTTGTCATTTTCACGTCTATACTCGCAACTTAAAAATGCGGTGCCTCTTTTTCTTTTTTTTACAACTTTTCTTACATAATTTCATAACATGATTGTACGTTATTTTGACGAGAAATGTTTGGAAATAGAGCTGCCAAGACTTTCCTCGTAAATTTCCTGACTCATTTTTAATAGTGCATCTCCCGATAATGGTGCCTTTGCATTATCATCAATTAACTTGTCAACGGTGTTTCTTAACATTTCACGAGAATGGAGCGATATGTCATAAAATTTCACAAGTTGGAATCCAGCCGTTCAAAGAAACACCTTTGAAAAGTTGGCTTTTTAAATGCAGGCGCCGATTTTTCTGGCCAATTTTAGACCGTTCTTTCCATTCAGAACGCCCGACATACATGGCGTCCCAGATAACTTGCACCATACTTAAACACCGGAGCGTTCTGCTGGAGTGAAATCAACTGTCGTTAGCTAGCGTCTTGCGAAAGTGCACAGATTTTTTTAATGCGCCTGGTTATCTAAATAACTAAGGTTAATCAACTAACCTTTCAAATATTCATCTAAGGGCCAAGATGTCAATTGTAAAGTTCCAGGCCGCATTGAGAAACACCCAATTAAAGTGTTTGCAACATAATACGCTTTCGTGCTTTTTTCCGGCCATCAAAGAACGCACATTCGCGGCGCGCCGCGATTGGGGAAGCGAGTTGTCACGCGGTATTTTTTGTATTTCGCGGGCGTTTTTTGAAGGCTAGGAAAGAGGGGCATGCAAAGTGCACCTTGTTGAAAATAGTTTCATTGGGTGCTTCTTAATGCGCTCTACAACTTTCCAATTCACACCTCGGCTTTTAAACGAAGATTTCTAAAGTTAGCTTGTTATTCTTAATTAAATAATTAGGCGCACTAAAACAATTTCGTGCACTTTCGCAAGAGTCTTGCTAACAGCGTACAGTTGGTTTCACTCCCGCAGAACGCCCCGTTTTTTTTTTAAGTTTGGTGCAAGTTATCTGGGACACCCCATGTTATGTACTGGTAGTGTACATTTAGTTCACTAAAAACATACATGTAGTGTACTAAATGTACACTTATATTATGCTAGATGTACACTCAAGGTGCACTTATGGTATACTACATATGTACATGGGGTGTACTAAAGGTATACTATTTTTGTTTTCATAAAAGTGTGAAACTAGTACGATTTCAGTACATACCATAAATTCACTATTAGTATACATTCAGTATACTGATTTCGAACGACTTTTCGCTAAGGGTGTTCGCCCCACTCTGAAGTGGCCTGCCGTAATATCGTCATTAGAGTGCCGAAGAACCTCGGTCCTAAGGCGCCCAGGAAGAGCGAGAACAAACGCCTCCTCTTCGGCCCCTCTCGCTTGACGGTACAACACCCCATCTACCATCCGAAAAGCCCTTGCCGTTCTTCTTATTTTCCTGACTACGGGACCGTCCGGACTTTCCAGATGCAGCCCTATTCCGCTCAGGAAACGATCTTTCCTCCGTTCCCTCCGGATATCTACTCGATCCGACAGCAGTAGCGGTAGGAAGGTATTTTCACTAGCGAATGTCGGGTCGTGAGGCAAACCCGAGAGCGTGTACGCCTAGCCGTTCCAAAGTCGAGGGCAATGTCTGAGGCTGATGTAAAACTCCTGCAGCAAACGCGACCAGCAGATTCAAACGTCCGTTCTGATTTTTTACATTCATCAGCCAAGCAATGCTGGTTTGATCTGTTACAACGGTGAACGGGCCACCAAATATGTACGTACGAATTTGGTGACATGCGTACACTACAGCAAGACACTCTTTTTCCGTTGTGCTATAGTTAACTTCCGCTTCGTTGAGATGTCCGCTTGCATAGGCCACGACTTTCGCTTGTGAGCCATTCTTCTGAACAAGTACCGCGCCGATGACGTAGCCTGACGCGTCTGTGTGAATCTCGGTTGGTTTCAACGGGCCGAATCGGCTGAGAACAGGGGCGTTCGTTAACTTAGATGTCAAAGGAAACATTGCCTGGTCACATTCTTTACTCCCCGAGAATATGGCATCCTTCCTGGCGAGGTCGGTCAGAGGTCGCGCTATTTTTGAAAAGTCTCGAATGAACCGGAGGTAATAGTTACAAATACCTAGAAAGATTTGAACTTGCGTTTTACTCTGAGGTGTCGAAAAATTAAAAACTGCGGCTACTTTCTCGGGGTTTGGGCGTATCTGAGAGCCAGTAAGCATGTGTACAAGATACTTTATCTCGGCGCTGGCAAACGTACACTTGTTAGGATTTAGCCTTAAGTTTGCTTTGTGCAGGGCCTCACAATCTCTGGTCAGGTCATCTACGTGAGAGGAGACAGTTTTTGAAAATATTACAATGTCGTCAAGGCAGGCAAGACATATTTTTCACAGTAGGCCGCGATGACCTTGTTGATAATCCTCTGGAAAGTTGCGGGCACGTTACACAATCCAAAGGGAACGACGCTAAATCTGTAGGGCCCGGGGCCACAAGGGAAGGAAGCTTTGGGCTTGTCTTCTTTTTTTATTCTAACCTGCCTGTACCCAGACGTGAGGTAATGCGTTGTAAAATAGGTTGCTCCCTGGAGAACGCCTAGAATATTGTCTATTCGGGGAAGCGGGTGGACGCCTTCCTTGGTCACTGCTTTTACCCTTCTAAAGTTAACACAAAAACGCCAGCCTTCATGGGGCTTCCTCACGAACGCTACAGGTGATGACCATGGGCTATGTGATTCTTTGATACCATTATCGCGGAGCATCTCCTTGGCTTGATCCTCAACCACTTGTCTCTCACAGGGTGACTGTCAGTAAGGGTGCTGCCGAATTGGCATCGCATCGCGGGTCACGATCGCGTGCTACTTCAAATAAATTCCCTGAATGGAATTGTCTCTTCCCGTGAAGAGGTGGCGGAATTACCGAATAACTTTGAGGAGCTCGTGTTTTTATTCTTAACGAAGGTGTGAACCGAGCTCGACATGAAAATCGCCATCCTCAGGGTTTGTCTGAGGCGCGGTAACCCCAACCTGAGCATCCATCATTGATGAAGCCCATCTGATCTTCGTGTCTCTGAGGAGGAGAACGCTGGTCATTGTTGGGTGAGCAACTCTAATGAAACGCACCCCATTCTCTACATTTGTGATCGTGCTGGCTACCCGGAATCCGGTTTTAAGTTTGGGGTTGGGTTCGGCTACGCGCACGCCCTCGTTTGATATCGCGCCGACACGGGCTAATTGTCGGTTTGATTAGTGGATTTTTCAAATTCCAGCTGATACGCTTCCTCAAGAATTTGTAGTTTCTTCTGAAAGAAATCTATGAGAAGCTGTGCATTTTGGCAGAACGGCAATCCTCCAAACATTTTATATTGGCAGTCACTTAGGACCAGGAAAGTCTCCTCAACAGTTGCTCCCCCAAACTGAAATGATATCGATGTCTCAGCGACAGGAGATACCAAATCATCGCCAATACCCTTGATAAAAAGGAGGGGAGAGCTCTCAGATTTTGCGCTCTTCAGTTTCCAGGCGAAGTCTGCTGACACGAGGTTGACGGTCCATCCCGTATCAACAACAAAGGAGGTCTCCACGTCTTTAACTCTAGCCGGCACAGTCAACAATTGGTTTCTCTACAGCGTTGAGAAATCAGGGCCAGACCCGCCACCTAAGCCCGACCGTTTGCGTTTCCCACTGGCCGGTGGGAGGACGTCATGTTAGCATCCCTCCGGTTGTCATCTTTCGCTCGTCTCTCGCACTGTCGGGCGATATGCCCTCTCTTTCTCTCTTTGGTCAGTACGCGCAGAGTGGTCGTCCGTCGTCGGTACGCACTATTCTTGGTAGCCATGACATGGGGCCTCGAGCGAGCTTACCCTCAATGCTCCTCAGCCGGTCCTGCAGAGTCTGCAAAGACGTCATGATGTTTTGCAGCTTCGGGTCTGAAGAATGCACTCGAGGTACAGCTGGATCTCGAGGCTGCGTAGCAGTCACGTATGCTGGAAGCACATAGGGCCACGTACCGACAGTGAGGCCTTGTGCCGCCATTGTGTTGGAAATCTGGTTAGCGGGCAGCAGATCAGAAGAAGGTGCGCTTCGGTAATAGGCCTGCAGAGCCGAAGGAGCAGTGACGTTAGCTTGGGCGGCACAGGTGGTAGTTCAAATTTGTTGTGACATCATGCTGGCTTGGTTCAATCTCTGCAGGGTATCAAGAAAGTGTGCTCACGTCGTGGTGTTGGCCATGATCACCTTCTCGATCACCTCTGATCGCAAACCACGCAGACGGTGTCGGAGCCGGTCCTCCTCTTCCGTTGTATACGCTAAACAAAAGGGTATATTCTTACACCCCCTGTCACATATACGACACCCCAAAACTTCAATTGGACGTACAGCGTGCTGACGTTGAACCGACGCTACCAAATTTCATGAGCGGCTTGATAGCCGAGGTATTCAACTCATTAAAATAGCTAGTGTGAGTGTAACTGACTTCAAAAAAAGTTATTGGGATTTTCTTGGCTCTACTGCAAAGTCTCTGTGTGTTTTTTTTTTTTGTAGACTTTGATACGTACTTTAGCTGATTAATATGTAATATCACACCGTCATAAACCCTCTCGCTAACGTTGGAGCAGTCAGTTCGACGTCAGTGCGCTGAACGTCGAACTGAAGTTTTGGGGTGTCGTATATGTGACAAAGGGTGTAATGGCTACACCCTTTTTTTGAGTGTAGAGTCGATTCTGGCGCACAGCTGTAGAACGTCGTAGTAGTATTGTTCGGGCGATTCAAAGGGCAGTTGTCCGTGATTCTAAATTTAAAGGTGGGCGCCTTCGGCTGTGTGCCTGCTCCCAAAAGACCGCTGCAGGAGGGCCCTCCACTCGTCCCACGTGGCTGGTGCCCCTGTCAAAATTTGTGTGGTGTACCATTTTCGCGCTTAACCATCGAAGGCCAGGTAGAGCCATTTTACTTTTCCCTCGTTGTCCCAAGCGTTCAGCGACGCGACTTGGTCGTAGTACGTGATGCACTTCGCCACAGATTCCCCCGGCAACCCCTTGAATATTGGAGGTCCGATGAGTGGCCAAGTTGGTGTTGGGGCCATCTTCCAGCGTCACACGTCGAGTCCGATTGGCTCCTCAGAACGCGTGCTAGTTGCATAACTGCAATCTTGCTTCAAGAGCAAATACCTTGTCGAAGAGCTCGTCGAGCCGAGTGTTTCGGAAGCAGCTGTCGGACGTCTCAGACACGACGGCTCGTTGATCCTCGGGGATTGGGTGCTGGTCAGGAGATGACGTCGCTGGGACTGCTTCTTACTTGAGGTACAGACCACTGTCGATTTCTCTGCAGATGATCTCATTGTGGTTGATCGTTGCCCCAAACCCCCACCACTTTTGTCGCGTAGAAATCGGGGTCTTTACTATTTGTTCGATTGGTCCAAATAAAGATTTTTTAAACAACTGACATAAAGCTAAATCTTGAAATACACACTTAAGAAATTACACTTTGGGGGAAATACTTCTAACCTAAAAAATCTTTCCCCCCCGTCCTCCTCGACAACACCTTCAGCGGGTGCCCCGACCACAGCCAAACTCGACAAACAAGGATCCACAAAAAGGCGGGCGAGCCGAACTCCTCACCAGCCGTAAGGGGTCCCAAGTTAGGAGTTAGCGGGCGGAAGACTCCACAGCCGAAAGGGGTCACATGTGCAGGTTTGCCTCCAGAGGCAGGATGATGTTTAGGGCTTGGTATCCAGTAGCCATGTCTTTTGTGAGCCTTTGGTGGCTGGTTATATTGAGTTTAGCAGCAGCATTCTGAAGCCACTTCGGCAACTAATCACAAAAATGTTTCTTAGAGTCAATAAAAAGGCTCGGAGACCAAAGCAAAAAGTAACATCCCAGAAACAAGCGCATACACAAGACAGAACACATTCCGAATGAAGCTCACGAGAGTACTCATAAAAAAAAAAAAAACATTCACAGACAGAGAAGTTATACAGGGAGAAAAACCACCTCCGAAGTGGGGATCAAAAAAGCAGACATGCAAAAGACAAAACATCTCCGACGCGGGGTTCTATTAACGAAATGTACCGTTACAGTATTCTCGTTCGCTCCCATTGCCCCCCCCCCCCTCCTCCCGACTCGGTAGAATCCATAAGCCGTGCCGTAGAGAGGAACGAAACTTCTGAGAAGGTAAAAATACGAAGTAACGCTAGACTAAACACTCGCACGAGCAAAACTTCACGACAATATCCATTGCACGACACGGTGAACTCCCCATCGCAAGGCATTCCCCCAGTCTTTTTGTACTCAATATATACAGCCCTGTCAATCACCGTAAAGACGCATTTGAACGCATATTCTTGAGTGCTTTAACCTTATCCCAACAAAATCTTGTTATTGTTGGCGATTTCAACGCCTCACATCAGGCTTGGGGCTATCCCAAGGCCACGGCCAAGGGAAATCGGCTAAACGAAACGATAAGCCAACTTTAGCTCACCACCCTTACCGATCCCACTTGCCCGACGCGAAACGGCAACAGCATCACAAGGGACACTTGACCCCATCTCGCCTTCGTAAAATTCACTCCGCACGCGGAATGGACCAACACAGAGGAAACCCTCGGGAGTGATCATTCCATAATTGAAATTGAAATCACTCTCAATTCGCAAAGAAAAGCCCTTCGGAAGCAGGCGCTTACTGACTGGGACGCCTTCCGGAAAGCGCGACAGGACAGAGACTCCCCCTCCCCTCCAGACTTCGAATCTTGACTCCAGAAACTATGTGCGGACGCTACAGAACACACAAATGTACCTACCCTCACCTCAAATACCCCAGCAGTAGATCCATACCTTTTCCATCCTTGGGAGGCCAGGTGAGGCCTCCTTAAACGATGGCGCCGCCAAAGACTTAACCGCAAACTTAAATGTTGAATTGCCAAACTGACAAAGGAGACGTTTCAATATGCCTCCAAATTAGCGCAATATAACAGGCACCAGGTGTGTGACAGCTTCCAGGGAACGCTGGGCACCTGCGGCCCCTACTCGATCCCACCAAAGGCAAACGGCACTCAAGCCAAACGCTCCGTAAAATAATCCACGATCACACGGGCACAAACGCTGATATTCTTCGGGACCTCACCGACAGATACATCGGCCCAGCGATCAACACAAACTACCCCAACTACAGGGGGTCCGCCGATCCCGACCTGGACAGACCTTTCACGACAACGAAGATCACCCATGCCGTGCTTACCCTCACGGGAAACATGGCCTCCGGTAAAGATGGAATCCAGAACCACTTCCTTCGCAACCTCGATCTTGACTCCCTCGAAGACCTCACCACGTACTTCAACCAGATCTGGGAAACCCACAAACTCCCGGAAGATTGGAAACACGCTGAGATCGTTCTAATCCCAAAGCCCAGCAAACCACCCAGCCTGGACAACCTACGGCCTATCTCCCTTACATCACGTCTCGGGAAACTGTTCGAGCACGTTGTGCTTAACCACCTGCAGCCCTTCCTCGAAGACACAGAAGCCTTTCTACACACCATGTCTGAATTCAGAGCCCACCTGTCCGCTCAAGACGTGCTACTACAACTCAAAGAAAACCTCCTAGATAATATATCCTCCTCTACACCCCAGCTCTCCTCGCTCTGAAGATTAAAATGGCTTTCGATAACGTCAGCCACACCCTGATTTTCCAGAACCTAGCCTCCACAGACTGCGGAGAGAAGACTTACAACTACATATGTAACTTACTTTGCAACCGCAAAGCGACCATTGGCGTCGATTCCATTCGAATGGACCCTCCTCCCGTCCCCAACAAGGACACCCCACAGGGCTTCTTTCTCTCCCCCACACGTTTCAGTCTAGCCAAGCGCAAGCTCCCCCAACAGTTAGAGGAAATCCCGCACTTCTGACACATCCTATACGCAGACAATCTCACCATTTCGACCACCTCGGGCTTGGAAGGCTCCAAACAAGACGCACTACAAACCGCGGTAGACACCGTCCAACGATATCTTACTTCAGGCAACTTGCAATGCTCGGCCGAGAAATCAGAGCTACTCCTCCTGTGTCGCCGGAACAAGCGGCACCCCGACCAGAATAGCAATATCGAACTCTACCTCGATGGCAGCATCCCCATCCTGACGGTGCCAAGGCTCCAGGTACTTGGCCTCCATCTCCAGTCAGGCGGTAGGGCAAACTACACCATACAAACCCTCCAAAAAACAGTCACCCAAATCATGCGCATGGTGGGACGCATCACAAACCGCAAACACGGGCTCAAGGAGATCGACGTGATCCAGCTCACCCAGGGTCTCATCACAAGCCGTATCACCTATTCCACGCCATACCTCAACCTAAACCAGGCTGAGAAGAACAGAATTAATATCCTTATCCGCAAAGCCTTCAAGATTGCTCTGCGCCTACCACTTTACGCCGCCAAAACTAAGCTCCTAGCCATGGACGTACACAACACCTTCCAAGAGCTCATACAAGCACACCTAGCCAGCCAGCAAAAGCGGCTGGCCCTCACCCCCACCGGCCGCACAGTCCTCCAGAACTTACATTTCCCAATCCCGCAGGACACGGTCCACCTACTAACGGCCATACGAGACCACATTCAAGTGGCCCCGATCCCCGAGAACATGCATCCCATCCTTCACTCCGGCCGCCGCATTGCCCGAGCTCGGGCCCTCCAACACAAATATAGCAGCAAGGCCGACACCCGGTTTACTGACGCTACCATGTACTCGGATAAACCAGCGGCCGGAGTTAGCGTGAGAGACCACGACCATCCGCACTATCATTCCAGTGGAGGCAGAAGAAACGGCCATCGCCCTGTCAATCGCCTCCGGCAAGAATACCTCAATATCCTCTCCGATTCCCAAACAGCCCTGTGACGATTTCGAGCTGGCAGGATCTCGCCATACGCTCTACGCATCTTAACAGACCTCGAAACCCCGCTTCCAGAAACGAAGCTCATCTGGACTCCTGGCCACGAATCTGCAGATGGAAATCGGCAAGCCCATGCCGTAGCCCAAGCCTGTACACACCGGGCGCCACACACAGATGAACGCAACACAATTCTCAAATTTATTCCCGTACCCAACCGATACTCTGAAATCCTTATTCATCAACGAGGTGAAAGATTTAGATAATCCCCTCCACATTGGAGCCTAACGCGGGAAGATGCCGTGATCTGGCGCCAACTCCAATCCCACAACTACATACACCTCGCCCTCCTCCACAAGTTTTATCCCACCATGTACCTTGCTAGCTGCCCACATTGCTCAGAGTTCCCTTACTTATACCACGTCACGTGGGCCTGCAAATCCCACCCATCTCTTCCCCCCCTCTCCTCCCCTTCCCCGGAGACTTGGGAAGCTGCGTTGCTCAGCTCGCACCCGCACAACTACCGTAGTCTGGTTGAGCGGGCCAAGGCAGCAGCGGCCAGTACTGGAGCCCTGGAGTAGGGGCCCCTCCCATCTTTGGATATTTCCATATTCAAATGAAAGTTTACATCATCATCCCCATCGCACAGCAAACACTGCTTTCTCGTCTGGCTGCCATATTTCCTTGCGATGCTACCACTTCACGTCACCGCGAGGTAACCCTTCGCGCAAAGGTATAAAAGATACGGCACAAGACCACAGTGGTGTAGCCAAAAAATATTTTCGGGGAGTGTTTCAAGGTACTAATGAAATCACACACACAATAAAAAAAATATATATGTGTAAAAGCAAAATTTTGGGGGGTGTTCTGACACCTCAACACCCCCCTCCCCCTTGGCTACGCGCCTGCAGGATCACCAGGGAGACGGTACACGGAGCCGACACTAGGAGAGACTGTGCAGGGAGACTTCACAACATAATGGCACCAAACTACAAGGACAGCTCCTCGCCCTCGGCCATATCTCAACTAAAATAAAAGTAAGTGTTATTGCCAACTGTTCCAGACCAGTTGAACTTCGAGTGTGGAACAATAAAGACACCAGAACGGGAAGGCATGTGCCGATTCTGGAGGAGTGGTCATGTTTCACGGGGGATCCGGACGCAGAGCGACTCCGTTTGGATCGCGTGCTCCATCTCGGATCTGGTCTACTGAGAGCGGTGCGCTCGACCAGTTCAATTCGCCATGGCAATGCCACCCAACGAAAAAGGTTTGCGTGCCACCCTCCCCCCCCCCCCCCCCCCCCCCCCCCGACGTCAGCACTGGTGGATCCACGCAGCTCCGCAGTCTGCGTCAGCATCGCCGCCATCGCGCGTGTCGCAGACTCTTACAACCACCGAATTATTATAATGTACGCTAGAGTTTCAACTGGCGCTTGTGTCTATACGACTTCCGGGATGCAAATTAAAGCAGACAGCAACCAGTCTACTTATGCGCTGCTCCTGTGCATTCCTATGGGAAAACACGCGTGCGTTCTGCCTTTTCGACAGAAAATGACATGGGTCACCTCTGCTACTTGGGTCGTACCACATATAATATACCATTATTATTGTTGTAAAAGTGTAATTGCTTTAGCTACCGCATTTTTATTCATGACTGAACGATGTTAAACTTCGCTATATTTAAGGCCCGAACCTCTCTTTCATAGCAGGAGCGTAAAACCTAGCGACGATTCTAAGCAAAAAAAACATGTGAAAGGAATATTGTCGCAAATGAAGACGACGAGAGGATGAGCCGCGAACTAAAAATAGAGGTGCAATCGGCGACCTTGTGCCAAACAGAATAAAGAACGAGCGTCGAGACAGCAGGAAAGGCAGGCGGCGATTTGGCGGCGTAACAGCAAGCAAGAGCGAGACTAACTCGACAAGGTCATGGACAGCTCCTTATCTAGTGTGCGTCGGCATCGCGAAAATTCGGCCCAGAAGGTTCGAGCATCGATCGTTCGGGGTGAGAATGAACAGGCACTTTCGAGAACAAGAAACTACGACGAAATGATAAAAGTTGCGTCCCGAGTAAGAATAAACTCGAATCTTCTAGAATTCCACGATGGAGCGCTGTTTGTTCGGCCCTGCGGAAGTCATTATTCCCCCCTTTAAAAGCGCATCGTTCCAATGCATTGCGAAAGGAAAACAAAAATGAAAAAAAAAAACAATTACGGTGGGACGAATTAACATGCAGCGTCCTAATCCTAACGCACGTAGAACGGCCTTAGTCAAACTACGTAGACAATTTCGGGTCGGCTGGCGGCGTCCTGATGCTCGTGTTGCGTCGGTAAGCACCGCGTAGTTGAAGTCCCCAAGGCGGCGAATGACCTTGTAGTGTCCAAAGTAGCGTTTTAACAGTTTCTCGTTAATTCCGCGGCGGTGAATGGGCGTCTACACCCACACCCTGTCTCCGGGCTGGAACTCCACGCCGCGGCGACGAAGGTTGTGCCGGCCAGCGTCGACACGTTGTTGGTCATTTATGCGAAGGCGGGCTATAGCTGCCGTACCTCTTCTGCCCGTTGAGTGACCAGCTGGGCGTCGTCGGTGCCGTCGTGTGTAGGGTCGTGGGGCAGCATGGCGTCCAGCATCGTCGTCACCTTTCTGC
Source organism: Ixodes persulcatus (assembly GCA_013358835.2). Classification (NCBI taxonomy): domain Eukaryota; kingdom Metazoa; phylum Arthropoda; class Arachnida; order Ixodida; family Ixodidae; genus Ixodes; species Ixodes persulcatus. The sequence continues at coordinate 1,034,845 of JABSTQ010010847.1, forward strand.
CGTGCACCAACTGAAAAGGTGTAATCCCAATAGTTTCTTGAACCGCTGTGTTGTACGCAAACGCGACGTAGGGCAACACCTCATCCCATGTATTGTGTTCCACGACCACATACAACGAGATCATGTCGGCGATGGTGTTGTTTCGTTGCTCCGTCAGCCCGTTGATCTGCGGGTGGTATGCTGTGGTCTGGCGGTGGTCGGTGTGGCTCAGGCGGAGTATCCCTTGTGTCAGTTGCTTCAGGGACGAGGAGCCTCGGTCTGTAATGAGGACTTGGGAAGCGCCGTGTCGATGGACGATACACTCAACGAAGGACTTGGCTACTTCCGTAGCGGTTCCCGACAATAATGCTTTTGTCTCGGCGTACCGGGTGAGGTAACAAGTTGCCACGAATATCTAACGGTTTCCCTGTGTCAACGACAGAAAAGGTCCAACTAGATCCATCCAATCTGCTGGAACGGTGGAGTCGGGAGAACGATCGGCTGCAGGAGGCCTGCCGGCTTCGTCGGCAGGTTCTTCCGTCGCTGGCGCTGGTGGCACGATCGTGTCTAGTGGGGGACAGTCTTCGGAAGCTTGGGCCAGTGGTACTTCTCTCGGATCCTTGCAAATGTCCTGTTGTAGCCAAGGTGACCAGATGTCGTGTCGTCGTGGACAGGCTTAGAATATCTGTTCTCAAAGACTAGTACGAATTTACAGGGTCAAGTTGCTGTCCCTGAAGCTCTCTTTGTAGAGAATGCTTCCGGATGGCTAATCTTGGCAGGGCACGTGAGAAGGCTCGGGGAATCGTACCGCCTCGTCCCTCCATGTGGTCGATCAGTGCGCGCAGCTCAGGATCGTCTCACGGAAGTGCTGCCATATTGTTAACGCTCACTGCCCCAAGAAAGTGATCGTCGTGATCGTCGTCTTCGGCAGAGCCTGTAGCCGATACGACGGGTGCTCTGGACAGGCAGTCGGCGTCGCTGTGCTTTCGGCCTGACTTGTAACCCACGGTCACATCGTACTCTTGTAGTCGTTGCCTCCATCGAGCGAGGCGCCCCGATGGGTCCTTCAGGCTCGCAAACCAGCTTCGAGAATGGTGGTCGGTGACCACTTAAAAAGGGCTTCCATATAAGCAGAGGCGGAATTTTGTGATGGTCCAGACAACGGCAAGACATTCCTCTTCCGTCCTGAAATAATTTCGTTCCGCGTTCGACAACGTCTGACTAGCCTAGGCGATCACGTGCTGTGTACCCTCTTGTCGTTGGACTAGGACCGCACCAAGTCCTCTATTGCTGTCGTCCGTGTGAACTTCAGTTTCGGCTGGGTGGTCGACGTGGACTGGAGTCGTCGCTTCTAATCGTCGAATGCGTGTTGCTCTTCTCCCCATTTTAAATTCACGGTGTCTTTCGTGAGGTGCTTGAGAGGCCAAGAAAGCTTGGCGAAATCTCGAACGAACCACCTGTAGTACGCGCAAACTCCCAGGAATCTTCGGACGGCCTTCATGTCGGTGGGCAGTGGAAATGCCGCTACGGCGCGAGTCTTCTCAGAGTCAGGGCGAAGACCTTTGTTGCCCACAACGTGGACTAGGAACTTCAGTTTGACGTAGGCGAACCGGCAGTTCGTTGGCTTGAGGGTGAGTCCGGCGGTCCTGATTGCCAAACGAACGGCCCGAAGGCGTCACAAGTGCTCGTCGAAGTTGGCCGAGAAGACCCCGACGTCGTCAAGGTAAACGTGACAACTCTGTCATTTGAGGCCTGCAAGTACGGTTGCCATGATGCGCTGGAAAGTTGCTGGAACCGTGCACAGTCCGAAGGGTATCACCTTGAACTCATACAGTCCATGGGGCATGACGATGGCAGTCTTCTCTCGGTCCCGCTTGTCGCCTTCGATCTGCCAGTAGCCACACTTCAGGTCCATCGACGAAAAGCATCGGGAGCGGCGCAGCCGGCCAAGTGTGTCGTCGATGCGGGGTAGCGGATACACGCCCTTCTGCGTCACCGCCTTGAACCGCCGGTAATATACGCAGAATCAAAGCGTTCCATCCTTCATTATCTTTGGACGATGCTAACAAGACAAAATGAGCATTGTCTGGTGCGCCTTGTCCCAACTATTGTCGCGAGTCTCAGGTTTCGCCTCGCTGGTTCTTGCCCGCAGTGAAAACAACCGCGAACAATGGCCTTCCTCATATTTGCCGTTTTTCTTAGTGAAGTTTGTCGGCTATACGTACAGGTGTATGCACTAGACCGAAAGATGCCCCAGAGGGGCGGCTTTCGCAGCTGCAATTATCGAAACAATACTGCTGCCGCGAATAAGGTGAAATGGCTGTGCCGTATTTTAAAGGGTATTCGCACGAAGGAGAAATCCGCCACGTTCCTGTGTGGAGCGCGCATCACGTCATATATATACGTCATCCCTTCTTGGCGCCTCGTGGCGCCGTCCTCGTACTTGGCGGAAGCGCGGATGGTTCGTTGTTCGTTCTGTCAGCACGAACGCTCCGCAGGTGGACGGCGGAGTAGTTCACTGTTCCACGGTTTTAGCGATACCCTTTTGCCTCGCCTGGCCACGTCGGCTCCGTGCCCTTTTCGTGCTCTTTTGGATCGCCTGCACCATTAGTCCCACGTGAAATGGCGAAGTTAAATGTCGACGTCACGTTCCTTTTCATTTCTCTCGTTGAGGGGCTACCGGTGGCGTATTTGTAAACGGTAAGCGACACGCGGCATGGCAACGCCGCTCACGCCGGATCGGCTGCTTCTCGAGGAGGACGCGGTGTGTTCACACATAGCAACGGACGGAGCTGCGCCGCCCGGCAGTGGACGTTGCGCTTTCATCACTGGTAGAGTTCATGTATGGGCTCCCTACGGGATCCAGAGTTGTGCATTCATCCCCGTAGCGCCGGCTCCCCTCCACGGCCTATGATTCTGCTCATCACGTGACTGAATTCAGGGAATAGCGGCGCACCGCGTTGGTGGCGCGCGGCGCGCTCCCTCTCGTCCTTTCCTGGAAAACGGGAAAGGAGGAGGATGTGGCAAAAGCGGGGAAACATACGCCGGGGCGCGTGGTACGTCGTTGAAGCGGCTGTATCGGTGGCTTTCCTGCTTGGCAATTGGCTTTCGCTCCTCACGTGTTCGGATCTTGGCGAATAGCGGCGCGACGGCACGCGGAAAACAGAAGTGCAACTCTGGCTCCCGTAGGCAGCCTATCAAGGAACTCAAATCACTGGGGCGCATTTTAAGCAGTATTGTACGCTTTACTGAAAAAAGTAACCAATTAATATTACAATGACTTTATTTTAAAAATGTAACTGATTATTGTAATCAATTACTGAATCACAAAAGTAATCGAAAAATGACGAGAAAGTAACTGATTATTTTTCACGTTACATTTTAATTTGTTGTTCCGAAATAAACAATTCATACATAGAGGTTCAAAGTAGGTCACGTTTTGTTTATTTTTGTCATTCACACCTGGTTAAGGGCCGACCTACAATATCATTTTCCGCAAGGTAGGAGAATCCTCCTCACCACCTTTCCTTTTCCCCCTCTCCCACTGCTATCTTGACGGTGGGACACTCCATTTGTTGCTGCATCTTTGGACTGGATAAACCGGGAGCTTATCCCGGCTTATTTCGCACCAAGATGCAGCAACAAAAGGTACCCCCCCGCCGTCTGGAGAAGGGCAAAAGGGAAGGATAGCGAGGAGGATTTTCCTACCTTGCGGAAAGACGTTTGGTAGGTTGGGTTTCAAGCTATTGCCAATAAAATTCGTAACTTCCATCAGTAATAGAAATCTCTCTCTCTCTCTCTCTCTATATATATATATATACTGTAAACGACTTAATTTTCGCGAGGACTTAATTTTCGCGAATTTCGCGAATTGCTTACAATTCTCGAAAAATAGGTCCCGCAAACAATTCCGGTAAAATGTAAACACATTGGAATTTATATTGAGATCCCACCGCGTCGAGAAAATGAGAACCCGCGAATTATTCTAAAACTTCAGCTTTGACCTTAATCGCGAAATATTAAGCCCGCGAAAAATAAGTCGTTTATAGTATATATATATATATAATATATATATATATATATATATATATATATATATAAAGAGAGAAGGATAAAGAAACAGCCACATGTAGGGCTACTAGAAGTCCCGATCTAATAAAAAAAATCGTGGCTAGGATAACCTTCTGTACTTTGTACGTTATTTAAAAGCACGCACTAATAAACTCTTTCGAGATGGAGAGGGGGGCGGGAAGGGGGGGTCTTTTTCGTGTTTAGATGAAGTCACTTCAGAACACAGTCCTCTTTGTCGTGGTGAACCAGGATCGTAACAACCCGTGCACAGAACACGAGGCACTCTCTATATCTCGACAGTAAAATCGTCGCCGAGCGCATGGATAATTCAATCTTTCTGGTATCTTGGTATCTTTTTTTAGTTATTTATGTGTAATGAAAAAAAAGGTGTCCAATCATGGCGCAACATAGACGATTGACGCACGAGTAGACAGAACTATTTTTACGTAAGAAAAGAGCTCGATAATTTTAGCTCTTTCGGAAACATAATGTTGATTACTTGTAATGGATTAGAAAAAAATAGTAATTGAATTACAGTGAACGCTACCTCACAAGAAACTAATTGATGCGTTAAAAAAGTTACAATAAAGTGTAATTGATTACAAGTAATCAGTTACTTAATTGTAACTTGTTACGTTCAAGCCTGGTTTCCACCTAACCCCCCCCCCCCCCCCCCTGCCCTGTTCACGCCTCTTCGCGGCGACAGTCTCCTTCTCACACCCCAATTGTAGACACGTGCAACGTCGAGAAAAACGGAGGGAGGGAGGGGGGGGGGGGATTGGTTGAAACGCGTCCTAGTTATCAGAGCCATACACGTTTGCAAGTACGGCCTCAGGGCCCCGGCCACGCTTGGGGTGCGCTTAAGCGCGGCCATAATCCGATTACGACGCCCTCCTAAGGCGTCGTAATCGGATTACCTTGATGCCAACATATTGTAATAACAATAAACGCTAGAGGCTCATCTGACACTAGTGGCTACGGGACTTTGCAAATTGAAGCAGACAGCAGCCAGTCTACTTTTCAAGTCTTCCTGTGTATTCCTATGGAAACACGAACGTGATAGTTTTCTCCTCGCGAGGGAATAAGAGAAATCACCGTAATTTATTTACTCCTAGTGGGTACTATGTAGCTTCATTCACATTGTAAACGTTTAATTTGTTTAGTTAATGATTTTCTTTTATCACTGAGCGATGTTTAAGTTAGCAAACATTGAGGCCCAGGTTTCCGTTGTTCAGCATGATATGTCCATGCAAGCTATCAATTCACGCAACATCGTATTCATTTCAGAGCAACAACACTCGGCTACAGCTTTATTATGATCATTCATGCGCAATTTGTTACTAATTCAGTACGCGCTCTTCGTTTAAAGGGATACTACAACGAAATTTCGGCGCTCATTTTTTGGTCTATATCTGTTCAAAAGAGCAGTATCACATGGAACATACCAATATCTTGTTAAAAAAGTCTCGAAAAGGAATTTTAAAACGAATTAAACGATTAGCAAAGAGCACCTGGTGGATGTCGCTAACGCCTCGTTTGTAATGCTCGTCTAGGAACCTTGACAGCTAGTGACGGAGGTTGTCTCGCCTCCGGCCACGACGAGATAAGGGGGGAAGAAGGAACTCCCCTCTTCCCGAGAATTCCTTTTGTGTGTCGCAGAAGTCGCTATTGTCCCCCTACAAGATTATAGAAGATTAACCCGTCACTCAAAATTCGTACAAAAGCAGCCGCTTCGGCGGCTGGAACGACTAGGCCATCCTCTCGGCGTCAGCCTCGCCGTAGCTTTGCCCGTCTCGAGACGACCTACGTCACGATTGCTTTGGATGTCACGTGCTCTAAGCTGGGCCTTCTCCGAGCGCTTGCCAGAGTGGGCCGTTTATAACGAAAAATACAGCCACCAGGATCAAAATACAAACGTGCGATTGTCATTTACGGATATTGTGGATCATATTCAACCTATTTTTGAACACGACGGGAATATTTCAAATTTTGTTGAAGCATCCCTTTAAGTCCATGCTTCGTTCTTGTAGTTTGTTTCGATTGTTTGATTTGGCTTATACTAGCATCCTTTTGGTGTTTTGTCAAGCTTATTTACCATGTCTGCTTCATATAATTGGCTATATACGCAAATACGTGCCCTATAATAGCAGTCTGCAACGTGAACAGGTATTGTACATGTGTGTTGGGCTATTTTAGCGCAGAGTTCGATGCCATGAATTCTAAAAAACAAAAACACTCTGACTGACATATTTTTGTACATCCCATTGTAAACCGTTCCAAACTTTTTATTTTGTCACAACACTAAGCAATATTTGCTCTTATATTCGAGTTCAAAGAGGAAACGCATTTGCGTTTTCCCATAGGAATGCATTCCCGGAAGTCAAATTTAGACTGCTTGCTGTTTGCTTCAAAATGCAACAGCACACTAGCGCCACATGAACCTGTAGCGTTTGTTGTTAATAACTCTACTGTCCCCCAGCACCAAGGTGGAGGCGCCCTAGAGACCACACTTGCAAACGTGTGCAGAGAGAGTTTGGACAATAGGAGGAGCGGGTGGGAACCGGGGTGGAGGCGGCGAAAGCGACGCCGCCGCCAACGCCAGGTTTTCCCCCGTGATGAACCTGCGAAGTAAAATTATCTGAAATGACCTTTAAGGGGGCGTGTACCGCGGCGCAGGTATTTGAGGTTTCTGGATGACGCGCAAAGTACATGAATAGTTAGTTGTTAGAGATTGATGGAAATAGGAAGTCTCAAGGCGCTGAGCGCGTTTACTGAGCCTGAAAAGGTGACATTGACAAGAAAGGTTTCCTAAAACATGAGTCGAAACTGCGAACATAAGGTGCGCGTTAGGGGTTAGGGAGAAAACTCTCATGGAGCCGAGTCCGCAGATTCTACCGTGCACTCAGTCGTGGTCCGCAGTCGTGGCCACGGCTGCGACTGGAATCAAAGGAAAGAATGAGTGCATTTTATAAGCTGTAAAGCGTAACTTCGTAGCTTGTGCATTTTGAATGGCGCCGTGACGATAACGTCACGTGCGTTGCCCTTTCATTTACGAAGAGTAAAAAATTTCATCTAGCGTCCTTACTCACAAATTGTGATTGGAGGACATAAGTTAAGCTCATTGTCTACGTTAGAGAAACATTCGTGGATGGAGGTTGGTCAAAGTGATGTTAATCAACGCGCCCAATGTCATTTGAACAATTTAGGCCAATGACGTGCTTTTATTTTCGCCATATTCTTACGAGTTGTTGACCGAACATTTCACATATACACGAACTCAAATTTGTTGCGTCCCGGCGCGGTGGTGGCGCGTCGAGCGCACTTCCGCTCTGGGGCTGTGGGCGAAAGTCCCCACGCGAGACGTGCATTCCTGCATTGTTTTGAAAGAAACCAGACAAAAACCTGCCTTCTCGTCAAAACGCCGCGACTAGGGCTGTACCAAACTAATCGAGAAAGGGTTGAAGGTCAGTTTTCATGTGCTCGGTTCGTCCGAGAACGTGGACATGTGCCGTGAAAACGGAAAACCAGAAGCCGTCAGACCAAGATTGCTTGGGCGGGAAGCACTTTGGGTTGAATTCAAGGATACTTGTTGTCATCAGATTTATTTGTTTTGTCCCAACATAAACGCGGGAAAACCGTCAAGTTGTACGAACCACCTGCGGACTACGTTAAGGGCCTCTTCAAGTTCAAACGGCCACCTGATCGTTCGAACTGTCGTCTGCTCTTGCCGTCCGCTCTTTCACACGACACCGGCCCGTAGACTAAACGTTGGCCCGGTAATTGCGGTAAGAATTAAGTGCAGGCCTCAAAAGACTAAAGTTTGAAGTTTGGTTGGGGTAAGCAGGTTCGGTGTAAACAGTAGATACAAGAAGATGTTGATCATTTTTACCAGTGGCCATCATCGACTTGTTATTCCTGATTCACCTTGTCCGATTCTGCCTGCGGTTTTCAGTATCGGCGTCGACTATCTCATCTACGGTTTGCGCTTTTGCAGCCCGAGCGATGTCGCGACTGAAAATTGCGAGCGGAATCTAATCATGCGAATCAGGCTGCGTCCATTCTGCGGCGTCCACGCGGAATGAATCACCGCATGTCATATTATTCACGCCACGTTTTGCGGTGTAACGAGCATCGGCAATTTTCCTGAGGCCGCTCAAGTAGTCAAACATTGCCAGGAAGACGTAAAATCAACAATTCCAACGCGAAAAACAGCGCGGGTGCTCGTACTGACGCCGACGACATTGCATTTCAATGGTTTGTTTATGGGCGACGGCGGGCTTCTTGCCCCCACTCCATCGCGCATGTGCGGCGCCGGTGGCGTCCGCTAGGGGCGCTCCGGTTTGTTTGTAATCATGAGTTACTCCATACCGCCCTGACAGTGATACACGCGCAACGCCAAACCGCCGGCCGGCGCAGCAACCGGCCGTTGCTATGTGTGACAACGCAGCGTATACACTCTTCGAAAAGCAGCGAATCCGGCGCGAGTGGCGTTGCCATGCAGCGTATCGCCTACTGTTTACAAATACGCTTCCCGGCGTTGTGGACGCAAGCAGCGATTTCTACTCGAAGACAAACATCAAGGTGTCCATATGGAAAAAGATTGCAGGAGAAATGATCGCGGGGTTCCTGTGATTTGCACCATACACAGTGAGTGAGTGACGTCTTTGTTCATTTCATATATACGCTACTGCGGCTGCTGACATTACAAACACTATCCCAACCACACACGACGCCTCATGTTTGTTGTCTGCTTTTGTATTCGCGGACAGACGCGGGCCAGTAGTTCGCCGAAGTCGTCAGAGGGTACCCGGAGGAATCTACGATACTGGTGGTGTCGCTTTCAAGAAGCTCTTTGTACAACTGGTTCTGTAATTTAAGTTCTTTGTTGTGGATGCAACATTTCACCCGGCTTCTTCTTTTAGTAGGTATGTCGTCGTAGTCGTCCGTTTCTAGCAGCGCTACTGCCATGACGGCATACCTCCGCTTCATGTGCGCCTCCATTTTCCTACTCTCGAGAGTGTGACCTCTAAATTCGTCTGGAAACACTGATATCCCTCACGGCTCTCCGCCACTCCTCGCCGTCCATGTGACTGCTAGAGTTGAGGACGGAGTTTCGCGGGCTGTTGACGTCACGACATCTGTTTGCGACTTTTTCCATCGTGTGAATTCCTTTTTACAGGGGTATTCACTCGAAGGACGGAGTTTCGCGGGCTGTTGACGTCACGACATCTGTCTGCTAATTTCTCCATCGTGTGAATACCCTTTTAAGGGTTATTCACTTGAAGGAGGGAATTTTGTGGGTTGTTGACGTCACGACACCTGTCTGCGAATCTCTCCATCGTGCGAATACCCTTTTAAAGAGGTATTCACTCGAAGGACGGAGATTCGCGGGCTGTTGACGTCACTACATCTGTCTGCGCATTTCTCCATCGTGGGAATACCCTTTTAAAAGGGTATTCACACGAATGACGGAGTTTGGCGGGCTGTTTACGTCACGACAACAGCTCGCGAAACTCCGTCCACAGCTCTAGCAGTCACGCGGACGGACTGCTAGAGTTATTCGGGCTAATTCCTACCTACCGTTATGCACACCATACCGCTTCCGTCCACTACGGGTGCATCATTTTCATACACGAGTGGTTAGACTTCAGTTCAACGTTATTAGGTATAACCAAAAAGTTTCAAATGAGCGAGCGCAGCGAGCAAGAAAGAGAAGAGTCGTCTGCTTTCCTCGTCTGCTACTGCACGAATGCTGAACTGGCTTCCGAGCCGGTGCAAGTATTTGTAGAACTAGAACTGAACTTGTTCAAACCTAGGATGAATCGTACGCACGGTTGCGGTAACATCCGGTTGAATCGAATGCGCCAGTTCATGCACTGCTGAAATCAACGCTACTAAAGCACTCAGTGGGGAAACTCACCCTTGAAACCTGGGTCGCTGGCGTCCACCGTGACCGAGCTAAATACGATAACAGCGCCTCCCTTTAGCGAGTCACTGAATGTTCCCAGAGCACCGAAACTCCCAGGCTCGAGGTGCCAAGATGGCGGCTCAATCTTTTGCTTTACTGTGGTCACCATAAACACAAATCTTGGGCGGAGCATGACCAACTTTCTGGGACATTTTGTGGAATAAAAAGCTCTCAAGGAAATACAAAAATTCTAATTGATTTGCGTTCGATGAATCCCAGGCAATTACATTTCACGGGAACATTACGATACTTTTGTCAAGGGAATCACATATATAATGCGGCATATATGATTTAAGGCAGAATATTTTGTAGATCTGTGGAATAAAACTATACGCGTCCAAAAGTTTATTTACTGCTTATTGATATTTTATTACCGTCGTATAGAATATTCCCGGGGAACATTGCGATGATTGTTGTTTTTCAGTTGAAATTTTTATTTTAGTGCATTTAGCTGAGGACGCCGAAAGAAAGTTGGTGATGTTTTCTTGCATCTTTTAACTACGGTATTATATACTCGTCACTTTCCATAGTCATTATGGGATATCGCGATCAAAATTGAGACCTTGAAGCGGAGTGGGTATCCGTTTGACCGTCACCAGAGTCCTCCAATACGCTATTGGTCACATAACTTTGGCCAATGTTTCGTGCAGGGTCAAATGCTGCCACCAGGTGCGCCACCACGGTGAAGGGGGCAGTTTCATTTGGTATCTCCACTCTGAGCAAGCCACTCTAAACTCGTAATTACTAGACGTTAAAAAAAACAAAAACTTTTCTCGTGCATAAAAATTGTGTTTAGCCTGTAATAAATCACTGTATGCATGCACCGGTCATTATTTATTTATATCTACAGCAGAACTTACGTGTGCTTTATTCAAATGTGGTTCCGCAGGGGGGCAGTTCAGTGATGATAAAGGAAAACCCCGGAGACGAGGAGACACAAAAAAAAGGGACAAAGCACCATCGAAAAGCTATTTTCGTTTTCTTTTCTTTTAAAACAAGAAGGTGCTTTAGCAAGCGAAATAAAGCTAAGCATTCGGGCCTAAGGATTCGCAGTGTTTCTACATGATGGCGCTGCTCGCGGTGATGAATTTTGACGGTGACGGAATTATTAAAGGGAGTGCTTCCTCCGACGCTCGTCCGACGAGGGAGGCATGTGTGGAAATTACTCCTACGACGCCACAGGTAACGCATCACCCCGGCCCGGATGTTGCCTTTGTTATGATTATGACATATGCGTCTGTCTCTGTAGTCTTCTGTGGACGCGTCCTGCCCTCTACTGCGCATACCATACCTTCATGCCCGCGCTGCCGTCGGCTCCGGTCACGCAAGCTATTTTGACTGATTTTCTACTCTTTGAAGCGTTTTGTTTAGCATTTCCTTGTTCTTTTATCAGTACATTTTCCGTATCTTGTGCTACTTTTTGTATTTTAGCTTTGATCGTGACGATTGGGTTGTGTCCCGTGGCAAGCTGGCGTGGCCGCACCCCCAACATGCCTCTAGTAATGGTAGCAGGCAATTCGATGGTGAAGTACTTGCACCAATACTTCCCATTGAATAACCGGATGGCTGTTGAGGTTGCGGCGTTTAGTGGTATTAGGATCGAGCACTTGTTTTCCCATGTGTCTGAGAGGCTACCCGATTTTGATGTTGTCGTCCCGCACGTCGGCAATAATAACTCCAATATTAGTGCAAGCGTGTACATCGACAAATATCGTCGTCTTGATGCCCAGACGTGCGTCAGAAAGCTTATTGCGTTGTCTCGCGTCCTGACCAGCGGGCGATAACGCATTCATAAATGCGTTGACTGCTCGTCGCTTGCCTTTGTCTTCTCTCCGAATGTGCCGGGAGAGGCGAAGGCGTAGGTGTTCTCCGTTTACCCATTACGCTCATGCTACGAAGCGATGCCACTTTGACGTTGACTTTGCTGTCTTGCAATTAATGCTCTAGTCGGAAAACCGGGAAACGAACGCGGAGATAATCAGGAATAGGCGCGAAAAATATGACAAAAACGCGCGAAATTAGGAAGGCTGCCGGTCACCACCGAAAACTGAAGTTCAAATTCTGAAAGACCGTTTGATAAAGCGCGAAGTTAAAGAAAACCCTAGGAACTTGGCAAAGTGACATATAGTTAAAAGCAAATGTGCCCGTCACGCAAATGGGCACGTCAAATGTGCGCGTCATGGCGCGTCACATTTTGGCAGTTGCTACATTTACAACCGGGAGAAAAGATTCGCATTATTTCTGCCGTCTACATTTGTTAACGTTAAAAATCTCGGAGAGGACGCCGTCTGCCGGGGTGCGATATATCGCTCGAGGCAAATAACGGGCGGATATTCGCATGTATTTTGCTCTTTCCCTCGTGTTGGTGTGTTTTAGTCAAATAGACGTGAGCAGGCCTGTACGTTACACTTATGGTCTTATATATGAGCAATCCGGGTTCCTCTCTTTGCTCAAGCAAGATTGCAATGTGTAGATGGTTGGGCAGGTTGGTTTCTACTTCACGATAACGGGAAGAGGGACGAAAGCCTGTGTTGTCTGTTTGTCTTCTGTGCCCCTTTTTCGTTGTCGTAAAAGAGATTGCAAGTTTCGCGTGTTTTTAATGCCCGAATACCGCAAGGAATTTTCCCACTTTGCGGTCCCCGTGCTTGGTAACCGTGAAATTACGGAAGGCGCCTTGACTTTTCATTTATACTTTATTTTGAGCCCTTTTTGTAGTCGTGGAGTAAATTTTCGATATTTTAGTGACGGGAAATTTTGACCACGTTTGGTTTACTTTCCCCCCTCCATTCAAAGTGATTGAAGGACGCACTCAAAACACTTCCAAGGCCAATTTGTTTTCGTCTGCAGATGTGTTGTGGGGGTCAATTTTTATGGAAGCGGAAGATGTAGATGTTTACGAACGGTTGTAAAACTCAATTTGTTCTGCTAAGAAACAAAAAAAAACAAAAAAAAAAAACTTATTTTGATATTTTGGACGATTGTGTGAAATGATTTCTCCATTTTGGATTGTGAGGATGCAGGTATCCGCATTCTTTGGCGTCCGTTCTTTTGCCGATTCTATGACAGTTTCTGGACTGTATTTTTTCTTAACTTTTTTATATTGATGCCTATGATCGCACCATTGCATTGTTGAGGTTCGTTTTCGCGTGGTTAACAGTACCGTGACTGCAGAACTACAATGAAGCCACATTCGTTCCCTTAACACAATACAGGATTGGGAGTCCTTAAACGCCTACAATTACGTTGTGTTGCAATTTTCGTATAGACGGTTCATTTACTTTTGTCGTAGCCCTACGGGTCGTTTTTGGTTATAACGCGATTACATTTTCATTGAAATGATATTTTGCACTGCCTCAAATTGATAAACTAGATTCACAGGTTATTCTCATACTGAACAGCATTACAACCTAAATGCAACGCATTGTGCACTTTGCATCTTACAATAAAACAAGAGACATACAACAAAAACGGTGAGTTGGGCTAGTTGGTTCATTACGTACTAAAAGCGCCAAAAATAGGGAGGGAGTATGTATTTTTAAAATCGAAAGAATAAACAACGGAGGAGAAGCACAGGACAACCACGTTCTTTCATTTAGCAACGACGTTTATTTTGGGCAGGAAAATTACACCCTGTTTTATTCTTTCTATTTTAAGTATTCATGTTCAACTCGCTCGCTTTTACCAGAGTATGTATTGGCGACAACACAAGGCGTTCACACCACAAGAGACATTCCTTGATAATGCACAATGATAAAGGGGTTTGTTTCTAATTCTATTACAAATAGTTGTTTATGTTTTGAGTGCCATAAAAATACTGCTTTTAATGCGTGAGGATTAGAACACACGTTTTGTGAAAAACCCGGCGGTGCCTTATCTTTGTGAACGCTGGGGAAAGAGAGAAAGAAGGAGGGGGAGACGGTGACACATGCGACGCTCCATTGTTCCGAAACGCTGAAGTCAGCACGCGTCAAAACCTCCATATATCCCCTCCGCTGACAAACTGATAGACACCGCCTGGTTTTAATGAAAATGAGCCCTTTCGTTTTCGTCTACTCATCCGCACCGCTGGCGCGTAGCCGGAGAGGAGCACACGCCGCGGCGCGGTGGAATGCAGGCGTGCTCAGTTGCCGCTCTGCCGTCGCCGGTTGTTCTTCGCTCTGGGTTTCCGTAATAGCTATGCGTGGGTTGTGATGTGTGTGTGCAGTTAAAACAATGGATGTGGTTCCCTCCACGAGTGATATGGACGCTGTTTTATCCACGAGTGTTATGGATGTTGTTCTTTCCATGAGTAATATGAATGACCCTATCTAATGACGTCAACGTATTCTGACAGGCACAGTACAGAAAAGAGCTGAAAAAAATTACAGCAAGATCCATTGGTGGATTCTTAGAGAATGCTCCAGCATGACCCATCGGAAACGCCACGCACGTCCCGCTTTGGAAAACGCTAACATTGACCCCATAACCAGGCCAAAAAGAAGCAGCAAAAATTAAGTTGAAGCAATCAACAGAAACAAACATCACAAATCTCGCGAAGTTTTTCTTTCCATTGAAAGAAAATAACTTAGAAGCTTTATTTTAAAGGCTATGTAGGGATCCGATGTCGTCAGTATAGCAGCGCGCGCAAGAGTTATTTTCGCAAGATTACAAAGGCTATTCCTAATGTATATTCTCAACTTTACAAATGTAAAATACAAAAAAGGACTATTGGCCCCGAGTAGATGGAGTGGCACCACACGACGGCTATTCGACGTGACGAAGTAGCGAAGATCACCTGACCGCTTCCGCGCGTCGTTAGTAGCAAGTACCAACCAAACATCGTTACACCCTTAAGGGTGCAAATGAATTGTCCTATAACTAAGACCCTTATTGGTGTGACAAAAGGCCCTAAGAAAAGTACGTTATTCCTAACCACCCTAAAGGAAGGCGTTATTCCGCACACTATTAAATTAAGGTGTGAATCCACAGTACACCTTCTTATTAGGGCGCTATGAGTGCAGTACGCCCTCTAAATAAATTGTACCACCGCCAGAAAGGGTAGTAAAAATGGGCGCAATGAACGACGCCCATAAGATATGGTTTCATGAACCAAAAACGTGATAGAAAAAATACACTGCAAATGAGTCGAAACATGCCTGGTTCTCTTTTTATTTTCCATCATGGTCCTACTAGGTTCTACTAAAGTTTCTACAGACGATTGCATGCAAGTCATCTGGCCTCCGCCATTTCTTTCTTCGTGCGGGCACGTGCGTGCAATTCCAAGCTTGCCAAAGTGCAAAGTTACGTTCCCGCGCACGCTGCACATGCTTGCACGCGTGGGGCACCAGTGAGGCACCATGCTTGCAAGCGTCCATAGACGCTTTTCATGAAAAACGACGACAGGCGATGCTCGAGTCTTTGACATTGCGTCTCTTGCTTGCGTCCTCCAAGCCCTTAAAGGGGCCATGAGAATCACTCCCTAACGTTAATAACCGAATAAACTTGCCTTAGTTTCTCTTTCTAAGCAGTGGCGTTCGCCAAATAAATTCGAGAAAGATGAGTATCGTTCATCCCCTCAACTCCGAGCCAGAACAAGCGGCCACGTGGCCAGGCGCCTAATGTGTTACAAGTAACGGCTTACCGGTAACGAGTAATGTTAAGAGCGCAGCTCTTTGGCGCCCCTTTCCGGCTTCAGCGGCGTCGCCGTCGGGTTCGGCGTAACCGCACGGTGCGTTGCATTACGGGAATAATACAACCATGCGTAACCGCGCGTTGCATTATAGGAAAATTTCCGCACTAAAATTAGCGGGAAAATTTTCCCGCTTGATTTCGCGGGATTTAGCGGTAACAATTCCCCTCAAAATTTAGTGGAAAACTTCCTCGCTAAGTTTAGCGGACAAATTTCCCAGCTAAATGTTGCGAAAAGATTTCCGCGCTAAATTTTTTAAGAAAAAAACTTCCTGCTAAATGAAAGGGGAGCAGGAGAGGTGGGTATAGAGGGGAGGAGGGGCATACCCTCCCCTCTTCCTCGTCAAGAGCTGCGCTCTAATTGGGCATTACAGAGAATTGTGAACGTCTGTCATTTTTTTCGGTAACGTAGTAACGTACTCGTTTCTTTCTCAAAACAGTAACGGGTAACATACTCACGTTACTTATTTCAAGTAACGTGTAACGTAGTTACACGTCACTTTTTCTTTTAAATACTTAACAAAAATTACACTTCAATGTTTTTCGTAATTTTAGGCGCCAAGTCAGGTAAATGTTTAGTTTTTTATGTTTCTTTCGCGTTTTCCCTCGTGAATGTTTCGGTTAAACCATAGAAAAGATCAAGTAATTATGTTAAGTTTCTGCGTGAACATACTGTTTCTTGTAATATGGCGCTTATGCATACCTGTACCGTCAAAAGAGTAAAACGTGTTAATTTATAAATACAAAAGTAACGCAAGAAGTAACGTGCGTTACTTTTTATCGGTAGCGGTAACGCGTTCCTTTATATTGAAGAACGTAGGTCGGTAAAGCGTTACTTTTATTTGTAAGTATCGAGTAACGTATTTCGTTACTTTCTTTTGGTAACGCCTACAACACTGATAGCAACGCGCTGGGGTCGGCAAAGTAGAAACGCGTACTGAGCTCCAGGCATTGCTATTCCCATGCACGGGCACTCTTAAGAATACCCAATTCACACGGCAGCGTAAAGGCACCTTTAGCTTAGGTTCCTTAGCTGAAGGTACCTGTAGGGAACGGCATTCTTGATCATACAATAAATAAACGGAGTACTTTAATTTAATGTCAATTGCATTCCTGCTAAACCGTGAGAGCAGCACTTGATAAACAATTATTTCCCGAAATCGGTTGGACGCGCAGTTTTTGACTATTGTGTGTGAAATATCACATTTAAAACCTCAATATTATGTGTGTTTGCTTTTGCGACACTTTATTTTTTTTTTCCGAAGTCTAAGGGCACACCTAAATGAGTCTTGCTTTAAAAAGTCCCAGCCGTCTTGCCACACTGGACCTAAACCATATGTGTTTACGAGTTTTCATTGCAAGGTGGGCGGCCTTTTTCTGTTTCGCAGCTCCATTTTTTCCGCAAAGTTCGCATTGAAGTCCTGGACGGGAGAGTCGGACGACTCAGTCTACAACTTCGAAAAAGACCTCGCAGTGTCCATCGCGTTGCTTCGTAGCAGACATTGTTTTCCACGTGCCGCCACTGCTGCCTGCTAGCTTGAGTATGCATTCCTCGTTAATGTACTCCATCACATTTGTGTTCCTAATCATTTCAATATTTGCCACTTATATATATTCAATTTGCTATAATTCATTAAACAAGATATATATATATATATATACACATCTGTGATTTGTATTCTGAGCTCGTGGGTCCAAGGCTACTCCCTGTAGTTGTAACGGGACCTTGGTGAGCTCCGTTTAACACAGGACCGCCTTAGCGAAAGGGACCTTAATGCGCCCTGTGATTACGAGCTCCAGCTTCCCCTACTACAGGTACCTGTGCTAAAGGTACACCCGCCGGCAAAATGAAGGTGAACACCTTACCTGGTTTCTTGCCTGTTTCACAGGTCCCTAAAGCTATATTAACTCTCAACGTCTCAAATGGTACGTGGCTTGGGGGTCTAAACTTTGCGTTCTAGCCCTCTTCTAAAACAGAGCTTGTTCCAAAACTTGCAGGAGCGTCAAAAACAAGGAGAGGGCTGTTCACCCTCATATCGCTCACAGGGTGTACCTTTACGCTGCCGTTGTGAATTGGGTATTAATCGCAATTCACTCAGATTTAACTGCTGCAATGCGGCACCATACTTACCGCACTATACTCTCCGACAACTATTTCAGGAAAAGAGAAGAGTGCGCGTGCACTGCTTGATGGGTGCTCGAGCTGCTCAAGCGCACGTTCGCCCATACCTTTGACTGCATAGCCGCATAATGTTGTCCGCAAGTGTTGTGGGCTAACTGTTGCTTAGCGTAAGTGCTAAGTAACAGTTAGCAACAAGTGCTAAGCAACAAGAATATTATTAGAGTTCGGCTATTTTCATCACCACAGTGGTTGGACACGAGCCTCTACCCGAGCGTCCGCCGAAGCGTTCATTGTTCCGAGCCAAGCTCTAGTGCTCACGCAGTTTTCGTGCCCAATCCTTGAGCCGCGCTCGACTGTCGTGAGGCGAGTGGTTTCGATGCCACAACTACGTCATCCTTTGCGAAAGCAAGACTGAAAGAAATAGTTCCCTTTTATTCTCGCAATTTCAGCACGACCAAGACGCTTCTGAATCACTGGCGGCCCGTGCGAGTATACTTGGGTCAAGCTGGGACCAGTACGCTTCTGTTAGGTCGTGAACATCCCGACTCGATAACGTTTTATGACCCCTTTACATTGTACGATCTGAGGCCCTAGTTAAACCTCCAACTTTGCTTTCCGTGCAGCATTTATGCTTTCTAGTGCCGGTGACGTAAGCATACTCGACAGGTGTGCATCGGCGGAGCTACCGGGAATCGCTTGGGACGCAAGCGGCAGTTACTTTTGTAAACAGTAAAATGGTATATTGAGAGGTAAGCAGGACAACTATAAGAAGCATGCTTCCAGAGTACTTACAAATTAAAGAGCGATATTATGTAATCCCTGATGCATAATCCGTGATAGATGCATAATCTGATTCGGGCAGCACAGGACAACGCAAACACAATGTCGAGAATGAAGGCGGTCACTCACATTCAACGGAAGTCTCGCGGTTGTCGATGAGGAGCTCTTTGTCGATGCGCGTAGCGCTTCGACAAAGGGCTGCTCATCGAGAGCACAATAATTCCATGGACTCCGACGAAGAAAGCGGCCATTGCCGAAAAATTGGCATGGATGTATTCCTGCCGTTTACGACGAACCACGTCCGCTTCTGCAAAGCACGAAAAGCAGGAGTACGCTGAAGAAAGCTTTTCAGGAAACGGACACGCGTAGTCCCCTAGACATCACCCTAACTTGGCAAACTGCGAAGACTATGACCCCAGTGAGATCATCATCGCGTTAGAGCGAGTCACGTGGCATATTTTTGTTCAAGCGTTTAGTCTTACGGAGAGCGCTGAGGTGCTTCGCTCCACACCTCTGATTTGCTAAAAGAGGCCCTCGCGCTCGCTCACAGCCACACGAAGACACAAGAAAAGTGGGGAAGCTTAACAGAAGACGAGGTTAAAGGGAGGTGGACAGTACAGCTAATCTCCCTCTGCTGCGTTGTATACACAAACTCTGCTCTGTTACGTCACGGCGCGCCACCACCGCGCCGGGCGCACTTCTGGTCTGGGGCTGTGGGCGTAAAGCGCGATCCAAACCAACGCGATTTTGTGTGCGCGTAGGCCGTGTGCTTCCCGGAAATCGCGTATTTCGTGATGTTGGGCTGATTCCTTGCGCCTTCCGGGTGCGTATAAGAAAGTTGGATGATTTCAACTTTTTCTGAACGCGCTGTGACGTAGTATGGCGGTCCTCTCCCGGCCAATCGGTGAAGGGCACTACTTCCGGCTCCGCGTTTCTTCGTCGTCTGGCGCAGATGCTCTCCACTTCGCCCGAAGGCGCACGTAATAACCAGCGCGCATGATTGTGACTCAGAGAGTACACCGGAAACAGCAAAAACGTCATGAAATACGCAATTTCTAGGAAGCGTACGACCTACGCGAGCAGAAAAACGCGTTGGTTTGGATCGTGCTTTAGTCACCATGCGGGACGTGCATTCCTTTGTTGTTTTGGAAGAAACCAGACAAAAAAAAATGCCTTCTCAAAATGCCGCGTCTAGGGCTGCACCAAAAGAGTCGGGAAAGGTTTAAAAGACAGTTTTCTTGTGGTTTCTGCCTGCTCGGTTCGTCCGAGAACGTGGATAGGAATCGTGAAAAATAAATCCAGACACCGTCCGACCACGATTGTTTGTGCGGGAAGTACCTTGGGTTAAATTCACGAATACTTGTGGTCGTTAGAATTATTTGTTTTGTTCTAACATGAACGCGGGAAAACCGCCAAGTTGTATAGACCAACTGTGGACTGCGTTCAGTGCGTCATCAAGTTCAAGCGGCCGCCTGATCGTTCGAACTGTCGTCTGCTCGTTCAAATGACCGCGGCCCGTAGACTAAACGTTGACCCGGTAATTGCGATAAGAAGTTAAGTAAGTGCAGGCCTCAAAAGACTTTTAAGTTTGAAGGTTCGTTGGGGTAAGTAGGCTCGGTGTAAACAGTAGATACAAGAAAGTCTTGATAAGTGTTACCAGTGGCCATCACTGACGTGTTATGCCTGATTCACTTGATCCGATTCTGCTTACGAGTGTCAGTATCGAGATCGACATCTGAGCTATATGGTTCAAGCTTTTGCAGCCCGTGCGACGTCATGACTGAAAATAGTGAGCAAAACCTCATCGTGCGAATCAGGTTTTAGCGTCCATTCTGCGGAGTTCACGAGGAATGAATCGCTGCATGCCACATTATTAACGCAAAATTTTTCGGTGTACAAGGCCTCGTTAATTTCGCTGAGGCCGCTGCAGTAGTCAGAATTTGCCAGGAAACCATTGAATCAACAATTCCAATGCGAAAAGAGCACGGGGACTCATACCAACGCCGACGACATCGCAGTTCACTGGTTTGTTTATGGGCGACGGCGGGCTTCTTGCCCACCCTCCATCGCGAATGCGCGACGCCGGTGGCGTCCTCTAGGGGTTGTTCGAGGCGGGGTTTAAGCCGCACGTCCGGAGGCTTCCTGGCTCGTGACGACGACCATTCCCCGAAGTGAAGAACCCAGGGGTCCAGTGGAGGTGGGAGATTTGGTAACGTAACGAACGGTTTAATTACATGGTTGCGATACAGTCGTCAAATCCGAGAGAACAACGAAGCAGCCTCACGCTCCGCCTTATATAGGGTCCGTTTTCTCCCTCACTCTCCGCCAGGGCAGCAGGTGCGAGTAGCAAACCGCCGCGAAGTGCGTTGCAGCAAAGACCGCCGCGTCGTAGCCAGAAGTGCGTCGTAGCCATGGTTCTCCGCAGTTAGGCCCTGCCTCTCTCCCTTTCAAGTGCGATGTAGCCAAAGTTCTCCGCAGTTAGGTCATGCCTCTCTCCCCTTCCGGAGCGCACGAACCCACACGCACACACACACGTCCCGTTGACGTCACGGACGCGTTGAGACTCGTTTCGGGCAGGCCCCGACAGGCGGGCGACTGTCCTGAACAGATCGTGACTCGTTTCCGCAGCGTTGAAACTCGGAAGAAGGTCACCGAAGGTTCCATTCTTAACAGCCCCTCCGGGGCCAGGGAAACCTCGAATGGCCGGTGGTACAATCGCTGGCCTGAAGAGATGGGCTTGGAGTAGGCCTTGAGAAGACACTGCAAGCACTAAACAAACTCCCAAACCTCTTACAACGGAGGCATTAGCGGAAACGTCCCCCACAACACCACGCCACACCGCAGTCAAACGCTCGGAATTCGCCAGAGACCCGCCAGACTGGATTACGGATTACCAAAATTTGGTACAATTCCGGGTATCGAGACCCCCTGTCGCCAAAAAAATCTCATTTTTCCAACGAGGTCACTATGAACAAAATACAAAAGACAAAACTTCTTCGCAATTTGTGAGGTCATTCTGGGTTTTTAACAAAGTGCCCCCACTTTGTTCCTCATTCCCGTGGATGACGAAGACCTCCGAGATCATCCCTACTGTTTTTGGTGATATCAGAAAAATCTGCTCAACCCATCGGCATTGCCTTAAATTTTCCTTTCCTTTTTTTTTACCCTGAAGTCATAGTGATCGATTTTCACGTGATTTCTAGACGTGAAAATGCGGTCCTTATAGCGCCGATAAAACAATCCGCCTTTTTCATGCCCCGTCACATTGGTCCTAGCAATCTCCTGAGCTGTACCGCGAAACCCTCACACACTAGGGTCGCTCTTCTGCTCGACTGTCAAAGACACTCTGTCTACTCGTAGCAGAGGGCCAAAGTTACGTGACGCCGGAGCTACGAGAGATCTTTCACTGATCCCGTCTTCCTCCGCCTTTTTCGCCGGCGCGTTGGGACAGCGTACGCTTTCTAGTGCTACGAAGTCAAGTGTTCTACAACCTGGTCCCTCTCAACCCGGTTTTCTGCCTCCAACTCTGGGAGTGCTTGCTCCCCGTCAGCTGCCTCTGGCTCTGGATCACTCGTCAACAAAGGGGCGACCTGACGCGATTTGGACCTCGTACACGACTGAACTAGCCCTTCTCCCAGTTGTTGACCCCTTTCGCGCAGCAGGAAATCTGACCGGTTAGAAAACAAATAAGGATACTCCAACGGGACTGTTTGCGAGACAGCCGCCTCGGTTACTAGCTCTCCGAACGGGCCAGTTATCTTTACTGTCGCCATAGGCAGACAGACACTGTGCTTTTAGAGCAGCTGCTTGATCCAAACTACCTTTCCAGTAAAATCGGATGGCGTTACATACGACGGATGAACAACGTACATCGTCGCTGCACTGTCCCGAAGCACCCTGCACGGCTTTCCGTTTACCTGGAGCTCGTGAAGATAGGGACGAAGAAGCTTCAGGTCCTTGTCACTACCGTTCACGTACGAGAACACAGCCTGCGGTTTCTTACATCTGGCCGCTGTGTGTCCCGGCTCCTGACAGTTGTAGCACAGGAGCGGCTTCCTTGCCTCGAACTGCCCTGCTTGGCTTTTCCGCGCCTCGTCTCCGTTCGAGTGTTCTGAGCTCTTTTCTGGGACCTTTTGTCCTGCTTCGGGCTTCTCGGGCCCGTTTTCTCGCGATCCGTTTCCCTGTCGGAAGGTCTTGCGCTGATCGCTCCGGCCGGGTTCGCTTTCCTCTCCGCTCAGCTTTCTACGTGTTGCGTACTCTTCGGCTAGCTCAGCGGCCCTTTCGACAGAGTCGACTCCCACCCTGTCCTGCACCCAGAGCTTGACTGACTGCGGAATGCTACGAAAGAACTGTTCGAGGCACACACACTCGACTACCTTGTCTCGGCTTTCGTACACTTCCTCGCTCTTCAACCATTCTATCAGGTTGGTTTTTAAGCCCGTACGCGAATTCCGAGTAGCCCTCGCTGCTCTTTTTAGATGCGTTTCTAAACCTTTGACGGAACGCCTCGGCAGAAAGGCGGTACCGTTTCAAAAGGCTGGACTTCACCTTGTCGTAGTCGTCCGCGTCTCCAGCACTAAGGCGCGCGACAACCTCTGCAGCCTCGCAGGGCAACAAAGTCAAAAGCCGTTGCGGCCACGTTTCTGGGGCGAAGCTCAACTTATCACATGTCCTCTCAAAGTTCACTAAGAACAGGCGAACGTCTTCCCCAACTTTAAACGGCTGCAGGAGCTTCTTCATTTGATACGACTCGGTCTCACTTGCTCGTACCGGAGCCCCAACTCTACTGTTCTGCGAGTTTAATCGCTGTTGTTCAATTTCGAGCTCTAGCCTTTTCAGCGCTCGCTCCTGGTCTCGTTCCTCTCTCGCTGCAGCCTGCGCTCGTTCCTCTCTCGCCGCAGCCTCACTTTTAGCGTTCTGAAGTAGTTCCCACGCAATTTTAATTTCCTCTGCTTCCGCGCTCTCTGAAATTGCTTTACTGATCTCAGATTTCTTCATCTTTTGCTCCACCTCCACACCCAATTCTTCACATAAACAGAGTAAATCTGTTCTCAGTAACCTCATTAGATCCATGATCGCTGCCTTTTAGCTTTGGCTTTGTTCTAAAACTTGTCGCGAGGTTGCACACAAACCTAGCGCACGAGTCAAAACCTAAGGATTCCCAGCAGTTCAAAATTAATTACCCATAATCTGAAGCCTGGCGAATCTCAAAGCAAAGTCCAAACGCTCACCCACAGATGTAGCACGATGTCGCATGGTCCGATCCCAACCGCTGCCAACCAGTTGGGGAGAGGCGGAGTTTAAGCCGCACGTCCGGAGGCTTCCTGGCTCGTGACGACGACCATTCCCCGAAGTGAAGAACCCAGAAGTCCAGTGGAGGTGGGAGATTTGGTAACGTAACGAACAGTTTAATTACATGGTTGCGATACAGTCATCAAATCCGAGAGAACAACGGAGCAGCCTCACGCTCCGCCTTATATAGGGTCCGTTTCCTCCCTCACTCTCCGCCAGGGCAGCAGGTGCGAGTAGCAAACCGCCGCCAAGTGCGTTGCAGCAAAGACCGCCGCGTCGTAGCCAAAAGTGCGTTGTAGCCATGGTTCTCCGCAGTTAGGCCCTGCTTCTCTCCCTTTCAAGTGCGATGTAGCCAAAGTTCTCCGCAGTTAGGTCATGCCTCTCTCCCCTTCCGGAGCGCACGAACCCACACGCACACACACACGTCCCGTTGACGTCACGGACGCGTTGAGACTCGTTTCGGGCAGGCCCCGACAGGTGGGCGACTGTCCTGAACAGATCGTGACTCGTTTCCGCAGCGTTGAAACTCGGAAGAAGGTCGCCGAAGGTTCCATTCTTAACAGGGTACTCCGGTTCGTTTGTAAACATGAGTTGGTCAAAAGGTCCCCTTCGCTGCCCAGGGAGCGCCATGAAAGGGGATTTGTCAGAACTTGTTTTGGGTGGTACAATCTTGAGCGTCTCAAAATGCCATACAACCCCGGATATATCTTCCTGCTACAGGAGGCGGACCGCCTCATCGAATCATTCTGGGCCAAAGTGATCCAATTCATCAACCTTGCGCAAGCAAAGAACTGCCGGGCGGTGCACAGTCCCCAACCATACTCTCGGACACGGAGTTGTTGACCAGTACCATGAACCTCCTGGCCAAGGGACCCTAGTGTGCTCCTGACGGGCACTTTTCAAGGGTGTAGCAGCTCGCTGCTGCACACCAAGTCGAGGCAACGATACCAGAACAAGATCAACAGCAGTTCCCAAGAGCTGCTGTCCAAGCTGTCTGCAGCCGGCCGGCACCTCGCCCTTGTGGAAGGTTCTCACAATTCCTTCACAATTCCGTGAAGGAATTGTGAGAAAAGAACCTCACTCTACCGCAGGCAGACAAGACAGGGGAGTTTTTGTTCTCGAACGGGGAACCTTCCAGGAAAAATTCTCCACTGCCCTAAACAAGAATTTCGTCAAACTGCGAAGACGACCTTCGGGTGGGCTACGAGCCAAAGTGAAAGAACTTTGTGAGAAACATAACCTCCAGAAGCTAAATAGTTCCGTGGGCTCCCCTTCCAAACAGAACCTTTCAGTATTCTTCTCAGCAAGAACCCACAAGCCTGAAATTCCCCTAAGATCCATAGTTTCGGAAAACGGGTGCTGGCAGAAGCATCTCGCCAGGTACCTCCAGAACCACATCTCGATCCTCGCACCACCTCAGCCATTCAGGATTCCAAGCTCACAGGCGCTAGTCTCCGCGATCTGCCGCCTCCACGAGACGACGCAGCCCATCTCGATGTTCTCTATGGACGTAGAGGGCATGTATTATAGTCTGAACGTCCCGTTCCTTGTGCAGTGTGTCGCCGACACCATCGAGGAGCACGGGCTTCCAGCCTTCCAGAACAACTGCGGTGTATCATCGCAGGCTTTTCTGAAACTTCTCCAGCTTTACCTCCGGTCAACACTGGTCGAGCACAACGGGAAAGTGTTCAACCAAAAAGCTGGAGTCTGCATCGGATCGTGTCTGGCCCCGAGTCTCAGCGACATTTATCTCTCCGTGGTGGACCGAGGCATCCAGCGACATCTGCAAACCGAATCCCTGGACTGCGAAGTGTTCAGGTACGTCGATGATTATCTCATCATTCACCATAACCACGCAACTCCAGAGGCTATCATCGAGGCATTCAGTGCCTCGCCTGGGCACCTAACATTCAAGAGGGAAGACCCTACGGAAGGCGAACTGCAGTTCCTGGCGGACCGCCTCCAACCTTCCAAAAAAGGCGTGTGCTCGTCTTTCCAACAACGTACAAGCAAGCCGGTGCTTCCATTCTCAAGCGCACACTCAAAGAACGTAAAATCCGGCATAGTGAGGTGTCTGCTTTCCACGGCGTGCACAAAGTTCTGCGCCCACCAGCGGGAGGCCAGACTAAGCCAACAGTGCGCACGGCTTCGGAGGGCAGGCTACCCAGCAGATTTGATTTTGGCTACCGCGCAAAAATTGGCTACAAGCCCCCGAGCCAGGCCAACCGCCGAGACTTCGTCCGTCACCAGAAGACCAGCCTCTATTCCATACATCCACACATCTCACCGCCTAAAAGCTCTCACCTCAAAATACGACACAAAAGTGCTTTTCACATGAAACTCGAGACTCGGCGACATGTGTAGGGCCGTCAACAGAGAGGGACCCCCACAACCCAGCTGCACCAAAAAACACGCAAGCAAGTTCACCGCCTGCATGACGGAGAAAGTGTACGCGATCCCCCTGTCCTGCGGGGCCAGGTACATCGGGCAAACGGGGCGATGCCTCATCGACCGACTCCACGAACATCAAATGGACGCCGAAAGAGCTGCTTCGGATTCTCAGCACCCGATCGTCATTCACGATCGTCATTCCTAATTTCGCCGGCACGACAGCCATGGGAGGCCACTGCGAGCGAGACGGGAGAGAAATAATTGAGGCCTATCGGATAGCAACAAGTTCACTAAACACAAGCACCCTTTCCATTTCGCTCTCAAGAAAGGAGATTATCTTTCTGAGGCCCACAATGGAAGCCGAACGCTGGCTACGTTTACATGGATGCGACTGCACCGCATCGGATCAAGTTAACGAATCGAGTCGGTCCATGTAAACAACTCGGATCGGATCGGATCGGATCCGATCCGATCCGCTGGGACGGGGTGGTTTGAGATGGTCAATCCGAATCGAGACTCTCCATGTATACGCTAGGATCGAATCGAGTGCTCGAGCGAGGGATTAGGGGAGCTTTGCTTTGCATGCCGCTAGGCAAACCGGACACCTCGGAAACAATCTGAAGGTCACGAGGTTTCCGTTGTGATCCTTTGACACGAGGTGCCGCTACTGATCAATCCGAATCCATGTAAACGCAGTGGTTGAAGTGGATCCGATTCGCTAACTGGATCGGATGCACTGCTGTCGCATCCATGTAAACGTAGCCGCTGATAGACTAGGCAAGGCGACAAGGTCACCAACAGAAGCGGCCTTTCCTTTCATTCCGTTATCTCGCACGTCCAGTCGAGTCCCCCTTCCCTCCTCTCCCTTCCTCATTTGGCAACCTCCTCACTTCCTCCGCTTCCTCTCCTTCCCCGAAGATTTCCCTTTCACGTACTCCCACGGAGCGGGCGGGCTTTGAGCTTGAAGCCGAAAATTAATGTTGTTGAACTTGAAAGATTGTCCTGTCGGTATCGTCCCTTATGTGTCTCCACTTTCTAGATGTTTAAAAAGCACCGACACGCTCAAATAGTACAAGTTACAATCGTGCCTACTCGGGTGCGGACCGCAAGATCACGAAGTAAATAAATGAAAAAGAAGAGACAACTCTAATGAAAAACACAAACGGCAATCCTAATGTGCCGCCCCTTCCCCCGACGTGGTGCTTCGTTTAATCCCGTCTTGGTGGTCGCCGGAGACCCCGCGGCGGGCTCCTTTGTGCTCAAGAAGTGTCCCCCTCGTCCCGAGCACTTTCTCGGGCGGCCTTGAGCTGCTTGGAGCGCTCGCCGGCTCGCCTCTTCGGGGTTTTTCTTTCCCTTTCCGCCAGTATTTTTGTTTAAGTTTGAGAAAATAAAGGAGTCTTCTCTGTGAGTCCAAGCCGAAAAGATGTGTGTCCCTACTGAAAAAAAAAACATTTGGTGCCTATATGAAAGTAAACGGGTTCATACCGTTAACAGTTTAGCCATACCGGCCACCAGTTTGTCAAAGGGGTCGCCCGTATGGCTCAAAGGGGTCCCCGGTATGAGCCATAACGGTCACCTATTTGGGCAAACAGGTCACTTCTTTGGCAAACGGGTTAGTTTTCTGGGCAAATGGGTCACTCCTTTGGGCAAAGTTGTCGCACGTTTGCTCAAATCGGTGACCATGTTGCACAGACGGGTGGCCGGTGACCGGCAGGCTGTACTGGTTTAATCAAACGGCTCTCCGGAGCCCGTTTAATACTGAACGTACAGGTCGGGGGCTTGGGGACGCCAGTTTCAGCAGTGGCAGCCTGTTTCGGGAAAGCCGGGAGCGCCGGTTCATCGATTTACGATCGTCCGCGTAATGCAAGTAATTATATTTATATTTTGATTGAGCTGATGTTCGCTTATACTGTAACAACAATAAACATTTTTTTTTACGTAAACATGCGACGTTGCCGAGCCGATATTTTTGACAGAATTTTAAAACTTTGGCGTTCTTTGTTGCTTCAATTTACTTTCAATTTACTAATCTCTCTCGCAGAGGACGCGACCGCGTGAAAGAATATACTTCTTGACTCCGTTTCGCCTCAATTCAAGACTCAGCGAAGGTAACGCGTGAACACGTGGCTGTACGAACATCGAGCATTGCGAGAGCAGGCCCGCTGTTGCAGCAGTCAAATTTCGAGCTCGCGCTGGGTGCTTTTTTTCGCTCGGGCGCAAACCGAGCTTCAGGCCGGCGCTCGCCACTTCCAGATTTCAAGCGCGCTAAAAAAATTCGCTTGCTTTCCGAGGCTGCAAACGCGGCACAGTCAACTTTCTGTTGCAATTCGAAGAGAGGAGGAAAGCGCGTGTACAGCGGTACAGCTGTTGGTGCACCCTCTCCCCTAGCATTAACTGCAAAAAAAAAAAAAAACTAACCGCGAGTTTTTTTGTTTTTTTTTATAGAAGGGTGGGGTGCGTCCCGGTGTCCTTCGCCTTGACCTTGCCCCCTTCCTCCTCTCTGGTCAGCTCTGTCACGTGACCCGCAGCAGCGCGCGAGCTACACACTGATAAGCATCGAGATCCGGAACAGCGCGCCCAGCCGCCGCTTTTTTCTTTGTCTGCTTGTTCTCAGTTGCAGTTTGAACTTCGCTCGACCTACCTGCTTCGATCTGTCGTCTAACCCTGCGGTCTTATTAGGATGTCTCGCGACAACGTATTGGATGTCCACCAAAGCTATCAGTGTTCGAAAAGTCCTATGCGTATATCGGCAACAAGCGACTCTTCAAAGAAGTGAGGAATTCTTGCGGTTTGGTTGTGTTCCGCAAGTGACAGCTTGTGCGCCGCATCGTGTTGAAACTTCAAGGAGCCTTCTTTCTCGTTTTTGTGTTTGTGTGGTTGTCCTGCTTTGGCCGTGTCGACTTATATTTGGGATTACATCTTTCAAGTCAGCTATTATTATGGTGAGTGCACTGCAACCTGCTTGTTGGCAACGATTGACCGTTCTTTTACGCGTACTCTTCCAGATTATCTATAGAATTATGCAGCGTCTAATGTCGCGGCAGCCGGGAGAATAATTTTTCCCAAAGTCTGCCATATAGTCTGAAATTACCTCGGCAGTATAAGAGTGCCTCTTCACATTTCAGAGAACGCTTGCACGTTTGTACTTGTCTACGGAATAAGTTGTAATAAACTTCTAGGCGAATTGAAAACGATCTTTTGAGTCTGTTTTCCTGTCCATTTGCAAGCACCTGCGCGAGCACGATTTTTTCCACGTGTTTCCTCCATGTTAGAAATAGGTCTATGAGTTTCGGGACGTCTTAAATAAGTTTAAGATAACCAACCTTCCAGCCGATACCCATTTAGGGCTAGCGAATAAATTGTCTATCCGAATGGCGCATTCAAATGTGTGGTCACGTGCCTGGTCGAACGGGCACCCGTATCAAACGGGCACCAGTATCAAACGGGTACCCGTATCCCATAATCACGTTTGATCCAAACGGATCGACAGGTTTGCCACCCATTTGATTCAAACGGGCGACCAGTTTCCCACCCGTTTGAATTTCAAATGTTTTTTTTCAGTAGGGGTTGGTGCGCTTTCCTGACTTCAGACGAGCTTGGTCTGGTAGCAAAGCAACAAAGAAAGCTAGTAATTATTACAGTTTTGGTGCCGAAAACCGAGAATTAACGGCCAGATCATGCCTACTACTAGCCAGGGCCGGTTTGCTCATCTTGCGGCCGCGGCAGCGGCTGCGGCCAAGAGGGATTTTTCTGTCACGTGACCAGCTCCTTGGGGACAATGAAGTAAGTACCTAGCGTCCCTGCCTAATGGCGCAGAAATCCGTATCGCTTCAAGCACAAAAGCTTAATTTCGCACGCAGAAACTGACTGCAGGAACTTTCAACTGGAGTCCAATTGACCGCACCTTCATACTGTAGGAGCGGCAGGTAAAGTTCCGGCCAGGGAGGGTAAATATGAGTCAAAATAAAGAAAAAAAACCACGCAAGATAAAAGCGGTTGCAGTACATTTATATGCCTCCGCCAGCGCCGGCGGCTCGCGCTTTCTTTTGTGGTCGAGAGGTTTGAGCGTCGGTACTTCTCGTCGCGGCGTGAAGGTTCCGGGTTCAAATCGCGCTAGGAACTGCTTTTTTTTTTCTTTGCGTAATTTTGCGCATGTCTCACTTTTTAATTGTGATCCTTTTTACGAATCATCCACTTGCACTACTGCGCCTTACACTGTTTTTACAGTTAGTCCCGCCTGTTCAATTGAAACACCGGGAAGAAAAAAAAAAAGATCAAGGCAAGTTAACGCGCTAATCCAATCGTTTCATAATGTTCATTAAAAGGAAACCAAGGTAACAACATCGGTATGGCTTTCACACCAACGAAGCCGAAACAAGCATCCTTTCCCCAGCAACTACAATTTTATGTGTTTTTAAATATACAACGATCTTGCTACGACTCCTTTCAATAACAGTAAACGCCTATTTAGTACTGATAAAAACTGCAGTTGTGACAATTAAAAAAAAAAAAAAACTTCCACAAAATAAGCAAAAAGAAAAAAAAAAGACTAGCAGCTCTGGATGCATTAATTGAGCGAAATCCTACAGGCAAGGCGGCAAGTCAAACGTCTGAGAAAGTAGTAAAACCGAAATAAAAGAGATCATAATTTTACTTGCATGGAATGTGATAAAAGGTATATTTTTACTCTTTACATTTGGCTGTGGCAATTGTTTTGTAATATTAACACATTACTTGTTGAATTTTAGTTAGAATAGCAGACGATCGCAACCGAATTCAAAAATGAATCAGGGGTCGACATCGCAAACCATTTCTCTAACGCAAACACCTAAACTTACTTTGTATCAACAAATGGAATTAATTGGAGCAGTTGGAAAACGGAAACAACACATTCTAGAGAAATTCAGCAGCA
Organism: Ixodes persulcatus; assembly: GCA_013358835.2. Classification (NCBI taxonomy): domain Eukaryota; kingdom Metazoa; phylum Arthropoda; class Arachnida; order Ixodida; family Ixodidae; genus Ixodes; species Ixodes persulcatus. The sequence continues at coordinate 1,066,027 of JABSTQ010010847.1, forward strand.
CAGTTACCTGGCGAACGAAGAGACGGGCATGCGAAGATATTGTCAACTTTCCGCGGAGTGTACGGCAGATGCAGAAGGCGTGGCGGAAATTGGGAAAGAAAGCCAGAGACATGCATGCGCTCTTCCGAGGTCATGAACAACGAACTGGTGAGTCAGAACTACCCGCCCAATGATTTTATAGAGCTCATAGGGCCTTGTCTACATTCTTAGTGGGAGTGCAGTCAAATACAAAAAAAAAGAGAGTTCCTGGCGTGATTTGAACTCGAGACTTTCACGCCGCGACGAGAAGTACCGACGCTCTAGCCTCTCGACAACAGAAAGCGCGAGCCACCGGCGCTGGCGGAGGTATATAAACATACTGCAACCGCTTTTATCTTGCGTGGTTTTTTTCTTTATTTTGACTCATATTTACCCTCCCTGGCCGGAACTTTACCTGCCGCTCCTACAGTATAAAGCGGCGGTCAATTGGACTCCAGTTGAAAGTTCCTGCAGTCAGTTTCTGCGAGCGATATGAGGCTTTTGTGCTTGAAGCGATACGGATTTCTCCGCCATTAGGCAGGGACGCTAGGTACTTCATTGTCCCCAAGGAGCTAGTCACGTGGCAGAAAAATCCCTCTTGGCCGCAGCCGCAGCCGCGGCCGCAAGATGAGCAAACCGGCCCAGGAGGGCGTCGACCGCCTGAAGCGAAAGAGGACTACCCTGCGAGCCGCCACAACAGAGATCATGAACGAGATTGGCGTCCTGCTGGCCACAGATCCAACCGACATCGGTGAGCTCGAAGAAACATTTGATACTGAAGGAGGCTTCCCTGCAAAGAGCTGGACAAGGAAATCGAGCCATCTGTCGAATATGATGCCTTAGAAGAGGAGATTTCTGGCGCGGAGGGGTACGCGGAACGGATCAGCGTAACTAAGACACAAGTCCACCACAAGCTGAAAGGCCAAGAATTGCGGAACGACAGGGCGTCGGGTTCTTCGACGCAGGGCAGTGGCTCCGGACAAACTCCAGTTGACCACGGCCTACTCCCTACAACAGTAAAGCTTCCGAAGCTTTACTGTTGTGCTTTTTTGCTTCTTTGAATAAAGTAATTATGACAGCAGTGTTGTTGTCAAACTTATCATTATACCCTTTTTTGTGAGTAAAGCAACACCCAGTCTGCAGGTGCTCTGGTATCACACCACAACAAAACCTTGTCACACGAGAACACCATATTGCTGGTGTCACACCAACACACCAGATTTCTGGTGTCACACCAGAACACCAAATTGCTGGTGTGAAAATGTCCCAAATCACATCTGTGAAAAATCTGGTGTAACACGAAGTCACACCAGCCCTCGGCCTGGTGTATTTTTCACTAGGGAAGAGACGCGGTTTCACGCGTTCTAAAGAAAATGCGAAAAAAATCAGGACGCTAGTTATTTTGGTCTCACGACGCAGAGATAAGTATAGCGTAGTCCCTAGCGAGGGCGTCATGAATCTGGCACTTTTGATTGTCTTGTGGCGTTGTTTCTTCAGAATTACACAGAAAGATAAAGTCTCGGCGAAGGCGCTATAAGTAGTGCGAGGCACGGTCAGGTAAGTTAGTACCACCCAAAGTAAGGGCGCGACAGTTTGTTCTAATCTTCAGCGCAGGAGGTCTTTCTCGGGCTAAACATAAGCAAATTCTGTTCCGCTTAATCTTGTTTTCTTTTTTTTTTAACGTCGGATTTGAGGCGGTCAAGAAATAGAAATACCTTGCCGGCATAGCCGATTCACAAAGGACACTCCTGAAACTCAACCAAAAACGGTGTCACGTATGGCATGTCAGGATGGTGTCGGCGCGACCCTAGTGAAAAATGCACCAGGCCGAGGGCTGGTGTGACTTGATGTTACATCAAACTTTTTCACAGATTTGATTTGGGACATTTTCACACCAGCAATCTGGTGTTCTGGTGTGACACCAGAAATCTGGTGTGCTAGTATGACACCAGCAATCAGGGCCGGCTTGCAAGAAGCAGCGTCTCAGCTGAGACTGGGTGAAAGAAACCACTGCCAAAGCCAGCGCACGAGCTGAGCGGGACTCAAACTTCGTCTCAAGACGCTCGCGCGCCTCAGCCTTTGCAGTGCTTTCTTTCACCCAGTCTCAGCTGAGACGCTGTTCTAGCAAGCCGGCCCTGGTGTTCTGATGTGACACCAGCAATCTGGTGTTCCGGTATGACATCAGGTTTTGTGGTGGTGTGATAGCAGAGCACCTGTTGACTGGGTGTTGCTTTGCTTCACAAAAAGGGTACAATGATAAGTTTGACAACAATGCTGCTGTCATAATTACTTTATTCAAAAAAGCGAAAAGGCACAACAGTAAGACTTTGGAAGCTTTACTGTTGTAGTTAGTTGGCCGTGATCAACTGGAGCTTGTCCGGAGTCACTGCCCTGCGTCAAAGAACCGAACATTCTGGCGTTCCGCATTTCTTGGCCTTTCAGCTTTCGGTTGTCTCGTGTCTTAGTTACGCTGATCCGTTCCGCGTACCCCTCTGTGCCAGTTATCTCCTCTTCTAAGGCATCAAATTCGACAGATGGCTCGATTTCCTTGTCTAGCTCTCTCGGGGAAGCCTCCTTAGGTAAAATAATATGAAATCTTTCGTCGAGCTCACCGATTTCGGTTGGATCCATGGCCAGCAGGACGTAAATCTCGTTGATGATATCTGTTGTGGCGGCTCGCACGGTAGCCGTCTTTAGCTTCAGGCGGTCGCCGCCCTCCTGGCTCGTAGTAGGCATGATCTGGCTGTTCATTCCCGGGTGTCGGCACCAAAAACTAATAATTGCTAGCTTTCTTTGTTGTTTTGCTAACAGACCAAGCTCGTTGGAAGTCAGTAAAGTGCACCAACACACATCTTTTCGGCTTCGACTCACAGAGAAGGTTCCTTTAGTTTCTCAAACTTCAACAAGAATACGCGGAAAGGGCAAGGGCCCCGAACAGGCGAGCGCTCCAAGCTGCTAAAGGTCGCCCGGGAAAGTGCTGGGGACGAGGGGGACACTTCTTGAGCACAAAGGAGCCCGCCGCGGGGTCTCCGGCGGCCACCAAGACGAGAGAAAACAAGGCACCACGTCGGGGGAAGGTTCGTCACACAAACTAATCAAAAACACGCTCGCGGGTGGGGGGAAAAGTCAACAGAAATACAACACTGGTTTCACATCAAACTGCGTGGTGTGCACACCAGGCTGCCTGGTGGGAACATGAGCCCATGTGGTGTGACACCAGACTCTCCTGGTGTGCCCACCAGGCTGGTATGCGGGTGCACCAGCATTTCTGCTGGGTACTCAAGGTTGGTATGCTCGATACACCAGCATGCATTGCTGTTGGGTACGCCAGGCTGGTGTGCTCGATACGCCAGCACTGTTGGTTGGTACACCAGATCTTCTGGTGTCATACCAGGATTCTCTGATGTCACACCAGGATTGCCTGGTGTATTTTTCATTGGGGGATCCTTCCCATTCTTGGCAGATATTAGCTGGACCAAAATTGTCTTGGCAACAATATTTTCGATTTGAGGCCAATATCGGCGCAATACTGTGTGCTGCCTGGGTTGTATATTTCCTCGTCTTCGTTCATCTTTTGCGAACGGAGAGGAGTTTTTAAATCGAAGTTGAACTGATATAACTGATACACGCGCCACACGTAATTTTCGGCTCGTGTCAGGCGGAGAGTTCGATCGAAGTTGCAAGAACTATTCCCTAGCACTTCGTGTGGAGATTAATCATACTCGGTTTTAGTACCGCCGTACATCAGCAGCAGTTTCACCAGAGCAATAAACACGAACGGCTATGACATCAGGGGTGTATTCGACTGCAACACCATTGCGCCCCTTTCACGCCGTGCGAATGAAGGGTGTAAAATTCGCCCATACATCAGTTTGACACGATTTCAGACACCATTGCTATATATGGGGCGTAAGAAGGACGTGCAAGGGTGTAAATGATCGGCACACCCTTATTACATCCATCGATTTTCAGAAATCGTGAGAAACGGGTTTAAGAAGGGTGTTTTTCTAACTTACACCCGTTTTACACCCTTTTTACACTATTATGAGTGTTACAATGGTTAGTGTGTGGTGTCTTTATGTGAAGAAGGTCCATTGATTCCAACGTGAAACAGCAGTCAATCTCAATTTCATCCCGCGTCGGATCTCACTTTGCTGCGGCGCTCGTTGCGTAGCAGACGATAAACTATTCTTTCTTCGGTCCGTTAGCAGACGACGTACGGTGCTTTCTTGTTTTATATCCGTCTGCAAATGACCCTTCGTAGCAGAAAAACTGCGTTCTTCGCTCGCGTTAGCAGATGAACCATCTACGAAGGCTATCTTCGCTCGCTCTGCGAGAGTCGAATTTGATCTCGCTCTCAATCTCGGAGGGACCGAAATCAAACCCCAGGGATGCTCGTTATTCGACACATGATGGAAAATGTAGTCCGAAATATATAAGAATTTTGTTTTTATTCGCTGATAGGTTAAGGAACGCTAGACACGCTGTGTCTCCGGCATCGTATTGTCGCGTCTGCAGCTACCGAGATTACGGTATCAGGCAATGAGAACTTTGAAGAACGAATCGCGAAGCAAGAAGAGTGATTATTATTGGCGTACCTCGCGTTTCTTCAGCAGTCAGTGACCATATTTTTCATATAGCGTTACTGTGTTATAATTTTCTAAAGGCCGTTCTAAAAATAGAATACACATCTTTCAAGTGAAACGGGCTTCTAAAACCTACACAATATAAATACCCGAAATTGAACAGAATGTGACTCCGGAACACACTCATGACATGATCGATAATCTGCAAAAACATTTTGAAGTATAAGTTTACTACTAAAGCAGAAAGGCAAAAAACGTTTCCTCGTGTATATATTCGTTCTTTTCTAGTTTAATAATTGTCTCCAGGAATGCTCTGCTTTTCACCAGATTTGTCCACAAAAGCTATCACGAGGATGACCCGGAATCATCAACTGCATCAACATCATCAACATCATCAAAACAGATAATGATAATATTGGTGATGACGTTCAACATCAGCGATAAGATTCGAAGTGCATGTCGGTGACTCATGCCTACGTCATGAGTCACCGAGACATACGTGCTTTATATGTCGGGTGCAAACCTACACATTGAACTGGTTGCCACGTTCCATACGAAGCACCTACGTGTGTGTGTGTGTGTAGGCGTTGTAGGTGGAAATTGGGGGAAAAAGGGAGAGCCAACTATGTACGCGCACAGGCGCATTTGTCACTGGCTCAAACCTCCTAGGTCCCGGCGATTCGAAGCGTAAAAAGACGTAAGCTTCTGTAACATAACATACGTAAGAAAACGACACTGCGTAAACGGTCCTTGCCCATCAAGCTCTTTAGGATTGCCACCTATCCTATGCCCCTCAAGTCGTATCTCGGTGTGTAATGTGAGTCCATTTGGACACTTATGCAGCCTAATCTATGAGATCTTCAGTTTTTCAAGTTTTACGAGTTCATGGCTACTAGAACTGCCTTTAAGGCTTACTTGGAACCTGCCATCACCGCTTTTATTCACTTTTTTTTTTTTTACGTTTTCTGCCGAACCTCAAATAGCATGGTCAACACTAACGCTCTATATTTCTTTTAAATCGGTCTTGACTACTGACTTTCAGATTCGCGTGATTAACGTGAGATAAAAGAAATAAGAATACTGTAATATATTTTTGCAGAAACCAGTCAAAGACATCGTAACTCATTGTAAGTCTTTAAAAGTGCACTTTCGCAATGTTACCTAAGTCTGCCTGCGACCAGGTCCCGAACTTGCCCACTCACTCCTTTGATTATATTAGTTAGTCTGCGTGCGATCTGCGCTTTTCGTAAAGATATTTTATATGGGGCTTGGAAATTCCACTCGTTAGCTCAAAGATTATGTGAAGAGTTAGTACTTATATATTTATCAACTTAGGAAATCTAGAATGTTGCAACGTGTAAACGTGTTGGGCAGGCAATTATTAAAAATGAAAACACAAGTCGTTTTTATTTATTTAACACACACTTCTTTTGTTTATTTTTTCCTCAGAACTAAAACACCCACTAAAACAATCAGAAAACGAACACGATTAATTTTAGTTCTCAATTTATTTTCGAGCTTTTTGCGTTACAGCCGTAAAGCAGTCGAGCGATGCAAATTTCCCTTAAGCAACAACTTGTTTACAAGAGAGGGTTGCTTGCAGCGCTTTATTTTCACCTTCCTAATACTTCGAGCGGTATGTTCAGTATAGAAGAAAAATGTTTTTTTGAACGTAAAACTTTCCACACATATTGAGTTTTGCTTCTGCTCCTGCGAGCCAACAGTAGCTCTCACTTCAGTTTCTAATTAAACTTCACTTGCTCCAATCGCATCTAGGGCGTAGTAATGAGAGGCTAGTTTTTAGGATATTTTCAGAACAAAACATGATCAATTAGCATCCAAAATTGTGGCAGTTTGTGCATTGAATCCGGAAAACCGAATAAGCAAACTTGCGCAACTTTTTATGATATCGGCCCTCATGCGTTTAGTTCATCTTTCTGAAAATTATAAATGGGATTAAGATTTTTTTGCTTGATGTCCTCTAAAAAGTAATTTTTCGAGACAACTTTTACTTCTTGGTGGCCCCAGTCTAAACGCTCTTCCCCGTTAACAACTGAGGAACTTAAGACACTTAAATTATCCATTTTTTATATATGCTTTATCAGTGCTAGCTAACTAGCCAATAATTGCTTTAGAAGCATGTTTCGTTGAAGAAAGACAAAAGAAAGAAAGTAACACATGCGGCTTTGTGCATAATAGAACGAAACAAGATTGTGTTTCGGTGCGACCTGTCGGTGTCTTGAGGCAGAAACTATCGCATTTGTTTATGTCCGGCATTTTTTGAGATTATGGTTAAGCCATAATATCCCGGTACAAGGTATTGAAACAAATTTTGGCGGCTTTTTTATTGTTAAAATTACGACTATGTTGTGGCAGCATCACAAAGACACCAAATATTTGTTCGAAAAGTCACCAAAACTTTGTAAAATGATTACCAAATTGCGCCTTGTCGAAGTTCACAAACCTACTTGAAATGTCGTCCCGCTGGGCTGAAGTACCGCACAAAGCTCTGAGCACGATTATCTTGCCAAACTTGGCCAAACCTGGTTTCCTTTCTCGCCAGCGCCTATTAACTCCTGCGACTGGGGAATGAATCGAAAAAGGGGAGAGACGGAATGAGACCAAGAGGAGAAGAGGCCAGTGTAGGTTTTCGCGCAAGTTGCATTCCCCTTCATTTTCTCTAGTCTCGGGCACCTTGAACTTCGCCTCCTCTGGTCTCGGCAACATTGAACGGCAAGGATGAACAGAGTTATTATAATTTACGCCACAGGTTCAACTGAAGCCAGCGTGATGTCGCAAATTGAAGCAGACAGCAACCAGTCGAAAATTGGATTCCGGTAATGCATCTATAGGAAAAAGTTTGTAATTTTTTTTTACGTCCGCTTGATTAAGAGAGCAAATATCTCAAATAATTCATAAATACTAGGTAGCTTTCTGCATTTCTCAGTCAGGCAAAATAACTAATTGGTCAGTTACGGCGTTTGTTTTTTCAAATTATTTGCATTGAAAACGGTGCTAAAACGGCTCCATACATGTATTTATGTGCACTGTCGGACACTGTTAGAGGGAACACGGCGTCGGCGTATTTCAGCATGGGGGATATGCGTGCCAAGATAAAGAAGGACATCTGGAAAGCCAAGAGAGACGGCAAGAACTTCGCAGTAGCACTAAAACAGTAACTCCCTGTGGATGTATGATCAAAACAAAATGAATGTCACGTAATATATTCTGATTTTCAATAAGTAAGTACTGCTTTATTATTTCTGCTTTGCGCGAAGATGCGTATTGTACGTTCAAGACATCATCCGCACACTCCAAATCTTTGAGGACAAATGAACAAATGCCTGATAAAAGTTTCCATCATAGAAAATAATAAAAAGAGACACCTTTCATAGCCCACCTACTCTATTTTTTATGTTTTGAATGTTTTTAACCGCTCGTAATGATTCAAGACATTCATTTTTATATAGTGACAAGACTGGCATAATATCAATATATAAGCATTACTGGAATGCTGGCGAACCTTGAACACACTCTATATTCTTTTTGATTGTTATTTTGATTAAAATCATAGCTCGTTTTTACACACCTGCTGCGGAACACATGTTTGGATCAGAAAGAGGGCGAAGTTAAACACCATTCACTGATGCAGAAAAATGCGCTAACTAATGCAATTAAACTTTTACAGTGTCAATGAAGGCGCATATTATTTGGTACGACCCAAATAACCAAAGTGTTTTGTGTTATTTTCTTTCGAAGAGACAAAATGCACGCGCGTTTTCCCATAGGAATGCCCAGGAGCACCGCGAAGGTAGGCTTGTTGCTGTCTGCTCCACTTTGCGTCACGGAAGTCGCATAGACACTAGCGCCAGTTGAACCTCTAGCGTACATTGTAATAACTCTATGCAAGGATGTAACGCGTTTTCGCCACTAAGTGGCGAAGCTCATTGCCACGCCAGCCTCGCCGTAGAGTTGGTCGTGCCGGGACGAATGACGACACAAATGCATTCAAGACGTTAGATCCTCCGAGACACACCGCGCTCTCCAATGGCTGCTCTTCTAGTGCTTGCAAGAATCGGTCGATTAGAACAAAACATCTAACCATACCTTCCGAAATACAAGCGTGCAATTGTCCTTAACAGATACTGTTGATGATTTTGAACCTCTATCTGAACGTTATAGGTATATTTGAAATTTGATTTTAATATCCCTTTAAGGCAAGCGAAATAATGGTGTTTTGTTTTCTATTTACCAGGCCGATGAATTTATTTGTGTTTAGCAGAGAGGGTAACATTAGACGTTAAAAAGGCATGTAAATGCAGCATCAATATTAAAAACCTGTCAGCCACGTAGAATAGTAGAATATTAAAGATAGAAAAATACCGCCGCTCCTTGGATAAGAAAACATGAGGCGAAACTGAAATTTCCAACTTGCTTTGTTTCTTTATTTCTAGAGAAACATCATCATATTTTATTTCCAGATACTAAAGTTCAAAACGACAACGCTGGAATGCTAACAGATTCATATTCAATTTTATCTATTTTAATTATAAAAAATAAAAAAGTGTAATTCAGTACAATTAATGTAATGCATTCGTGTTTAAAAACCGTGGTTCTCAGAATGCATTGCGAATTAAATTTATATGTTTTAGCTTGACCAGTATTTTCAGAGGAACACATTTGTAGCCTGAAAGATAGGCACGCAGCATTTTGTTAGCAAAAACTGTCTTCTGGCATTTTAAAGTCATTTTTAACGCGCCTGCTGCGAAATGAAAAATAAGTAAAATTAAAGAAAAACAAGGCAGACCGATGAAAGAATTCTTTGATTTGGTGGTTTCACAGACCAATGCCCCGGCGCTGCAGTCAAGATAAGCGCCTTGAAAATCTCTGGGTTCAAAAAGCTTACTTTTTCTTTCATCAGAAAATGATACCAGACCATAATCTTTATTTTCCTAACGAATCTAAATAAAACGACTTTTCCTTTTTTTTTTTGTTTTACCGCATTTAGGTTGAACACGTCTCATGGAGATGGAAGCAGAGTCTTTCTTTCCATGGGGTCCGATAACTCGTGCATAGCCCTGATACTAATTTTAGAAAGTAAGCGAAGTAATCCGTGCAGTATTATGCAGCTGCCCTATTTAGAAAGGGTTCAACTGGACGAAGCAGCTAAGGACTCTCTTTCACTTCTTCTAATATTTACATTTATTTGGTTTATTTGTAACGTAGAAATGATTCAGTGCGTGGTGAGAATAATAAAAGTGAACGGCTCGGTCTAACCAGATTTCACTTTGTTGTATCTTGTTTTAAAAATACTTCGCCGAGAGTCTGGAAAAATGGGTATTAAATTCTTATCTGTACGTGTCAGGCAGATTTTGTGGCTTAAATATTATTGTTTCTAACCTTATCTGTATTCTTTGATATATAAAAAAATCACTATAATAAAAAATACAAATCGCAACTCAAGTCAAAGTTTAAGGTGAACGCGTCCTGGCATAACAAAATTTATAGCTTCTATGGAAAAACAAAATTATAAATCCTGCAACTTCCGTTGTATAGAAGACCAGGCCACATGGTTATAACAGATACAAAGTGAAAACACTTGTACAGTTGGCCAATATTTTAACAGAATCAAGCGATCGTCGACCGCCGGGACGGCCAGCGCCGTGCCGCGGAGGGGTGCGGCGATACGGGAGAGATTACGCGACTGCGCACAAAGCTTTTTCCGGTTCGATCGTCGTCTGCTAGGCTATTCCGTTGCCCGCACACAACCCCTGCTCCTTATCTGCTGGCAGAGCTAACCGCCTCTAAGCAAAAGATCTGAATAACGCTTGCTTGCGTGATACTGCTCTGGCGTATACTTCGTTTCACCTTCAGTCCGAACGCGGCCGATGTTATCAGCCGAAGGGCTAATCAAACAGCGCAAAAAGCGCAACGTCATGGCGTGCCCTCTGCGCTTGATAGGACGAGCCGGTGGAGGAGCGCGCACAGAGAGACGGCGAATACCCGCTGGTCCTATCAACTGCAGAGAGCACGCCATGACGTTGTGCCTCTTCGCTGTTTGATTGGCCCTTCGGCTCATAACATCGGCTGCGCTCGGACCGAAGCGGAAACGAAGTATAGCATAAACCGGTCGTCATTGCGCCACTGTTTATGCTGCGCCAGGCGAGTATCACGCCAGCGCGCGCTCTTCAGACATTTGCTCTAGCAGCAGTTAAGAGACGCAGAGAGAGAGAGAGAAAGAGAAGTGGGAGTTGAATGAACAGTGATGTTAATCTAACCGGCGGAAACTTTGAGCGACTTCCGGTTAGCTATTTGAGCGCCATCTCTTATCCGTTGGTATTCTATTATGAACTTCCGGTTTACGACGGAAATTTTATTTAATAGGATGAGACACCTATTATTGCTGCTGCTTGCAGATTAAAAAAAAATTATCCTGGTAGGGTGAAACAAATATTCTGGTTAGCTAAAGTTTCGCCCTCCTACTTTGTACTCATTGGTAGGTTGTTTTTCGTATTTTGACCGTTGAGAACAGTTGCGCGTCGGCTGCCGCGCTCGCGCATGCGTCGGCTGCTCGACGGTGCCCGTGCCAGCGGTGCTGTGGTGGTTTTCGTTTGCGGCAGCGGGCAGTGGCGTTGACCTGTTGGTTGTCGGTGTATATCGCCTACCAGTACGCCGATCAAACGGCACCTTGTCTATTGGTCGACTCAGTGGTGCTCTAATTCCGGTGGCCACAGATCTGCCAAGTTCTTTGGGTTCCCGAGTAACGAAAGGTAAATGCAGGCTCTGCTATACTTTTGGTTATACAATTTCGGATTGCCGAAAACTTGATTATGCATGTTTCATTACGATAGAGATATTGTAGAAGGTCAGAAGGGACAGGGCATTTATGTTAAGATGAGCGGTATGGGGGGGGGGGGGGGATCGGGATCGGCATTAACGCACCGCAGCTCGGTAGTACGTGCGTGGAGCAGCTCGCGCTGCAGAAGGAACCTGCGAGAGACTATGGCGGTCGAATCACTGTCGCTAAGTACTGCAAAGTTAAATGTGTGATTGCAGATGTGTGAATGCTTGAATAGTCGTTTTCGTGTAGATTTTATTACTTCGTTGTGCCGTGAAGTGAACGTTTTTTTTTTTTTATTCTGTATAAAAGCGTGCCTAATAAAAAGAAAACTTGCAAAAGAAGTTTGGACTTGTCCCCTGGCTGGCGATGTGCGCCCATCTTAATCCGCGAAACACCAGCGGCTGGGCGCACTTTGCATTCATTGATTCACGATCTAATGAGAAGTGGCTGTCACTGAACATGCACTGTTGCCGAGCCGATCTTAATCGAGCGACCCAAAATGCAATCGTTTCAGAAACGTCGGACATTCGCAGAAAAAGGTAAACGCACTTTTATTTTCTAAAAAAGATATTGCTATTACATTGTTTTGTAGAAGAACGAGACGGCGGCAATGGGCGCAGTTAACTCTTCTCTCAACATCGGCGACGTTAGGATGCAAGTTCGTTCGGAGTTGGAGGTCGCTCCGAACTCCGAACGAACTTTCATCCTTTTGTCGCAGAGGGTGAGAGAGGGGGAGAGGAGGGACAACACTTCTCACACCCTCCCCCATAACTTAGGGGTTACCATGACGACGGCACGCGTATTGTTTTGTTTATTTCTTATTGTTTTTGGAGAAACCCAACGCCCGTTAGGGGAGATTTGGCGCTGCCGTCTGCAATTGGATAAAGCACTGAATGATATTTCGTATTTTTACAAGTGCCGCCAATGTGTTGCATGATGGGATGCCCGTCCATTTTTGGCTCAGAAAGGTGGGGCCGTGGGCGGTGGGCCTACAGATGCAAGGCGTTCTAAAGACAATAAGCACTTGATATTCACGGTATGTTAAGGTGAGTACCTGTGACTACACTAATTATGTGCCCGCGGAGCTATGCGTTGCCAAGTGTTACGAGGTAGAAGCATTGCCGAGCCTGTGAGATTAGTAGCGCACCACGGCCTTGATATGACGCTTGCTGCTCGCGGTCTGGTCTTGTGTGACGAATAAAAAACGCCGACAGCCAGCGCACTTGCAAGGACAGTTTACCTAAACGGGACTCGAACGGTTCTCGGTGATCTGAATGCTCTGAAAATACGGCGGGCCGTGGGAGTATCCAGTGCTTCGTCAGACGACCTCGCTATCGAACCGCTGCGTCAGAGCCTCACCGCCTCTGCGTGAACACATGAACGGTCAGCGGTCGAGCGTGAGGTGTTCACTAGATAAACATCGCCAAGTTTAGTTCGCGCTTGACATAGGAACATGCAGGACACTATCTATTTATGAAGAAAAGTAAAAAAAAAACTGCTTGCTCGTACGAGGGGACGCAGATCAGGCAGTTTTCTGGTCGCTTAGCCGCCCCGCAACACGTCAGGTACGAAAACAAGATATTAATGTAACCCTTCAGAGTAATAAAACGTGACAATCTACCAGTTTTAAAGCGTTCGCGCCGTTTGTCTGACCGGGGCCGTACTTGGTGTTCGCTTGCACGTAGCTGGGTCGTGCTTTCGTCGTTAAGTAGGCGCCTTCGAGACACATTTCTAAGACACGGTGAGGAATAAATATATAACGCAGTTGTCAGGACTGGTAGCTCGTTAAACGAAATTTAAGCGCCGATCATGCGTGCGTGTTCGGCGAATCGCGGAAGCAACGAAGCCCCGTCCTCTTTGGTTGGGTTGTCAGGCGTAAAGCTGCAAAGTTTTTCTGGCATACTTTTAAGGCAGTGTCTATTCTGCCGGCAGCCGGTAGAATAATGTTTCCACAATACTACTGGCAGTCGCTTCCCATTGGCTGCTGATACCATGTGACGAATTTCCGTGATGTAGTACTCGTTTTGTTATTCTTTAGGCAGAATGATTTCCCTGAAATTCTAATGGCAGCTGCTGGTAAAATTGTTAAATAATCCTGAATTAAGTGGGAACTAGAAGTTAGTCTCTCTTCTCCTGGCAGCCAAAAAAAGAAATTCAACAGAATTTATGGAATATATTTCTCCTCAGGACGGCTGCAATTGTACTCTTGCACAAAAAATTGTTGATAGACATCTGGATCGGGTGGTCTGAATACAGTGCTTGTAATCTGTAGGGCTGTGAATTTTGCGAGGCCCTCACCAGTGGCAACCACCGCACCGTCGTCCTTAAAACTGGGGCTGGTCAAGATCAGCTTCAGCAATCTCAAATGAGCAAAACAACACGCGCACTCAAAAGCCGTAGAGCATGCACCCGCTGAAACCACAAATCTGTCATGCAAAAAAATAAACAAAGGCACAAACATTGCAAACATTACAGTTGCCTCTGTGATTGAGGGCAGTGTGGGCAGTCGGAGTTGTTGCAGGCGCCAAGTTTCAGGAAGCCAATGGGAGGCGACTGCTCAATGATTTGCGGAAAAATTATTCTGCTGACTTCCAGCAGAATGAATATACACTGCCTACTTTTAAACAGAGTCGGACAGCGTCTTGACAGATAACATGAGAGTCCGACAGCCCGCCCTCGTATTTATAAATAACCGAGTACTACCATTGCATGTATAAACACTACTTGGAGCTAGCAGACATATTGCAGGACCACATCATGCAGCTGTAGAAAGATATTCTTGAGTAAAGTTCAAGCTAAGGACCTTTGGAAGTATGAAAGAGACGCTGCTGTAGCTTCACGGGTACTACAAACACTCTCACTGTAATTCGGCCAAGCATATACATATATGATACAGACCAGGTGCTTGGAACAACATACCGCTGCCAGCTGTAAAATGACAACACAATGCATTATTCAATTAAGATCAGCAGTGCTAAACCGTGGAGGCGCTTCTTTGCGAATTATTTCAAGCTCACGTTATGCCCATGTGCAGAACGGAGGATACAAATTCAGTAATTGTCAGTCAGCACGTTTCAATTTATTTCCAACAACATAGTTATAGTCCAGCATTATAAAATATTTTACACATAGAGGGTGCAAAACGTCCCAAGTACCGGAACTCAGACATTAAAAAAATATCAAAGTATAAAACACTAATGCAGCTTCAGAGCTAGTGTGGCAATATGATACTTTCAAGCAGAAACACATGAAAACCATGAAAGCACGAAAAATCCAGTACCTAACTTAACAACATGGCTGCTCACTTATACTCTGACTCAAGGTGTTTGGTACAGGTAGCAGTTCTCTGTAAGCGGCACATTCATGCTAGAAAATCTCACAGTAACATACATAGTCTTGACAATAAAGGCAGGCTTGCTGACTAGGAGAGTATCACAGGAATTTTGTATAGTATTGGTAACGGAACGACACCTATCCTCTTCATGTAAAACAGGAACCTTTCAGACTAGTAATATCACTGGAAACATCACACGCAACAGAGCATTGTAGATTCCAACTTTAACTGCAACAGCACTCATTTAAAAAAAAAAGACGCTGGTTACTACGAGTCTAGGCATAAGCTTTGGCTTCAACAACTTTTCTGTAAAAAAAAGCAAAAAAAAAAAAAAAAACACGCTGGTGAATGGCGCAAGTCTTGGCGCTTTCCGTCGAGTCTTGGTTTCCAGAATGTCTCGGTAAGCACAGCAAAGCCATAAAGGATCACACTCTCGCTACGGCAGCCCTCATGGCCACGCTTCTGCTGCCGCATTTTGTTTGCTTTAGAGCCTCTTTTTTAAACTCTTCGTTCTTTTGCTTCAATGTGACTCGAAGACGGAGGAGCGCAAATGCTTCGACTAGCTTCTGTGCGAGGTTGTGGCACTTTGGCAAACGGCAGCTGCTTTGTGAGTGCTGCAGTGCTCCGATGTACATCGTCGAGGTTTTTTTTCGATGAAATGATAAGATCTTCATACTTGCGGAACTCTCCTTCTGCAACAAGCAGTAGTCCGAAGACGTCGGGGGATGGCATCACCAATTCCTGATTGCTGCCGTCTCTTATGTAGCACTTCAGCTGGCACAGCCTGGCATTTTGAGAGGCAGCAGAACCTGTCACTGCGGCTATACACAGCTCGCATAGTTTGTGCTTCTTCCTAACTGCACGAACAGTGTACCCAGCCAGGTAAAAGAGCGACTGCTGCTCGTCGTCACGGATGGTCTTGTACTGATCCCAGTTGGGCAGCTCATCTTCCTCCTCACAAGGTGAGGCCACAATCTGTGCCAGGTACGCTGAGTCATCAACGTCATAGCTCCCAGAGTGACTTGGCCTGAAGAACTGTGACATGGTGATGAGGCGAAGGGCCATCTTGAAGCCTCTTGTTCGTGGCACAGGGTTCTTAGCTCTGACGGTTGAGAAGAGATTTTTGAGAGCATCTTGCGTGAAACGGCTCAGAAACAAATACTTGAAGTGCTTGTCTTGAAGAAACAAGTCCTGCATTTTCAGTGCCGTGGTCGTTGTTAGGACAAACCCAGACTGCACAGGCTTCCATGCCTTGCGAGTGCTGTTGATGGCAAGGTGCTGGAAGAGGGAGATAATTTCTTGCAGAAACTCGATGTCATCGTCGTGTACTTGCTTCTCCCTGACCATACATTGCAAACTGCGTCGTCCTTGAAGTCATCAGCTTAAACCATCTGAAGACCTGAAATCGAGAAACATTAGTTCTAAAATAAGAAGGCATAGTGTTTAATCGTGTAATCGAGTTTTCGGTTGGAAGTCAGCAAGATTCCCCAGTGGTCACAATTAATCCTTAGTCCTCCGCTGGAATGTTCCACATGCCCACGTTGGTTCAGCGTGTAAACTCCCGAATTTACTTTTACCATTTAATAGGGATGGTTGTATTAAATACTGTAAACGACTATATTTTTGCAAGCTCAATATTTCGCAAACTTCTCGAAGTACCGGTGTCAAAGAATTTTCGCAATTTGCGGTAGCATGCTATGTCTTCATTACCATGCGGTGAATTATTCGTGAGAGCAATTTTTTGCAATTATTTTCAAATCGCAAAATTTGCGAAAATTAGGTCTTTGCGAAAATTAAGTCGTTTACAGTACCTCTGCGTTGCAGTGAAAATCTTTGCCTAACCTGAGATTTGAGTCGCCCTTGCTCGTTCCAGCTATCCAACAGTTTTAGACAAGTAGCTGTTGCAGAGTTTGACCCATAAGTGTGCATTTAACCACATGGCACATAAGAAATTTGCAGTGCCAAATGAACTTGAGCCGGGTTGTTCCTAAAACTGTTCCCACAAGCTTTTCTCTGCTACATTTGCTGTGCTCATTAATTTGCCATAGTAACCGAGACAGAATTTGTTGTTGAGAATCCATAGACTCGGCAGTCGAATGCAGTACATACCTTTTCAATGAACCATGCAGTGTTCAGCGCCTCCTTTTCCATGTCTCCTTGCTCCACCAGGTACTTGAAGGCTGCAGTCACGCTGTGGTCAAGTAGCCTGCAGGCAAGGCCAAGCTTCATCTTGTCGTAGTGAGAGGGATCCAGGCACCTATCGTTGAGCCGTGGGGCCACCTTGAGTTGTTCTCGGTGTCGATCTCGTGGAGCTCCTTGATTGCCGAAATGGAAACCTCACGTGTCGGAAGGTGGTACTTATGTACATACTCATCTGGGATGAGGATGGTGTGCCCTTTCGTGAGGTGGTTTCGTAAATTCTTCAGAATGTGTGGAGTGTCCGCCATGAAGAAAAGCTGTCGTCCTCCACCACAGGGATGATTGCAACTGTTGCGGAGGCGAGAGTGTTTGCCGCACACAATGTCACATGCTTTCCAGAGCGCTTGGTTGTTTCCTCCCATGTCAGAGATCATTACATCCACCTTGATGCCGATCTTCTCTGCTTCTTTTATTATGTCAAAGCAGACATCCTTCGAAGCACCCGTGAAATGGTAGGCGACGGTTTGCTTCCACCGTGACGATATGCCTCCCAACATGAACACGAGGGCATGCGTTCCAAGTGGCGATTTTCTTGAGGCGGGAGATGCAGGCTGTATTGTTGGACTTCAAATTATACGCTTGATGGAGTTGTCGTAATCCAGTCCAGGAGGTATGCTCATTTCGTCAATCATGAGGCATGCATGGCGTTCCACCTCCGTCATGAACTCGATTTTTAGTGCAAGTGGTTGAAGAACCTCATGGAGTATGTCTGGCAGGAACTTTACATCTATAAGGCGTCGCTGAAGGGTGCGCTCACTTGGTAGAGGGGTGCACAGTTCTTTGACGACGTCGTAGCCACGTGTGTCACAAGCAAGTCGCACTTTCAAGTGCTTCTGGATGGTTTCACCTGACCAGGTCCTTCCACGCATGGTTCCTAAAATGCAATAGAAATCTAGCATCATTCCGGGACATTGCTGCCATGATAAATTATCTTAGAAGAGCTTTGAGACCCCTTTTAAATATTTTTTATATAGTGCTTAAAACACATCTTTCGTCATTTATAACTAGTTTTTTGGTAAGCTCTGATTTTCGAGGTCACCGTTGATGAAGATGTAAACACTGGAATTTGTACCTTACTTAGGTTTGTCCAGAGCACAGGCTCAGTGGTCCTGAGGGAGGTCATTCGTTTCCTTTCAAATCTTGGACTTTGACAAAATGGGGGCTTATCTCATCAAGTTTGTTGAGGACATGTTGATCTATTTCTGGATAATGACAGAAGCCAATCTATCCTTGTGATTTTGCTTACCATTGTTTCGGTTTCCTCCCTAAACCTTACCAATTATGCTTTTTAAAGGGAGAAGTGGAAATGTCATACAGACCCCTAAAACTATTGTCCTGTAGATCTCAGGCGAAAGGGGTGGGGGGGTCAGCTGAGGTTTCTGTATTATCCCTCTGCCCCCTCTGCACAAGGTCCACACTAGAAAGCCATAATGCAAAATTTTGAATATCTCCCGATTCGGGCCAGTGTAAAATGCAGATTTAATGCAAGGGCTGCCTCAGCGCTCAGCAGGGACTCGTGTTTAATCAGCGAGAACACGACTCTCAACCGAACGCTGGGAAAGCCTTTGTGTCCAGTCTGTGCACCACTCTGGCCCACATTAGGTGATGTTAAAAATTCAGCACTACAGCTTTCTAGTGCAGGCAGTGCACGTCCACTACATTTTTTTAGGTATCTGCGAGTGTGAGGAGAGTATTTGTTGGGGAGCGGTAAACCGCAGAAAGATGAGAACAAAATGACTCTTTTCGGTTGCTTTATGCGTTTCTGAGCATGTGGATAATTGTTCTTTTTATTCCAAATTTTGTTGGTTTGGAATATGACGAATTTAAATGCTGAATTTCTGAGATTAGAAATGAACAGAATGTTTCCAAAAAAATAAACTTTCAAAATGCTATTTATAACCTATCAAATGCTCAACAGTTTTTCTCTTTATGCGGTTGATATGCCACCAGCAGTTGGAGCATCCCCTCTATCAAGTTGCCACCAAAAAAAAGCAACCAGTGATCTAGCACCGTGATTTGCAGCTAGCGTTCATCAGTCGCTTCGAGCCCAGAGCTTAAGCAGTGCTCATCTCCTATCCAAGGGCAGTGTTCTATTTTGCCCTGGGGGATCCCCATGACTATGTCAGAAAACTTTGCAGAGGAGAGAATTCAAAGAAATCGACCGCTTCTATTCTGGAAATTCGCAAGCGACAAAGTTGTGTACGAGTACACTTGAGTCAGTTTGCTATGTAAAGTGTGTTGAGGCAAGCACAGCTCACCAATTTGCTCACCCCAAGTAAGACCAATATAGGTACCTTTTTCCATTGCAGCATACTGGTCTGGGTTGAGCATCTTGTCCAGCATGTCCTGGGCTCTTGTCTTGTCAGCCAGCAGAGCGCTGATTTTCTTCCTTGCACTTTGCAGCTGTCTCTATAGGCTGTCATTGATGGCTCTTGCCGAGTCTGGCTGCAACACACATGGTCCCGAGAAGCTTGTTTGGAGGGCAACAGACACCTTTGTCACGTCGACCGCGGTTTCCCTTTCAAGTGCCTCGGTGCTTGAATGTGGTAGTGTCACACCACCAAATGTTGTCACCTCACCTATAAAAAATAAGGTAGCAGAATAGTTTGGTATCATTCATTTTGTAAAATTCAATTACCTATTATTTCTCAAATACTCCTGTTTAGCTATTAGGAGAAAAGACACTTGGTACATTCGACTGCAGCCATGTCACTCTAGAAAAACAATTAAATGGGTGGCAGATTTATACTTTAGGCTTTGGGATTTTAAAACAAAACTAGCCATCAGAGCACCCGAAAAATTGGCTTTCCGTGTAAGGCGCATCAAAATATTAGGCGCTGAAGAAATCCAGCCCTTTGTGCTAGGTCCTTACTTCAAGCTATTCTTGTTCACTGTCCTCCCATAAAAATGCATTGCGAAGAAACCTGAGCATGCACCTGATCTCACAACGTCACCGTGTGCTGCTTTAAAAGTCCATTTGCTAAAGAAGCATTGATTGAGTTAACATGCACACAAAGCTAATGCTTGAAGCCGGCAAAAGCCGATCCTGGCCATCGCCTGCTAAAGTCACCAGCTCGCCTCGCTTAGGCGACGCGGCAGCCATGGTTGGCCGCGCAACAAATGGTCACCTGTCGTTTTGCTCGGGGAGTTTCCAACATCAGGCTCGAACTTGTGCCTAGCCTTGTCGGAACGCCAAGGGTTCAGAGCAAGGCTACTGTCTCAAGGGAAGACTGAAACTAGACGCCGGCAGCCGAGGCAACTGCTTCCAGCCCAGGCATCACCTGCTAAAAGCGCCACTTTGCCTTTAGCAGATGTCAGTTGGAGAAATGGTGTCATCAATCGCAGGCTTCAGACGCTGGGCTCCTGAATGCGTCCATTCAGCCAGCTCTTTGTTGCCATTGTCAGACCTTGTTGTGCAGAAGGATACGATGGTGGTGTAAGACTAGGTGCGTTCTTAGGCCCTTCGCAAGGCATCTCTATGGGTGGAATGGGACCAGACAGGGTTTGAAATGAGGGCCTAATGCCAAGAGCTGATTTCCTCCTGTGCCTAATATGGTGACGTGACTTACACGACAAACATGTTTTTAGATTTGAGTAATCGCAGGTTTCTTTTTATTCAGAACATAGGCCTAATGTATCAATGTGCTGATTTTTGTCATCTCTGATCTGCTCAGTTTCACGTTATGATGTACCGCAGGAAAGGCTACAAGTACGAGCATGTTGCTTCAGGGTGCATCTTGGCGGCACAAGCTCTAGCACAGGAAGAGCAGCTGTTGGCTCTTGAGCTTGCGCTTCTAGCCTTCAGTGCAGTACAACATGAGGTGAAACAGAGTAGCTGCCAAGCACAAAAGAGTATACTGCGCAGTGTAGTTACACATGCTGTGCGTCCTCGCATCTACAGTGGCAAGTTTGGTAAAACAAAGATCTTAAATAAATGGCACGCTGTATGCAAGTTTTCCAACATCGTATTTTAGTCATTCACCCTTAAAGGGATGCTGAACTGAAATTTGGATTCCACAAAACACGGCGACAGAAGCGTGCAACGGGATGCTACGAACACCAAAACATCACTCAAACAGCGATATCTCGAACGGATGACTGTATTTTTCTATAGAAAGGAGGCGCATTTGACAGGTATGTTGACGTCGTATCTCCGAGAAGAGTCGAGAAGGAGAGGAAACGGCCTGGCGTCTTTTCCGCCTCGCCGCCTTGAGGGGGCGAAACGAAGAGAGGAGGAAACGAGACATGTTGACGTCACGCGCCTCGTCGGCCTCGTTCAATCTCGACCTCTTTTTCCAAAAATACGGCCGTTCATTCAAGATATCGCCTTGCGAGTGGTGTTGTAGAGATTGTAGCGTCCCGTCTGCCGCTCGTGCATTGTTTTCTGAATTCCGAATTTCGGTTCACCATCCCCTTAATGTTTTGTACAGATAAAGCGAGCGCATGAAGAACATGTACCTATACGCAATTTTACGAGTTGGCTTCACGCAAAAGATGATTTTAGATTCAAGTTTGCGAGTGTTAGCACAAGCCGAAGCAGGCTTGTGCAAACAGTCGTTCAAATCGAACGGCACAGCGTTGCTCTTTGCTTTACTGCAAAGAAAGCCGGAACATTGTGGCTTGCAAAGGCTATGAATGATGCAGCACTATCCCAACCAAACCGCTAATCGTGCATGCTTACAATTGAGGGGATAGGTGCAATAGGGGTACAAGTGCACTCGTACCAATTGGGGTATTCACGGTTCCAGATATTAAACTCATACTTGTGGCACTCTATTTTCGGTGGTAGGGAACACTGCACACTTATTTACTCAAAGTTCAAACGCTATATTGACCTTGACATGCACAAATAAAATTATTGAGGGACATTTTGGCGAGCTCTGCATTTGCACTTGTACCACTATTGCACATAGCCCCTCAATTAACATAAGCCGCCTCCCCGAAGGCTATTGCAGAAAATGTTCTTTGCGTATGGTGTGCATTCTCAAATTCTGATGCTGGGCGAGTTATTTTGGATTGACTTGTTTAATTTTCTTCATTGCTTTCTGACAATATTGTTTGCACCAGAATTCTGTGTAACTATGGGAAGTACTGTGCTGCAATAAATATTGTAGCTGTCCTTTAATCTGTGTCACTGTCTTTACACAACCTTCTTGTGTGTCGAAATATGGATGTGAAACAGTGATGGTTTAATGGCAGTAATTGAAGTTATTCTTCGGATGACATTTTGGGTTCTTAATGCTGAGGGCTGTTGCACACCTGGACGGTATGTTTATGGTTAACATCCATTGTGGCAACCACTTTGTTGGACACTGAATCTTTCCCAAGTGTGAGTTGCCAAGGATCTGTGTAAGCAATTGAAAGTCACTGGATTTATATTTTGTTGATTTTTCATAAACATCAGCAGGCAACGACCACATCATTGAAGCAGAGGCATATTGTAAGCTATTTTAAGCAGGGAGGACGATGAAAGTTGCCCATGTGGCTAGTTGGTTATTGATTATCATATTGTACTCCGCCCAAAACACAAACAAGATGAACGAAGAGGTGGACAGGACAAGGCGTACACTATGTTGTGTCTATCTTCTTTCATCTCATTAGTGTTTTAAGCGTAGTACAATGTGCTGTACAATAGCCAACTAGCACACGGCGTAAGGCGTGTCTGGCCTGTTCGTTTCGTTCAAGGGCCTTTTTCAAAAGGCTCATGCACATGCTCAGTGATATGTAAACAGTCAACATGGTTGTGGACATGGCCCAGTGTTAAGCAGAAGAGGGTAGGAACAAAGAGTAGAGACACATTGCCACGTGGGAACCTATTGCAATACTTGTTCCAATTTCTCCCCTTCTGCTTTGTGCTGTCACAGCACTGTGACATGATGAGACTGATTATCCTGCTCAAGTGGTGATCAGCAAGTACATAGAAGTAAAACAAATGTCTTAGGAAAAGGGTATGCTCACCATTGGGATTTCCAGACATCTGGCTGGGCTCCTCGGTGCTGGCCTGAGGGGCCACGCTTTTCACCGTAGGGAATGGATCAGCTGTAGAATGGCCGGGTACTGTACAACAAAAGTAAAATAGACACATGTTGAGACCATGAGGTCGGTCTGCACTTTTACGACAGTGGTCCACACTGTAGATGAGAAATTTAGCCGGTGCAGTATGGCTGCAAGCCTGGTGTCTTTAACGTGGATCCGGCAGTAGTGATACATAACCATACTCCTGTAGAATGCTCATTCAAATCGGACTGGGCAGGCATGAGGATTGCACCAGTGAGTAGTGTCAGGGGGCAGCACAAAGTTTCCCTACACATGCACTGAACTGCGGTGTACTAACAAACTCGGCCACCAATCAATACCCTCCAGACTGCTGGATTTGGTTTCTAGTACAGTGCAAACCTCAGTAATTAATCTTTTTACGTAACATAACCATATAAGTTATGATGTAAAAGTGTAATGGAACACTTGCCCAGCCTCTGGGTTCGTGGCTTGCTGATACGCTTCATGCGCCGGTGAGCAAACAGCGATGGAAAAGCATCCGGTTTGAGTTTTCTCAAGCCGTCGGCTCTGTGCTGCTCGAACTGGTCACTCGTGAAATGGTCCTATAAAGATAATCATTGGTACAAAGCAAGAGCGTAAGCAAAAATGAATATATATATATATATATATATATATATATATTTAGCATCGGGGAACTAGGGGCCCTTGTAGGCATTAGATATAGAGAATTGAAAAAGAAATGCACAGGATATGACAAGGTTCAAAAAACATTAGCAGCCTTAAAGCCTGTTGATACACATGACTTTTTTTTTCTTTTTTTAATATTGCACCTGTAGGAAACAGTTACAATGATATAATGATTGCATATTATTACAGGGCTGAGAGTCTTATGACAGTATATTTAGCAACAAGCTGTGAAATATAATTTTCAGTGCATGCAATATTGTGTCTGCATTTCATTCATGAATCATTGATTTAAGAGGGAGCTTTTTAAATGTTTGAATATAAGCAAATGTAGCATTTTTTGTGTTTTTTTTTTGTTAGCATTTTTGAAAAACAGATATTTAAGTGGCTTGTACAGCATGCTGTTTGTGATAAAGGGAATCATTACGGCAAACCTCACGGACCTGTCAGTCCCTAGGAACCATTTTGAGCGCGCGGCTACTGCGTCATTTGATTTGGTACTTTCCTTAATTCAGAGCATTAAGATGGTGATTACAACTGGGTGGATTAATGTTATTTTCAGAAGGCTGCCACTTTTTTATCGTAGTACGCGGTGCTGATCTCGGAACAACTCAAAACTGAAATGTCAAGTGAACCCGCATTTAACTGTAATCAAACTCACTTCGCAAAGCCTCGAGTTTGGCGTCGGCGAAAATCCAACCCTGCTTATCTTGTGCAGCCATTCCTTCCGTCGTCTTTTGTTTCGTGTCCCGGTGGGAATCCAGAACAGTGTCTTGACACTTCCAGAGCGAGTCGTACACGCTATATGCCTCGCAAGTAGGCTAATTTTCGTCTTCTGCGCTTGAGAAAGGAAGTAGCGGTGAGGTCAGAACGCCAAGCCCTGATTGGCTGATCGCGACCCCCTAAAGGCTCTGTTATACTCCGACGTAACGCGAGCGCCAGCAAACGCTGGCTGAAGTCGGCTACGTCACGTCAGTCACGCCGCGCGCGTCAAAAATTCGCCCTCTTTATACTCCGGCGGCCCTGGCGGCTCCCGCGGCGGGCGTCGGTGGGCCGCCGGCGCGGCGCATGCGCAGAATCTGACTACGAGGGCACGTTTCCTGCGAGAGCGCGCCACTTCCGGTTCCTTTTCGTTTCGAATAGCAGACGAAAATTCTCGCTCTTCTTGAGCGCCAAGTTCGAGCGATGGCGTGGACGTACCTTGCACGACGAAAACTCGCGCTTGCATTGTTGGTGCACCGCCTGCGCCGCAAGCGTAGGTGGTCAATGTACATACGGTACATCTTTGACAAGCGCACGGTCTACGGTACTCAAGCTTCCTCGAGTCGTAGACACACGGGTGAGGACGAATTCCCTTGATCAGCTTCTCGACGACCGAGTCCGATTCTTCAAACATGACGCCACACGGAGTGGTGCTCCCGTCGTCTGCTATTGCTCGTATCCGCCGCGCTTCACGCGCGAGGGCTGCCGGGAGCCAGCGCGTGATGCATCCTGGTCCGGCGTCGTTGGCGCGGAATACGACATGCTCCATTTTGGCGTCGAGGCGGTCAGGCTGCGTCGAACGCCGCCGGTCGCGTCGGTTACGACACGACGCCGGAGTATAGAGCGTCGGGTTTTCGCCGACCGTGACGTCGCTGTGACGCGCTCGCACGCGCGCACGCGTTACGTCGGAGTATAAGAGCCTTAACTGAGCGTCGTCTGCTCCTTTGCAACGTCGTCTGCTTGCAACGTCGTCTGCGTCTGTCTTACCTTTCCTGCAGCTTTCGGAAGTGCAGGTCTTTACGAGCGAGCTCGACTTCGCCTTTCAGAGAGGGCAGACGAAATAACTCGAGCGGTACGTTGTTTCTGTCTAACAACTAGCAGACGCGCATCAAGGAGGGAAGTCAAAGGACTCACTGGCGAGGTGTCCCGAGGCGCCGAGGTTTGTTTGCTAAGAACCCAGAGTGAGCGTGTTAGTGTCCGCAAGTTCCCTCCGAAATACTTTTTCCCTCCTTTCGTGTGCGGCGAGACTCCTCAATCTTAAACGGCGTCGGCGGGTTGGCGCAGTTAACGTCGTCTGCTTTACGTCTGCTGGTCAAAGCGATGGCTGCTTTACCTTTTCTGCGTCTGTTGGAGATTTACCGTTTTTTCACCGGCGAGAGTCACCGCTGCCTCGGAAAACAAGGAGATGACAAGAGGAAGAGATTGACCTCTTAATCTAAAATTGAGGTCAGCGATCAAAGTGTAATACGGGAAGGGTTTACAAGGGTCGCGCGGGCATATTCCATTCAGCACGCCAGCCGGTCGTGGGCGGACCGTCGGAGCACCGCTGCGCCGAGTCGGAGCTAGGCCTATCTGCCGAGCTCGCTTGGTCGGGGTCAGTGGAATCGTGGCCGTTGGAGCATTTCCCGGGTGTTTGTGGATCCAGCGTTCTTGTTCGTCGTGGTTTATTTCAAGTACTTTTTACTTTTTTTCTTGCTGCTTGTAGTCGGGACGCGTGAGACGAGCACGTACAAAAATAAACGTCCGTTGGTCGTCGCGACCAAGTAACTGAGGGACGTTGTCGGCCATGCTGATTTGATCGTAAGAAGTGCGTAAGACAGCTTCGGAGCTGTCGTAGGATTCCGTCGTAACCTGCGCAAAACTTAAGTTCATTTCGTTTCGTGAATACGAATTTGTTCTCACGTTTTGTCTTACGCACATTTTTGGCGTAAGATCGTTTCGTGAATCTGGCCTCTGCACTTTCGAAAGTCGCAGGAAAGGTAAGAAAGACGCAGACGACGTTCCGAGCAGACGACGTTGCAATGGAGCAGACGACGCTCAGATAGGGGGTCGCGATCAGCCAATCAGGGCTCGGCGTTCTGACGTCACCGCTACCCCCTGCGCAAGAAGCAGACGAACTTGCCCTCCGCATAGCTCAGCAGCTCGGCATCGCGACTTCGCGAATACGTGCCGAGGAAGCGCGCCACAAAAGCACGCCAAGTGATGCAGTGAAATCACTGTCGATGGGAATGTCTTAAACAATTCAAAGGGTGCGTAACTAAACAAGTTTCAGACGCCCAGAGTGCAGTCATATTTGCATTTGAGTAGAGTACTGAATATCATCCAACGCTTTATAGTTGCTCTGTTGAGCTCTATTTTCCTTGGCGACGACACTCCGCCCTAAGCGCCCCGAAGCCAGCCTTGAGCCAGAGCGGAGCGTCGTCTGCTACAATTGTTTTCTGAGCCAGAAATGGCGGCGCGTCGGAAGCAGCCAATAGGAACACGCGTGGCGCGATCAGTCAATGGCGGTACTTGGGTAGAATAACTCCATCCAGTGCTTTGCAATTGGAGTCCCAATGGTTAATCAGCGCCCTGCACTCCTTTGCTATTGAGCAGGGGCTGTGTGCGGTCAACGGAATATCCTAACAGACGACGCTCGCACCGGAAATAGTTTTGTGCGCACGCGCCTAATCTCTCCCGTATCGCCGCACGCCTTTGCGGCACGGCGCTGGCCGGCCCGGCAGTCGACGCTCGCTTCATATTATTAAACAAATTGGGCCACTGTACTTCTCCACCGGGTGTTTTGCGGTAGGCGCACTATGAGTACATATTTGATTACATACTTTCCTAAAAATAAGTGTCCACCATGTAACAACCTTATATTTATATTCAAAGGCTCCTGAAAGCTAGAATCAAGTGGAATTAATATGATTCGTGTGGGAACTTTACCATATGGTCTGATATGCATCTAGATAATCCCTTAGTCTTTTTTTGCTTTTTTGGGTGAAAGTTAGGAGGTCTACCTGCCTTCTATGAACACCAAGAAAATTGCTTGTACTACAAATGAATGAAATTACAAAGAAATTTATATTTTCGTTAAAATTCTGAGTAAGGTTTTTTGAAGACTTCCCCTTTCAAAGAGAAGCACAAATAATCATAAAAACCAGAACACTGAACTCGGTTTGAGTATTAAAAAAGTAATTGCGTTACCGATATACCAGTCATACAATTGTGAGCTTTCTTTAACGATACCGGTAAGAGTATCGCGAAAGTTGCATAGAAGAACACACTCCGATATAATTATAGCCATAAAAGGCATGTCAAAATTGTACTTAATAATTAAAAGCACCATATAAAACGTAGGCAGTGGGGACTAACACCACAACCTATAGCGAAGGCTTTTAAGGTTGGATGTTTCACGCCATCTACTTTAGGTAAGCATGGGAATTTGATTTGATGCCACTGCTGCGCCAGCGTTCAGGCAAGATTAGTGTTCAAACAGTTGAAACACAAATTATAGTGTCTAAGTCCTTCGTATCGATCAATAGCTTGCACTTGCTGCCTTACCCCGTTTATAGTGTCTCTGAATTTTGTCCTAGAGTCCTTCGCCAGTTAGACGATCTAACCCGCCAATTTGATTTATTTCTATCTTAGAATACAGTGCAGGCCAGAGTTGTGACCCATGCAGGAGGGAACATAACCATTACGCGGAACTGAAATACATGTTACTATACAGAGTAACCAAAGTGGCAGAGGGGAGAGGTGAAAAAAAGTTGGGAAACTCTTAGGCATATTCTTTAGGAGTGGAACATGATAGTGTTATCGGGTCCCATTTTCAAAACGTTCTCATATAAACGCGTGCTCGTCACCAAGTTGTGCAAGCGCGTGTGCGTGGCCGAGTAGGTAGTGTCGCGTGTTACGTGATGTCACGCGTGGCTGTAACGTCTGACCCTATCGACCCGCTAAATTTGACGGGAAAATGTTCCCCTAGATTTGGCGGAAAATATTTTTGCGAACTTTGGCGGGAAAATTTTCCGCTAAGTTTGGCAGTAAAACTTTCCGCTAAAATTTGGCGGAACATTTTCGCGCCAAATGTAGCGGGTAAATCCCACAATGCAACGCGCGCAGCCACGCGTCACGCGTGACTGCGCGCGTTGCATTATGGGATTTTTTGGTCCCACCGACTCCGACGCCGGATTTTCTGCGACACGAGCTCCTTAAGGACATCGCGTTAATTTCAAAAATATATTATAAAACAAAGGTTCACGAGTTTTAGAATGGCGTACCAAAAACCTTAATTTAATTACGCAAGAAAAATATTGGCATTGTTACCCCTGCGTTTGCGCTGTGTCTCAACCACTCTTTGAGTTATCGTATGGCGCTGACTCCATTTCATTGCGTACGCAGAGCTTTGGGTACGCTATTCTATATCTCGTTTAATGCACTGCCACAAAAAGAGTGGAAGGCAAAGTGAAAAATGCACAGAAACAGAAAAACTAAAGCAACATGTCAAAAATGTGATCACTTTACATCAGATTAAATAAATGTTTTGGGAGGCAGGTTGTTCCATTTTGGTACCTCGAAGAACGAAGTAGTATTTAAAAGCTTTCGTTACTGGGAATACAGGAGTTATTTTTAGGCCGCATTCCATCACTTTATGCAGCCGCGGAATCGCGACATCTGTCCGGAGCTTAGCTCGATGGAAAGAAATTTTAATAATATTAAAAACATTTCCGTTGCAGCGAGCGAGCTAGGCATGTTGCGCAAAGAAATGTGGCAGAACCTCGCTAATGGCGCTGTGCCGTAGTGCGGTTATCCATTAGTGAGGACATCGGACGCGGAAGCAACGGGAACTTCCTATTAACGTGCGATTGGTTCTGGCTATTTGCCAACCACTTAGTGGCGGCTCCCTACATTGTGCTCTCTACCATTTTCACCAAAGCGCCGCCTCTTTTGACGCATCGAATTTGCGCTGCGCAACGATCGCAATGGAGCGCTATAATCACTCGTTCTGTCGTGTTCAGCGAAGTTAAAACCGCATGGCTGCTTCACTGCTTAGCGACGAAGCGATGTCAGCAAGCGGGAATGTATGTTGAGAACGGCCGAAGCCACCATTATATCCAGTGATACAACGACGAGGCTTCACGATTGTGTGCATATTTGTCTCTTTTAGCTGCTATTGGCGAATCGTATAGTGTTTAATATAAACAAAGTTCTGGCCTCAGAACTCTCGAAGTTCTCGGTAATTTACGAAGCAGTTAGTTTTTGACTTGAGGAGATTGTGCTCAACAATGCAAAACTCTCTGCCTCCAATTTCCCGCCCTGTTGTAGCAGTTGCCGAGGTTCGTGTATTTTTTTGCATATATATATACATATATATATATATATATATTAAAATTTATGAGTTAGCGCAAAGTTTCGACACACGGCAGG
Source organism: Ixodes persulcatus (assembly GCA_013358835.2). Lineage (NCBI taxonomy): Eukaryota > Metazoa > Arthropoda > Arachnida > Ixodida > Ixodidae > Ixodes > Ixodes persulcatus. The sequence continues at coordinate 1,095,860 of JABSTQ010010847.1, forward strand.
CAATATACGGTCGGAAGGTTTCTTGCATTACGATGTAAAAGATTACCATCTAGTATTTTAGGCAACAATACGTCGCCGTAAGCACCTAACCGTTAGAAAATGCTGGGTAACGTTGCCATATATTCCACAGTCCCCTTACTGCGACGATGTGTAAAAACGCGAACTTTTACTGGTGACTGTGCTAAATGAATACATGGGCTTCGACATTTTATGATGCTGTAGCGTGATTTGTGACGGTGTTTTCGAGCATTAAAACAAACGCATTTCGCTATGCGCTGCAGCCTCGTCATATTATATCCAGTTACATTTTTTCGCACCTACCATTATCCCTGGGTCGTAGACATCAGACGAGAACGGTACGCAGTAAGATTGCTTCTAATCGATAGCCACCAGCAGGTTACATCGTGATAGGTTAAGTTTATCCACTTGCTACATAAACGCAGATCTTATCTTATTTACTGAAACTTGCGTGGCCTTCACTCTGCGCGAACGGAGATATTGCACGTCGAAACACATTTAGCGAAAGTGCGTTCAAGCTAAGACTGTAGGAAACAAAAAGGAGCCTGAAGTCGTTACCATCCTTGAAGTGACCCTAGTCCCTGTTTCGATCCCGACTGTCCCACTAAGTCATGCAATTGAATTATTTTTGACAAACTTCTCGCTCGATCTCTGCGGCGTAGAACGTTCGTGGAATTCAGCGGTTTAGAAGACGTTTAATGATTGAATCCGCGGCGATGTCTTTCCAAAATACATTCGTAACGGCGAAGGGGAGCGGAAACCCCGAGAGGCCGGATAACAGCTCAGCTCCCATTACACTTAACGCCTTTCCAACGTGTCTTCGCGCGGCCGTCGCTAATTGTTTTTCGGTCCCAACTGCAACATCGGCGATGCTTCCTTCTTTGCAGACAGGCCTCAGCGAGAACACGGAAAAGCTTTTGTCGTCTCGTTTCATTGGGCGGAAAAGAAGACACCACGCTACCGGCCCACTCTACACCCCGGTCTAAAATATGGCGCTGTATCGACTTCCCCCTGAGCACCCGTCAGCGACGGTCGTGGTGATTTAGACCGCGCTGCTCGACTGCGACGCTTGTATACTGCTGCCCTTGCTTGCGTCAATGGCCGATTCGCTAGCCTCTTTCAGCGAACATGTCCGTTTCGCGAAACGCCGATAGCCTCGAGAAAATAGATCCTTCCGGTGTCCTTGGTTGCTACTTTTCCTCCGTCGCCATGAGATCCAGCCATTTTCCTTATCCTCACTTTTTACGGGTAGACAATTCGGATTTTTTTGTTTTGTTTTATAGACATTACGAGTTGACACTTTGTATATGTTTCCTTTTTTTATGTTGTCTGTACAAGTGAGGCCCGCACGTTTCCTATCGCGGACGAGGGTTAGCTTTATACGACATTGCTCAAGAGACGAGACCTTGGAAAATAAACCGGAGGTAACGGGCGCTACGTGTCTCATGTTTTTTTGCTTTGTTTTGTTCGTTACGGTGCACGAAATAAAAGTGATCGAAGTGCCGCGGTGGTATTGTTTTCCATTTGGAAACGTTTCTTCTTCTGCGACCTCGGCTGTGTACTATAGCTCTATAGGGAATGCGATACCCTATTGGAATAATGCTTGCAAATGTCTGCACATGTCGTTCGTTTCCAAACGTTTTCGACGGTTGGTTGTGGCTTGACAATACGAAGTCTCGCGACAGAAAACAACGTTGTTGAACTTAAAAAAAGAAAGTGCTCACCTTTTCTACTGTGCTGTTTACGGCGTATATGTATGCAGGAAACATAACATCGAAAATATTGAATGGGTTAAAACAGCGCAAAAAGACGAAGGACCAGTAAAAGGACACAGCGCTGACATAGTTCATCAGCATGCGTTTTTGTTTACATTTGTTTTTATTATACGTTCTTTTGCCTTTAAGCTCGATGATTTGTTGAATGAATATATAGCCAGATACTTGTCTGTGCAACGGCGAACTTTGTTAGTGCAGCACCTCGCTAACTTGCGTTATCTTGCGTGTGTAAGTTTTTTTGCTGGGAATTTTCCAGGTTAAATAACATTACAGGGACCGAGCAAACTAAGTAGTGCAAGTTCTGGCAAAATGAGACTAGCGGCCAAATGCGACCTTTCGAGTTTAACGCAATCTGTATTCGAATCTTGCAATGTGATTAACTCAATATTTTGCCGAAATGTGCCGACACTTCTCCGCTTTACTGGAAGCTTAGAAAATCTCCTGCAATTGTTGTAAACACGCCGGCCAAAAAAGTAAACTGCGCAGCTAACGTTCGTGGCTGTAGGAGTCGTGAAATTGGGGTCAGAGTTTGCACTTGCATTTGTTGGGGAGGCGTGCAGCTCAGTTTGGAAAAATTACTGTACAAGGCTTAGCCTTCATTTTATTTGTTTGTTTCATTAGATAACACGGGATACAAGATTATTGTTCTAGGTTATGATCGTTAGTGCAATACAAATGTTGAAATGAAAGCAAATTCAAGTGGCAAAACGCGACAATATCGCCATCAACAGATCTAAAATATGATTCGGCGGGTTCAATGTTTTTTTGTTTTGTTTTAGCTGTAACTTTTTTACTGTTTAGGATTCTTCAGACGTATGAAATGAGAACAGTCAAGCGTTATTTGTGCGAAAAGAACATAAAAAGCGTCTGAAAGTGCGTATCATCAGCTTCTCTCTATTTGCGTTGCAGCAAAAGCCTTCGGTAGTCTATCGATGCGTGCAAAACAACTAAGCGAATATAAAAAGCAGGTGCTTTATAAAACTCAGTTAGGATGCAAGCGAGAAGTTCCGTCCAACCAGCAGAACCAGGGACCTCTCCATTTCCAAATGAAAGATCCCTGGTTCGATACCAGGACCAGGCGGATGTTTTCGGTCGCGCACCAGTCACCCAGCTGTGTTTGGAGATTTGTGTTTGTCCTCTGTCCCCCTTGTTCCTCTTCTCCAGGGATTATTTTTGTAAAAAAATATACAGAGTGTTTCATGAAAGGTGGACAAATCCGATATTGCGAAAACTACGCGTCGCAACAAAAAAAGACTTGTGTCGTTTTGGTGCTGGGCCAGGGGCCTATGTAGGAAACTTATTAAAGTCCAGAATAATTAGATTGTTAGTTATTTTTGCGTAATTAACTTTTTTAATATTGTGTTTAAGGGCATGGTTTCAATTAGAAAATTGTTCAGCATCATCGAAAAACACTAAATCAACAAACTGACAGAACGATAGAAGGCACGCGCAACATTTTACGGCGTTCTGAAAAACCGCACAAATTCGACGGGTTTTTAAGTTTCGGTTTGCTATCGAAGCACATCTCGGCCCCGACGGCACCGCGCTCCGTGGAGAAATAGTGCAACCAACATCTGCTGCGCTGTCATCGCGCGACGCAGCAGAGGCTGGTGTCACTATTTCTTCACGAGGCGCGGTGCCATCAAGGCCGAAATGCGCTCCGATAGCAAACCGAAACTTAAAAACTAGGGGTGTGCGAATATTCGAAATTTCGAATACGAATCGAATATTTCCCTTATTCGAAACGTATTCGATTCGAAAATTGCATATTCGGGAAAAGCGGCGAATATTCACACAAACTTCGAATATTCGAGCATGTAACGAATAATCTGCCTGCCACGCATTTCCATATGAATGTTTATTCACTGAGAAAGGCGTATGATGCGTGCGTTATCGGTCTGCTCCGTTTCTATCTGTCCGATGGCAGCAAGAGAGGATCAGTTTCGGTTTCTTTTTCATCAAGCCCTTTGTTGTATTGCACTTTTATAGCAATATGAGATTTAATTGCGCGTTCTATAAATTGATTCAATAAAATAAACCTTGGAAGTGAAATATAAATATTAAAATAAATCTCGAGAGTGTTATCTAATACAAATGTTTCAAAATTAAAAAAAGAAAAAGCTAAATGCGAACAGAACATTGCATCACCATCGACAACAACTCCTGCCACTCCCGCGCAATCAAAACTAGGGATGTCGCGAACCTGCCCAGATTCGAGTGCGACCAGGTTCGACTTTTTCGAACTTTCAACGTGATGTTCGACAGAGGTTTGACTGAAGCTCGACGTTTGTGCGCATGCGCGAAAATTAAAAAAAAAAAAACTAGTTTACTTAACTTGGCGGAAGAAACATGTACTATTTGTTGGGTTTATTGGCATCACTGGTTCACAAAAATAACTAATGAAAGCGTTAGAAGCGCATACTTTTGCTTTTATAGGGTGCAAACATTGGTACCATTTTATAAAATATAAATTCAACTACTTTCTAAATTATTTATTTCCCAAAATTCGAAATATTTGTGTAGCAGCCGGGCAACACTATTCATAAGTCGAACTTCTTCGACCTTTAGTGAAATGTCGCAGGTTTCCCGAGTGAAAGGGTCTTTCTGCTGGCGGAAATGTTGTCACGGAGCGAGGCAGCGCTTACTTTCTGAACAATTTGAGATGTTAACTTTTCTACACGATAATTTGTTATGAGTGCATTACTATAGAAGTATCTTTAGCCTGCTGCAGCCCAGTAAAATGCAGTTGCAGTGATTTATTTAAAAAAAGGCAATAATGCCTGCTGTTACCTCTTGTTTTGTAATTTTTGTTTACTAGACACATATTCGATATTCGATTCGATATTCGGAGCCCGTTTTTCGTCTTATTCGTATTCGATTCGTATTCGAAAAATTCAATATTCGCACACCCCTATTAAAAGCCCGTCGAATTTGTGCGGTTTTTCAGACAGCCGTAAAATTCTTCGCGTGCCTTCTATCGTTCTGCAATTTGATAATTTAGAGTTTTTTGATGATGCTGAGCAATTTTCTAATTGAAACCGTGCCCTTAAACACAATAATAAAAAAGTTAAATACGCAAAAATAATTAACAAGCTTACTTATCCCGGACTTTAATTATTTTCCTAAATAGGCCCCGGGGCCAGGACCAAAACGACACAAGCCTTTGTTTTGTTGCGACGCGTAGTTTTCGCAATATCGAATTTGTCCACCATTCGGTAAATACCATGTATATTCATAGCATTTCGGGACAGCGAACGACACAGATACGGGCAAGAAATAAAGCCAGCGCCCCTACGAACTCTAGGTCGCAATTTGCCAAGTTGAAGCCATCAGGAGCGGCAAAAACAAACTGAAAAATTAATGTAAAATGTCATTGAAAAATAGCGAACATATTTGTGAGGAACCTAGACAGAGCTCGTGTTACTCTCACCAATAAATACGCTAATAATTTAAAGAAGACAAAATGCGCAGAGGAATAGCTTTTGCCTTGCGTCGTTTGTTATGAGAATAGCAGGAAATATGCCAATGATAGCGATGATTATGTTGAAGCGCTCGTTAATTAACATACGTACACCTTTCCAGCGCTGATCACCCGGACGAAATTTTCACTGCGCTGCAGAGGCATGTGGGCCTTTAGATATTCCAAGAAAAGAGCTAGAGCGCATGCGCAGAACACGTTGCACAGCCCACTAGAGAACGATAGCAGGCTCAAAGAAGGCGATTATTGGAGTGGTCAATAGACCTTTCCAGCGGTTATCCATCTCGTGAAAAAAAGCCTAGTCATTGCGCTGTGGCCGCATGCGCGGCGTCAATATTCAGCGCGAGATATTTAATGCGCATGCTCAGAACCCTTTCCACAGCCAAGAAAACAAAGATGGCAGCGCACAGAACGCGGCTAATAGAATGGACTATTAGCTGACGAGATGATTTCGGTGGCGCCCTTATAGGGTTTCCATTCGTGACGTCAAGACAAGGATGTTTCTCGCCGTGACGTCATGAGTTGTAATCTTGACTAGTTACATCAGCTGCGGTTCCATGACGTGTATCAAAATATCAATGGAAGCTTGGAGCCTTCGCGTTCATAAACTAGCATCGTCAATGCGACAATATATGGCATTCCGCTGACTTCCATGGATGAAATAAAAAAAATCTGTTGAACTACGTTTGTGCGCCAAAAACAATGAAAGGGGTGAATTCATATAAGAGAGGCTGTGCCTGGTCCACTTGTCTCAGATATTTTGTTTGTGGCAGCTGGAGATAATTCTATTGACTCGTGCCGCATGACAATGGCGGGTGCGCATGAAATGAATGTCCGTCGCTTGGAGCCGTCGGGCCCTAATCTGGACACTTAGGGAAAAAGTCGGCGAGAAATGCGGCGGCTCTGATTGGCGGGCGCCAAGGTCAAATGCGGCGTTGGCCAATCACGGCCGCCAGATTTTTCGTTGACTTTTTCGCCAAATGTCTAGATTAGGGCCCCTGTAGAGGCAATTTCGCAAACACCGGCGCCGCCAACACTGAGACGGATATGCGGAGCTGCGTGCGAAGTAGGTCGATGAAGAAAACCTGGGCGCGCTATTGGGCCATTTCAAACACAAAATTAGAATTGTTTTTTTTTTTCGGGAAGAAGCACGCACGGGTAAAAGCAGAGCCGTATATTGAGAGAGTTGGGCCATTGGGAGGAGCAAGGACCGCCGCCAGTGCCAATTATTCCCCAAGCGGTTATAGCGCGAACTCGAGGTAAGCCACTTGCGCCAATCAGCAAACCGTACGTCACAACATTAAAAACGACATTGAAGGCGTGTAAGTGAAGCGTTCAATCTGGTTCAGTTGGTTCAGTTAGGTTCAGTCGGTGCAGCGGTTGGTGACACAACTGACACAACCGAGCAACGGTGGTCGTCGATTGAGTGCGGCGTGATTGAGGCTACGAAGAAACTGATAAAAAACGCTCCCATAATCGACACGGTAGTCTCTCTTCCGTGGAAATTAGACTTCCCTGTTTGTCAATAACAGGTGAGTGAGCGCCAATCTAATCGAAGAGAGAAGACATCGGGATTTCCGCTGACACCGAACGGCTTTGTGCAGCGCCTTGCTTACAAGCTGCATGTACCAGAACCTTTATGCACCCGAGTGGACTGTACAACATCCCGCCCGGTGTCGGAGTGCGCAGTGAAAAGCAACTCGCAACCGGCGGAAGCTAGCGGTATCATGCTATCCTGCGAGGGCGAGCAGCTCGCTTTTGTACCCACCTGCGCTGCTCGAGTGTTCGTCGTGGACCGAAGTGGTTGAAGCATCGATCTGAGCCCCGATGAGCGGCGCCGGAAAAGAAGCTACACCTCTGAGCCACACAAGCGACTTGTTTGATACCGAAACCTTTGAAGGGGGTGAGGGAACATCTGGTTCCTCAACCACTTTAATAATTTCTGCCACGGAAGTATGCTTAGCGGACTCCGGTACCACACCGGGAGTGAAGAAGCTAGATCGAGATGAAGCTCCCCGGGTGTTGCGGTTTTGTCCAGTGGAGGTTGCCTTTTAAAAAGTTCGCGTCATGTAAAGTCACTCGATCGTTTAGGACAAAGACAACTCTCATTTGGGCCAGTGCATAGGAAGCAGAGCATCAGTAAATATTTTCGAACCACTACTTTAACATCTGGGTGACATCAGTTAATTTGAAAATGTCATTTCTTTTGCTCAGGAGAGACGGGGGTAGTGCATGTAGGCCGGAGGCCCGAACCAGGTGACTGTCATAGTGTATATTTACACTAGATTGGTTACAGGTTTAATTACAGCAAGAGAAATACTTATAGGTGATGCGAGCACTGGAAAATGTATCACAATTTATTGCTGTAATAAAAACAGTCCAATTGGAGCTTTACCTGAACAGTCATCATATTTAGTTGGATGTCTTTCTTGTCTTCAGTTGCCTATGTGGTCAAATGAGTACCATCCCAGGCTCTACGAGCTACAACACTCAATCTGGCTTTTTGATACTGTTGCGATTTTCACAAGCGATCTCTGAATTTCTCAAGTAGAAAGTTTGGGACTGAAACTTCGTATTCCAGTCCTACTCTTGACCATAACTTCAAAAACAGGAAGATAAGTGGCAAAGCAAAGAAGGCTGTTGTAGCTCATTGTTTGCAATCAAGTAAAAAGACACTTTGGCGAAGTACCTTTTTATATGAACAGAGCATAAATCTTTCCATATGAGACCTAAAATGTAAAGTTATGTTTGGGCAGACAGGCATGTGCGCTAAGTTTCGTGTCCACATACCTTTCTTGTGCCCGTGCCTTACTCACCTGCTGCAAAACTTTTGCTTCGATGTGCTGGCAGTCTGTCAGTGTGATCATTTTTTTATTTACCTTTTATGTTTACCTTCTGTCCAAACGAGGTGAATGGGCGGGCAATGTTTTAGCAACACATGCATAGCGCCAAATGTTTTATTAGCACCTCCGTAAAACTTGCGCTCCTGGCTTTTAAAAACATCTGCGTTACAGAGGTGTGCCCACTGTACCGAGAATCACATCTTAGTATGCCTAAACTTTTCATTTATTAGTCACGGAGTCTACTAGTATAAACTACTCCCAACGAATTATAATGTGGTGCTACATAAAAAGAAACAGACACAGCTACCAGTATGCAAATTTATTCTGAGAGTCACTCACAAAAGGTATAAAACGTGCTTTCAGAGAGAGAGCAGAGCAACTTTGTTGGTCAACGGTCAAATGGTGTGCTGGAAAGAGCGCAGGAAATTGCACCAATGATGATACATAGAAGAATAACGTCGTTGTTTTGGATGCTCAATTACATCGACAGCGGGTCCTTGGTGGATGCACCTCCTAAATATTGTGTTTACGGAATTACTTCGCCACTCTTCTACCGACATCCCCTAGTTAAAGCAAAAGCATGACATTTTATTACAAAGAGTGTGAGGCAGTTTCAGTTATCCGAGTACCAATCTTCAGTAAAGCCTTTAAGCTTCTTAGAGAATGATTTGTGCACTCCTTAATTTAAAATTGGTAAGTTTTGATATTTGCTTGCAGACTTGCAGCCTACAGTAAAAAGAAGTGTTAGTATAAACAAGTCCAGTGTCTTTCATTAGTAAAAAAAAATGTATTTAAAAAGTATTAAAAATTACTGAAAAATAACTAACAGTGAAATTTTAAGCCTTATATTGTTCCCATTCAAGCAAGGGGATTCCACTCATAACTCATCCCAAAAAGAACAGAAAAATGATAAATACTCAAGATGACTTACCAAAATGGCATGTCATGCATGTATGAAATCAAAATATGTGGTTAAGAACAGCTTCCCAAGATCAGTGTTATTGTGCTCTTGGTATAACAAACAAATCTTACCACAATTGCTTTATGAACTATGGGTTAGAATCATAATCCCCAAGTTTGTCCATGGGTTTTCCAGAGTTTCGCAGGTACTCCACCAGCTGGTTTTTAAGACAAAGAGACTGGCATTCCTACCAGAAGTTATGAGCCGTAAAATATTGAGAGAGCGCTCATCAAACGGTTGGAGATAATTGTAAAAAAATATGGGATAGGCACCTTGCAGGTTCCAGAGCTGAAAGTCAAAACGGTGCAACGGAACGGTGCAGGAGCAGTGTTGTGGTCTGATGGGACCCCTATTTTCTTAAAGCCGTTGCTTGCATCCAGCCAGCTTTGTGCTGGCACTCTCGTGTGAAGCTTCATTGCTTCTTACTGGGGTGTGCATGAAAAGCTTCACCGCTCTGCACCAGCGCACTGGGAAATGTGGTTGATGCGGAGGAGCACCTTGTTTCACTCAATACATTCAGAAGTTTACTGGCCTGGGTGCTTGATATGTTTTTAATTATTTTTTAAATGTTCAAAAGTGGGGGGTGGGCACCTATTGCGATATGAGCACATGCTTAGCATTTTATGGCACATAGAATGGCAGAGATAAAAAAGTAAGGCAAATATTTTGCCTATCACAATGGCGGATAGTAGAAATGCATCGAAATGATGTGTCATGCGTCCTAGAAAGTTAAAAACATGAATGGTTAGTAGTGACTACTGTTGCATTAGAAGGAAGAAGGAAGGGCAGAAAAGAAGGCAAAGAAGTTAACCTGGGGTATTTTATGCTGCATTAGGTAAGTTATAGTAAAGTTTATAAAACACAACATTTTAGAGACAACATGCCTCCTATAATTTATACAATTTGCGTCACGGCAACATACATACACATCCCAAACATTTAAAACGCTATTGCGTGCCATTGTAAATAGGGTGCTATGGCAACAATTTAGGCATCTCTCTTCACTTGTAATATAGCAGATATTGTAACATATCAGGGCACAGGCTAGGCCGTGAATTTAAAACATTACTAAATCTTAGGCGCAGGAAGACAGAAAGGAGAAGACACACAAAAAAAGAGTGACAACACTGAACGAGATAGTGTATGTGTTGTCCCTCTATTTTTATCCCCTCTCTGTCCCCTTGCATCTCAGGTTTACTGATGCTATGACATGTTCCAATCAATATATCAAGACTTAGTCATTTCTAAATTGAGAAATATAATATACAAAGCAAACTGCAAGATGTACCCACTTCTCTTACTGAACCATTCACAGTATCCTGTACTGTCACTCCAATATGAGCTGAAACGCCAAAAAACATGTGCATGGTACTATCAGGTTTGCCTGCTGCAATACTCCGCAAACATTGATGCGCGCTGAGGCTGACGAGTCTCTCCTATCTTCACCTGCACTCATCACGCCACTCTACACTGCTGGGTCTTCTGCTAGAGAACATCGGTCGGCAAAACCATTTCACAGTGAGTGCACCGTGCAGCTGTATGCTTACATGGTGCTATGTGCGAGGCCTCACCCTATGATCATCTGATTTGCATGTGTTTTGCGAGAGCAACGGACTATAAAATGCATTCTCCTGTACCACACTTTTGCTCTCTCACTTCACACACTGTGTCGGGAAACATATTTTATGAACTGCAAATCATTTTTGAGTGCTACCATGCAAACGTCTGAACGATTAGTCAATGTGCCTGTGACATCGTAGTTCCAGGCCTTGCGGTGTGTTTAATTAGATACGACTGACAAAGCCGAGTACAATTTTAAGACTATTTCATAACAACAAGGCAGTCTCAAAAAGAGTTGGCTTCTCTATTGGTTTCAATGTAAAAAGAAATCTTCCCATTAACGCATCTTCATGCGTTGTACTTGCGGTTCGAATGCATTTTGCCCCAAATTTTGAAGATTAAATATGTTAGCACCATGTCTGTCTGCAGCATAGCTAATGGCAACTTAATTGTAAGACGTGTGGGCTTCATGTAAAAATGAAATTTTATTCCTCAGTAACGCCACAACTATCCAATAAACTCTACGGCATTAAACCACATTCAACAGGCCCTCTGCATCACCGTGGTCGGTACAGCACAATTTTTGTTACCGAAGCTACCGCACAAATACTTAATTAGTGCATGCTAATCTAAGCGGTTCGGAATTTCAACCTAGGTAGTCGCCTTTACCACAATAACTATTACAAGGATATAAACACGTAATCCAGCTTTCTAAAATACTGCTAACTACTCCTGTAGTTTCAGGTTCCTTGCCACAATTAGGAAAATAGGCCAGGTAACTTACACTTTATAGTTACCGATAATTTATGCCAAGCATAAGGCAGAGTTGCAATACATAGAGACTTATACAGTGGAAGGTTCTACTTGTGCCATCAACTTAATTCAAACTTTTGTGTAGGGTGGTCGTTACATGACGTATCAGTATCAAAATTTTGCATGTTTAATTAAATAATATGACCGAGATCAAGGCTGCCCTTTAAGTATCCCCATATGGCCTGCATATTGATCGCTAATGTCTCTTTGGGGCATCTCCATAGCCTCCGTTGCTGTGGTGCATAAACCCCGTATTTTTGTTTTCTATATTCAACTTTTCTTGCATACTGTTTGACAGGGGTTTTGTGCATTTTCGCTCAGTTGCGCTTGATGATATGTCTCTGTATTACAAGTAGAGGCAACATCCTATCTGTGCACCCTACTGAGGCCTTCCAGCTGTTTGGGAACACAATAAAGCATGATTGAATGAATTAAGTACTCAGCACACAAACTGATAGAGCATTTTTTGAAAAGTTTTTTCTCCACCCCAGCCTACAACTTGCTATAAGCATTTTGCAATTGAGTGACTCAAATCAGATGCGTCACCATATTCAGCAGGTATGCAGTTGACACTGTTAAGGAACATAGTAGAGCTGAGCTTGAAAAAATATTTGCAGAGTGCAATAGCAGCCATGACAGGACGGTTCTTAGTGAATGTGGATCGCATAATTCAGGCCTAGAGACGAAAGTCGGCCTGTGGATGCACCAGGAATAAGGCGTCCTTAAGATACAGTGGACAGGTGGGACCACGAGCTTGTTGAAACAATCGCTAAACACTTTTCAGTCGGCGCAAAATCTGAGCAACCTGACGAATGAGAAGCTCATCCCAACACTACTGACATCTTGCTAGCAGACGAAGCAGAGGAGAGCTGATTGGCACAGTGTGCGAAGGAGGGGACTTGCCTCCGCTTCGGTGTGCATCAAAGTTTGCGAAACTATACAACAGGCGGCTCCAATAGCACTGCACACTCTGCATCCTGGCATTCTAGCTACGAATGACAAGTGATGAGGCGGAAAATAACTGAGTAAACTAAGCGTTTAATCGGGCAACCTTGTGCCCAAAATAAAGAAGGAAACAAAAGATAACAGTAGAGCGTCGCGGGCGTCGAAGTCGGCGAAAGAGCAGAGTCGAACGCTGGGGCGAAACTGACCGCGGCTCGCCACGCGGAGCCCCTTATGTACACGCGTGGGGTTCTGGAAGAATCGGCGTAGAAGGTTTTGCGTGTGGAACATTCTGACCTCGAACAAGCAACACGGTTCTCGAATTTACCAGAACATTTACGTCAGAGTACACAAAAATGCGTCCCCGCGGCCAGGAATCGAGCCCTGGCTTTCTGCGCGGAAGGCACGCGCGATAACCGTTAGGCCACGAGCGCGCTGCCTGCTTGGTCAGCTGCGCTCGCGGCATTACTCCCCCCTTTAAAAAGTGCATCGCCCCGATGCAACACAAAACAAAACAAAGCAAATAAAAAGAACGGTAAACTAAACAGTCATTTGGAAGGTATAAGGTGCACAGTCCTATCGGGCGTAGTACGGCTTCAGGCGCACGACGTGGACGACTTCAGGCCGTGGTGGGCGGCGTGATGATGTTCTTGTTCCGTCGGGCATCACCTCGTAGTTCAGCTCCCCGAGGCGTCGAAGTACCTTGTACGGTCCAAAGTATCGTTTCAGCAATTTCTCACTGAGGCCGCGGCGACGGATGGGCGTCCATACCCACACCCTGTCTCCGGGCTGGAAGTGGACGTCCCTGCGACGAAGGTAGTAGCGGCCGGCGTCGACGCGTTGCTGGTCTTGAATCAGGAGTCGGGCGAGCTGGCGGACTTCTTCGGCCCGTTGAGCAACCACCTGGGCGTCGTCGCTCTCACTGTCAGCTGGCTCATGGGGCAGCATCGCGTCCAGCATGGTCGTTACTTTCCGACCATGTACCAGCTGGAAGGGTGTGAATCCAGTGGTCTCTTGAACCGCCGTATTGTAGGCGAACGTGACGTAGGGCAGCACCTCGTCCCACGTCTTGTGCTCTACGTCGACGTGCATAGAGATCATGTCAGCGATTGTATTGTTGAGTCGCTCCGTCAGCCCGTTGGTCTGCGGGTGGTACGCAGTTGTACGACGATGGCTGGTGTGACTGAGTCGGAGGATTTCTTGGGTCAGCTGTGCCATGAACGATGATCCGCGATCTGTAATCAGAACTTCTGGAGCGCCGTGCCGGAGGACGATGGACTCAATGAAAAACTTGGCAACTTCCACGGCAGTCCCTGAAGGAAGGGCTTTCGTTTCGGCGTACCGCGTGAGATAATCTGTGGCTACGATGATCCAGCGGTTCCCCGACGTCGACGGCGGAAAAGGGCCAAGTAGATCCATTCTGATCTGCTGGAAGGGTGCAGTTGGAGGAGAAATTGGCTGCAGGAGTCCGGCCGGCCTCGTCGGAGGTTTCTTGCGTCGCTGGCACTCGTGGCATGATCGTGTGTATAGGTGGACGGTCTTGGGGAGCTTGGGCCAGTAATACTTTTCACGAATACGGGCCAGTGTCCGGCTGTAACCAAGGTGTCCGGACGTCGGGTCGTCGTGGCAGGCTTGGAAGATCTCCTCTCCTCGCGCCGTGAGAGCCTGTCCCCCCTATCTCGTCGGGAAAACTAAGTGCGGCAACGCCCGGAGGTGCCGTTGCCGAAGACGACCCAAGTAAAGAGCCTCCAAGAACGCCGGAGCGCTCCCACTCTCTCGACGCCACGCACCCCAACGACGCCCCTGCAACGGTGTCAAACAACCTAAACGTCGCCATCGACGGCCACGACGCATCAGCACTCGTAGACACCGGAGCAGACTACTCAGTCTTGAGTGGGAGGCTCTCCCGCCGCCTTCGAAAAGTCATGACGCCGTGGGATGGACCTCAAATACGAACCGCCGGAGGACACCTCATTACACCAGTCAGGAGATGCACTGCTCGAGTCGAGATCCACGGTGAGACGTGCCCTGTGAAGTTCGTCGTTCTACAAGACTGTTCCAGAGACGTCATCCTCGGCATGGACTTTCTGTGTGAATACGGCGCCGTCATCGACCTTGGTGAGAACAGATTGACGCTGCGCAAGCCTGTTCCACCTTCAGAGAAACCCCAAACAGCGTCAGCCGCCATCCGAGTCGCTGCTGCCCACGTGAACCTGCCGCCGCGATCAAGTGTTGTCGTACCCGTCGTGACCGATGCAGCTACCTGCGGCGAAGTTGTTCTTGAAGGCAACCTTCAATTGCTCCTGGGAAGAGGAATAGGCATCGCAAGAGGAGTGACTAAACTTCAGGATGGGCGCACCGTGGTGCTCGTGACAAACTTCCGACAAGAAACGCAACACCTCACAAAAGGTGCCGCTGTGGGCCACGTCGAGGAACTTTGGAACTCCGCCGAAATCGCCGCGATTGATGAAGAATCATCGCCACCTCAGCAAGACATTACGCCGCCAGCGCAGCTTGACATTGACCCCAAGCTTCCAGGCCCGAAACGACGGCAGCTGAGTGACCTCCTCGCCGAATACAGCAACTGCTTCGCGACGTCGTCGAAGGTGCGCCAAACCACCGTTGCGAAGCATCGCATCGTCACCGACGACGACGCGCTCCCTGTGCACCGATCGCCGTACCGAGACTCCATAAAAGAACGGGAGGTCATCCAACAGCAAGTGGAAGAAATGCTGAACGACGACATAATCCAGCCTTCAAGCAGTCCGTGGGCCTCTCCAGTCGTGCTGGTTAGGAAGAAGGACGGAACGCTTAGGTTCTGCGTGGACTACCGGCAGCTGAACGCGGTAACGAAGAAAGACGTCTATCCACTCCCCCGAATCGATGACACGCTAGACCGCCTGCGCCACTCTCGATACTTTTCATCGATGGACCTGAAGAGCGGCTACTGGCAGATTGAAGTCGACGAACGGGACCGAGAGAAGACAGCTTTCGTTACGCCAGATGGCCTGTACGAGTTCAAGGTCATGCCTTTCGGCCTATGCACGGCGCCGGCAACGTTCCAGCGTGTCATGGACACAGTACTGGCAGGGCTGAAGTGGCAGAGCTGTCTCGTCTACCTTGACGACGTCGTAGTGTTTTCAAGTGACTTCGACGAGCACTTGCGACGACTCCGAGCTGTTCTCCAAGCCATTCAGACCGCCGGACTCACACTCAAGCCTTCCAAGTGCCGGTTCGCCTATGACGAACTGAAGTTTCTAGGCCACGTGGTTAGTAACAAAGGCGTCCGCCCAGACCCCGAGAAGACTCCCGCCGTCGCGGCATTTCCAGCGCCGACAGACAAGAAGGCCGTGCGAAGATTCCTTGGACTTTGCGCCTACTATCGACGCTTCGTTCGGGATTTCGCTAAAATTTCCGCACCGGTCACAAACCTCACGAAGGACGCCGAGAAGTTCGAATGGGGCGAGGAGCAGCAGCAGGCATTCGACGAGTTGAAACGACGACTCCAGACTCCTCCTGTGCTTGGTCATTTCGATCAGGATGCGGAAACCGAGATTCACACGGACGCAAGTAACGCGGGACTCGGCGCAGTACTAGTCCAGGTGCAAGAAGGCTTCGAGAGGGTCATCGCCTACGCAAGTCGGACACTGTCCAAGGCGGAGAAAAATTACTCCACGACTGAGAAAGAATGCCTTGCGGTCGTCTGGGCAATCACGAAGTTTCGTCCGTACTTGTACGGGAGCCCGTTCCGCGTGGTGACGGACCACCACTCGCTTTGCTGGCTTGCGAACCTCAAGGACCCGTCAGGACGCCTCGCTCGATGGAGTCTCCGATTACAGGAGTTCAACATGACTGTGGTCTACAAGTCAGGCCGCAAGCACAGCGACGCCGACTGCCTGTCCAGAGCCCCCGTCGAAACCCCTTCCGGCTGCAGCGACGACAATGACGACGAGTGCTTCCTAGGAGCAGTCAACACCGACGACATGGCACGACGTCAACGGGACGATCCTGAGCTGCGCGCATTAATCGAGCACCTGGAAGGGGGCGGGAGTACCGTGCCCCGTGTTTTCTCACGAACCCTGCCGACTTTCGCCATTCGATAGGGTGTGCTCTACAAAGAAAACTTCGGAAACAACAACTCGCCGTGGCTGCTGGTAATCCCGGCCGACCTTCGAGAGGAGATTTTTCAAGCATGTCATGACGACCCGACGTCCGGACACCTTGGTTACAGCCGAACACTGGCCCGTATTCGTGAAAAGTATTACTGGCCCAAGCTCCCCAAAACCGTCCACCTCTACACCCGATCCTGCCACGAGTGCCAGCGACGCAAGAAACCGCCGACGAAGCCGGCAGGTCTCCTGCAGCCGATTCCTCCGCCAACTACACCGTTCCAGCAGATCGGAATGGATCTACTTGGTCCTTTTCCGCCGTCGACCCTGGGAAACCGGTGGATAATCGTCGCCACAGATTATCTCACGCGGTACGCAGAAACGAAAGCCCTTCCTTCAGGGACTGCTGTGGAAGTCGCCAAGTTTTTCATCGAGTCCATCGTTCTCCGGCACGGCGCTCCCGAAGTTCTGATTACAGATCGCGGATCATCGTTCATGGCACAGATGACCCAAGAAATCCTCCGGCTCAGTCACACCAGCCATCGTCGTACCACTGCGTACCACCCGCAGACCAACGGGCTGACGGAGCGACTCAACAAGACAATCGCCGACATGATCTCTATGTGCGTCGACGTAGAGCACAAGACGTGGGACGAGGTGTTGCCCTACGTCACGTTCGCCTACAATACGGCGGTTCAAGAGACCACTGGATTCACACCTTTCCAGCTGGTACATGGTCGGAAGGTAACGACCATGCTGGACGCCATGCTGCCCCATGAGCCATCTGACAATGAGAGCGACGACGCCCAGGCGGTTGCTCAACGGGCCGAAGAAGTCCGCCAGCTCGCCCGACTCATGATTCAAGACCAGCAACGCGTCGACGTGGGCCGCTACAACTTTCGTCGCAGGGACGTCCACTTCCAGCCAGGAGACAGGGTGTGGGTGTGGACGCCCATCCGCCGCCGTGGCCTCAGCGAAAAACTCTTGAAGCGCTACTTCGGATCCTACAGAGTGCTTCGTCGACTCGGGGATCTGAACTACGAGGTGATGCCCGACGGAACACGGACTTCATCACGCCGCCCTCCACGACCAGAAGTCGTCCATGTCGTGCGCATGAAGCCGTACTACGCTCGATAGGACTGTGGACCTTATGTGTTCCAAATGACTCTTTAGCTTACCGTTCTTTTTTTTGTTTGGTTTGTTTTGTGCTGCATCGGGGCGATGCACTTTTTAAAGGGGGGAGTAATGCCGCGCGCGCAGCTTGCCAAGTAGGAAGCGTGCGCGTGGCCTAACGGTTATAGCGCCTGCCTCCCACGCGAAAAGCCAGGGTTCGACTCCTGGCCGCGGGGACGCCTTTTTGTTGACATCTAATCTAATGTTCTGGTAAATTCGAGAACCGTGTTGCTTGTTCGAGTTTAGAAAGTTCTACACGCCGAACCGTCTACGCCGATTATTCCAGAAGCTCACGCGTGTACATAAGGGGCTTCGCGTAGCGAGTCACGGTCAGTCTCGCCCCAGCGTTCGACTCTGCGCTTACGCCGACTTCGACGCCCGCGACGCTCTATTGTTATCTTCTGTTTCCTTCTTCATTTTTGGGCACAAGTTCGCCCCATTAAACGTTTAGTTTCGTCAGTTATTTGCCGCCTCATCACTTGTCCTCCGTGACAATATTTAGGGTTCTGCATTTTTGGAGTTTATTTCTGGACAGAATCTGAGACTGTTTTTCAGAGTTTATCTTTTACCACAAATTTGAGTTTTTCTGAGCTTTTTTTAGTGAGACGTGAAATTCGGGGTTTCTCTATGAAAAGAACAAAAACTAAAAACAGCAGTTTACTAATTTAGTGCATCATAAGTGAGACTTGTTCGACTATTGTCGTAGGGACGATACCTTGTTGTTCTGATAAGAGGCTGAGATGCATTTTTGTAACTTTTGGAAACGATAGTTGGACTAAAAATAAAGAGAAAAGCAAAACGTTCCCAAAAAACAGGAAAATATGAAGACCGCGCGGTTTTGTACAACTGGCAGTTCCGAAAATCGCAAATTTTTCGGATAAATCTGAATCCGCAAAATTTTTACCGGCGAGTGTTTTTCAGATTTTATCGGATTTATCCTAAAATGCAGAACCCTACTTATATCGGTCGAGATACTAGATAAAAGTGAAGGGTACAGAAAAGACCTCTTACCTTCAGCATTTTACCTAAAGGTCTACTCATGATCCAGATACGGTGTCACTATGTACTGCCCCAGCAGCAGACTCCTAACGACAACTGTGGTACTTAGCTCCAGCCAAACTCTCCCTGCAGCACGAGTGGCTGCTCTTACATCAGCAAACGCTCTTGACCGCATAGGCTGTAAATAAAATGAATAAAGTAGATTATCAACCACACGGTCATATGAGGTGGAGGTAAACCCCCTATCTGCCGAGCGAAAATTCGATGGAGCAAGCAACACCCAACTGTGGATGACTTATCGCATTCGAACGAACCGTAGAAGAAAGGTGCACGCCAGAAGGAGTACGAGACATACCTCCAAGTGTGTCTCGGGTCGTGGTAAAACGAAGTGACAACCGATTTCATAAAAGTGCCTGTTTGAACGCAGTCAGTCTGCAAGAAACATATTGCCAATTTCTGGATTTGTCATCTCCTATACACAACCAAGCATGTGGACCGGCGCCTACCTGGCACAACCCGAGAACCAACTCTACTCCCAAGGTAGTTAGTGTTATACACAAACTTCAAATTTCCAAAGCAGGAATGGAGGTGAAATAATTCTTCAGGTTGGTGTACACCAGACATAAACAACGAGCAGATACCTGCCAGTTTAGAAACAAATTTAAGAAGCCATTGCACAACCAATACTTTAGTGGCCTCAGTCACATGATGGCTCAAAAACATTGCATCAGTATTGGAAATCTGTCTATAACGAGAGCTGTACACGAAGCAATAAGATTTGAAGCAAATGAAGATGACAATAAAATCCCAAGACCACACCTGCCCTCACTCATGATGGGATTAACAAGGTAGCAACACAACTGCAGCCTGTTGGCACCCCACTATGAACCCGGAATCCACAAAATGTTTGCAGCAAACATCTCTAACAAGCAAATTAAAATAAATGTTGTTTGCACACGAAGAACCATCTATGAATAGAAGAGGAACCATGCATCAATTAAAAAGAAAGAGAGCTTGGACCAATACGCTGTCGCATGGAAAATGCACATACACTCTCGCCTTATTAATATGAAGTTTTCCGTTCCCCAGAAAAATCGTCTATAATGCGAATTGTCCACATTAACAAATTACGGTCTAAAATACAAATATTAGACAAACGTAGGTCTCGGCCCAAAGGAAGAACACAACCTGGCTGCCGCCACGCTCATTCATTTACCAGAGTCTTGTAAAACTGCAAGCACTTTCGACCATGAAGATTATAGACATCAACATACACGGTTTTCTTCTCTCCAGTTCATACCGCACAGGTGCCAAGGGCCTCGGGCTTTGGGATTTGCATAGTTCTTTTTCCATCTGAGCAGAAAGCTCAGTGTGCTTTTGTTTTACACTTGCCATCATTTCGACTCACTTCCATTTCTTGTTTGACATGGCCTTCTATCTGACCCTGCATTGCTTTTTATGAAAAAGGTTGCAAATGACTCCAAAAAACAGTGAAGGTGCAGGCGAGATGAACTAAGTTTACCATTATGTAAAAATTATGTGAGACTGAGGTGCAGAAGATAAGAAACATCCACGTACAAGCAAAAATACAAGATAGGGAGTTAGCGTCCTAATGCCGTCTCCCTGTTTTTTCCTACCTCCATGTTTCTTTTCTATATTTCTGTCTCAAGTAATTTAACAAAAAAAAAGAGAAATGTTGCTTTAGGTTTCTTATTTACTACCATAAACAAAAATAGGGAGGGAGGGGCAAGGGAACCGTTTGGCATAAAAGCCCCGAAGAACCAAACCGTTTTTAGGTGCACAGGCGTTATGTCCAGACAATCAACGATCAACATGTAATTGTGAACTATGGATGCGCATTGTGACCTCACGGATTCACTAGTGTTTTATTTTTATCTGTTTTCCGGAAGTTTCTTTTCATAATACCCACACTTGTGATGGCCACAACCTGGAGCGCAACACTGTGGCACCGCTCGATGAGAGTACTCACTTCGCTAGCAGCGTCTTCTCCACTGAAGGAGCTGCCTGCACCAAAATAAGCAGTAGAAAAAGGAAGTAAATGTAGAACTCAATGTAGACACAGAAAATTTAGGAAGCAGAGAAAAGTGACTGTTAATATATACATTGGGTAGTAATTCAATTAAAGTAATAGACCGATCTCACCAGCCAGTTTAGTTAGCCGCCGCTGCCGCGATGCATCAAGGGAATTCTAGTCTTTCTGCACGCGCCCCAAACACCGCTGCGGGTCTGCGCGAGCAAAGCATGAGACGCCACGAGCGATCTCGTGCACTGCACCCTGCGTTCTGTGAACTAAAGTTATGGCGGCGTCACGCATGCGCCGAACGGCTGGTGAGATCGGTCTATTGAATTACTGTCACTGATTACAGCAATTGAATTACTGTAATTTAATTACTTTTCTGCATAGTTTGTAATCATAAATCATTACTATTAGGCAAAAATTATTTTAATTACTTTTCAGCAGCAGTAATTGCGAAAATTTGAATTACAACAACTTCTTTAATTATTTCATCACGCTGCCGCTAAGCTTTATAACGTCACTGAGATGATAAAAAGTTTTGGATTCCTGCCTAAATGTCCTGCCAGCTTGTGGGGCTTTGAAAGTGTCAAGAGTTCGCCTAAAGGGCATATTGACTCAAACATTTGACCCAAAATAAGTTATTATTGCTTTAGGGGGCAAAATACAGTCATAGCGAAAATATATTACATTAAAGCGACACCACAATCCGAATTAAAACAGATATTAAAAATGCTATACCAGGTGGTTGGGGGGCCAACAACGGTTTCGCTATTATTCAAGCAGAACTGGGCGATGACGTAACTTTCGTCCAACGCTCTCGTACTGACACTTCGGACATTTCATTTTTCGTGCCGTTCTGTGAATCAGGTGACAGGAAGAGCTACTCTGCGTTATCCTGCGTTTTCCTATCTTTATCTATGGTCCCCAGTGCTTGTGCAACTGAGTCAGCCATGTGTACTGCGGGAGAAAAGACACGTCATATTGTTGACGCGACCAATGTTGCCGTTGCTCTCGAGTGCATTTTAGAATCTGCAGTAAACTTCAACACCGAATATCTACAAAATTATATACCTTTAACATAAACGGCCTCGGAGAGCTACAATGTTTTGAGGGGCTGGGCTGTGGAACACCATCTGAGCAGGCGCAATGGCTGTCCTCCGCGAAATATCATACAATGTGCCAGCGTCCACAGCCCAGTGACTTGGCATTCTTTGCCCGAATGAAAAGTACTACAAAGGTATAGTATAGCAGAAAACATTTTTACCCGTGATTCAGCGTTGCTGATTACGCTGAAAACAGTCACACCCCCCAAAATAAAAGAAATTGAGCAGAGTTGCCCTTGCCGATTATATAGACCCTATTCATTTTTACAAACAAAGGCCTTGCGTCCCAAGCAACTTCGAGTCGCGCCTTTTTGTTAGAATTC